>CM071853.1:22565746-23118246 GCA_036507275.1 Sicyos edulis
TTCTTGGGCAAACTCACCCTGAAACTTAAAGTTTGCAGAAAAATTTAAGGCTTGGATTAGATTGCGTTAGCTTTCATGTGCCCTAAATAAAATTTCTCTAGCCTATGGTATTTGTGTAAACGTAGGCCACGATTCCTAGCAAAACTTATCTCTTATCCTTTCACTACATTACTTCAGCACAGTAAAGATATAAAATAATGCTCAAAGTAGAAACACACTTGGGATGTACAAAAAGATAATTTTTTACTTAATTAAAGATAGAAGGCTTTGTAAATTGTGCTGACGCAAGGTTAAACAACCTAGGAGTACACAAAAATATATTTTTTCTCAATCTTCACACAAATAAGACAGATGAAGTTTGTCAGCTCCCATCTCAAAACTATTCTAACAAAATGAAAACATTCACGTAAAAACACCAAAACAAGCTAGAATTTGGTTGAGAGAGTTCCACTCAAAAAATTTTAAAATCAAAATCAGACAAACACAAATTCTATCTAGCAATTTTAACAACAAACACTACTACAAAAAAGACAATAGTTGACACCTGTTGAATGTCAACTAAAATGTTACTTGACAGTTTTTCAAACGTCAACTATACTGGTGTCAAGTATTGTATCTTTACTTGATGTTCGGTTAACTGTTAACTATATATATAGTTGACATCCAATACCTATCAAATACATAAGTAGGTGGACGGTTGTAAAGCGTCAAGCTTAGTTTCCTCATTGACACTATGAAAGCGTCATGTACAATAGTAGGTTTGACAATTGTGAACTGTCAAGTATAATGTATCGACCCGCGTCTTCTGATGGACTCTCCAAGTGTGATATTCTCTTTTCAGAGATCTTTAGTGTAATTCTGGTTAATTTTGAACTTTAGGGGTATTTTGGTAATCTTGTACCTAGGGACCTTTTTACAATTGTTGAGTAATTTTGGGTAAATTTGTAGTTTTGAGAATTCGGGAATTTTGTGGAAATTGGTTAAGTTTGATTGTAAAAGAAACAAAAGTGAATTAAATTCAAAGGGGTTTGAGTTTTAGCTTAATTAAAAAGGAAAATAGGGGTTGTAAAAAGGTTTTCATTTAAAAAGCTTGAAAAGGGAAAAAAAAAAAGAAAAGAAAAGAAATAAAGATAATGGAAGGGCCATTTGAGTGGTTTTAAATAAAAGAAGGAAATTTCTTTTAAGTTAAAAATAAAAGAAAAGAGCATTTAAAGAAAAGAAAAAAAAGGGAAAACCTAATCCTAGCCCTTCATCTTCTTTTCTTTTCTTCTTCTTCTTCTCCTTCATCAAACCCTAGCCCCACTCCTCCACCTGTGCCCGACCACCGCCGACCACTGTCGACCACCGCTGACCATCGTAGTGCAGCAGACCCGCACGCAACAACCCCGTCGCACCCGTCCCGCGTAGACGAACTTCGACCCAGCCCCGTTGCGCGAGTCTCTTTCCAACGCGCATTCTGACCGACCCGCCATGCCATTTTTCGTCGTCCACCCAGTCAAAGCCGCTGCAAGCACCAACGACGGAGGCCTCTCCCGCCGCAACAACCCGTTCACGAGCCACATACGTAGATCCCTCCACCCCGCGAGCGCACGTCCTTGCCCCAACTACCCATGCAAGTTCTATCACGCACGCCCTGCAGCTAACAAACACGCACAGCTTCGTTGACACGCCTCAGCCACCTCCGTCCTGCCCCAGACGACATGGATGAAGCCTGCGTGCGTGCGTCCCTCTAGCTTCAGGTCGAGTCCAGCCCTTGTTCGCGCGCGCTGCGCATCGCCTCAAAGCTGCACCAGTTCTGATTTGACGTCTCCTCAGGTGCACCTCACAGAAGCGGGACCTTGGAGTTCTTGGGTAAGGTTTTTGGCACTGTTTTGCTGTTGTTGATCGTTTTGATTTGGTTGTATTGTCGATGGGTGTTGTTTTGTGTTGGGTTGGTCTTAAGATGGTGGTTGATAGATGACAATAGTTTGGGTGGTGGTCTGACTATGTATGTTTGTTGGGGTTGAATTGAAGAGTTGTTCTTGTAGGTTTCGAGTGTAGGGTTGAAGATAGTTTGGGTTTTCATGCTTGATTAGCATTGGACAGCCGGTGGATTCCAGTTTTGGGTACGTTTCTAACTCGATCTCGTGGTTAATCTATAAGCTTTTTGGGTATCGTTTCTAATTAAAGATAATTGATAGGTTGTTGTGGTTTGAGTTCTCGCTTGTTGGAAGTTGTTGGATTGTGTTGTATCTTGATACAGGTAAGGATTCTCTACCCGGGTTGTGTGGACCCTGCACAGGGTGAAATTTATCGTGCTGCAATATGTAATGTTTTCAAATATGGATGTGGGATGATGGCGGATTGTTGATTATGAATTGTTGCTGACATGTGTAGTGTTTAGTGTATGTTGGGTTGTTACTTGCTTGTTCTGTACAACTTGTGCTTCAGGATTATGGGGTCCCGATGTACTTTTTCTGTATGTATCTTTCATGTTATAACTGTATGTGTGCTTCGGGATTATGGGGTCCTGGGGTGCTATTGTGTATGTACTTTTCTATCATTATATTTCTTGTAAACATGCTAGGATTATGGGGTCTTAGTGTAATGGCCCGGAAATTTTATCCCGGTGTTCCCGGGTTGCCCAGGGGCATTTTGGTAATTTGGTCGGGCCGACAGGGCCGGTTATGTCTTTGCTAATTGCCGGAAAAATTATGAGATGATTTGAATGGGATCGGGAATTTTGGTGAAGGTATTTGGGCTTGGTAAAAGGTAAAAATAAATAGGGATTTAAATAGCGCGTCGAGTGGGATTCGAGCCAGGGTCGCGTGGGAAGCTAGGCGAGTGTCGCTGCCAATCGAGCCACTGGGCGTGTTTGTTAATCTGAGCGCGCCATCTTTTATTTATGTGTGTTTGTCCTCGCTTTTGTTTAAAAGGCGGCCGCCATGAGCTTCTTCCCCATTTCTTCTTCTTCCTTCGCGAAATTCTCCTCCGACCGACTCACTTTTCCTTCGCGATTTCTTCCTCCTTCAGCTCCATTTCGGCCGAGTTCCTCACCCAAATTCGAAGTCAATCTCCCTCCGAGCAGCTGGTAAGTTCTTCTTCTTCCTCTCCTTCAAAATCCGATTTCTTCTCCCCTGTTTCGGGCTTTGCCATTTCCGGCCGAGTCGAGGTAATTTGAGGTATGGATGTTGTGCAGCTAGTGTAGGGGAGTTCTCCATCAACAAATCGCTCGTCGAATCTTCTCCAATCGCTCGAATTCGAGCTCGTTCTTCTCCAACGCCCAGATCGCCGTGTTCGCTCCTGTTCGCGCGTAGAAGCTGGCCCCTGCGCCGTGTCGCGTGCTCTGTCGCAGCCCAGCCCGCCGTGCATCCTCGCCCCGATCCGCGTCGCGCTGCGCGCGCGTGCAGCCGAGCGCGAGCCGCATCGCTAACGCTCGCTCGTCGCGTATGGCCGCTCCCGGCGCTAACCTCAGGCGCTAACGCGCCGCTAGCCCTATTCTTTGCCGCCGTTCGTGCAATCGGCTCGTTAAATGCGTTCGTCGCGCCTCGTGAGTTGCTCCCAGTGAGCCTCGTTTATTTTATTGTATTTAGGCCTATTGTGTGATTTTTGTTGTGATTGATAGGTTCTCGGTAACTAGTTCGGGTTCGTTCGCAACTTAGGATTTCGTGTCAAATCGTCCCCGACCAGGGTAAGGATTTCTTACCGGAGTTGTGTGGACCCTGCGATATTATATGTGATTGCTGACTGATTGCTTGTTTGTGTTTATTGACATGTGTAGCTAGGTACTCTATTCTGAATTCCCGATTAGCATGACTTTCCTGGTTATTTCTCATGTTAATCCATGCTAGGTTGTTTCCTCCGCATGCTCGTATTCATTCTTGTTTCGTAGTATCATGCTAGGCTCGTTGTATTCTTATTGAGCACGTATTGGATTTTATGGAATTGTTTGCTGATTGTTAAGGCAGGTTAGAGTTGCAGGTAGATATCATCATCCGGGCCTGATGCATAAAGTACCTTGCATCCATGGCAGGGACGTTGTAACGGCCCAGGTTTTCATCCCGGTCTTCCAGGCTTGCCCTAGGGGTATTTTGGTAATTTGGTCGGGTCTTCAGGGCCGTTTATGTTTTTTTCCGGTTGCTAAGATTATTGGATGGATTTATGTAGGTTTTTGAGGCTTTGTGGAAGGGTTTGAGCAAGGTTTGATGCAAAAGTAAAAATAAAGGAAATTTTGTTACAACTGGGTTTTGAACCCGGGTCTCCAAGAAAGCTTATGGGGATGCGTGCCAAATGAGCTATTGAGAGCTCTTGTTGCTCTGTCCGTATCATTTTATGGTTAGCCTTGGATTTTGGAGTTTTGGTGCATTTGGTTAAATGAAAAGAAAATAGGTTTTGCCATATCTTCTTCTCCAAAATCTTGTGGCCGCCCAAGCTTTCTCCCAAGCTCTCCTGCCGATTTTTCATTCCCTTTGCAGCCCCGAGGTTCAATCATCATTCCGGGTAAGTCTTCATCTTCTTCCTCTTCTCGATCGGGTGATTTTGCTGGCCGAAGGTAAGAAAGTGTGTGTGTGTGTGTGTGTTTGGTGCAGCAGCCGAAGGAACCAGCCAGCCCCATCGCCGGCCAGTTCTGTCGCCGTCGCACCAGATTTGCCAGAGCAGACGCCAGGTCGCGCCAGATCTGCCGTCGCAGCCCTCCCGCACGCCATCGCTCACCCGGCCGCCCGTCGCGCGCAGCAAGCGAGATCGCCCGTCGCGCGCGCTTCGCCAGACGCTTCGCCGTGCCCGCCCCGCTCACCCAATACAGCGTGTCCGCGCAGCTGGGCGCGCCAGCGCCTACCCAAGACTGCTCAACTCCCGGCCAGCGACTAGCTCGCCCGGCAAAGAAGCGCCTAGCCTCGTGTCGCCCGTGCGTGTGAGTGCTCCGAGCCGATCCTGCTTTGTTTTATTATATTTTTAGGGTTATGGTTGTGATTGTTATTATGTTTGTAGGTTCTCGATAGCTAGCTCGGGAGTGTTCGCAGCTTAGGAAATTGTGTGTAGAAGTCTCCCGACCAAGGTAAGGATTTCTTACCGGAGTTGTGTGGACCGTGCGATGTTCTATGTGATTGTTGTTTGTATGTTTGTTTGTGATTATCAACATGTATAGATTAGGTGCTCTGCTGCAATTTCGACTAGCATGACTTCGTATGTTGTTCTCTCATGTTAGCCCATGCTAGGTTGTTCCGATTACGGCATGCTCATATCATTCTTGCTTCGTAGTACCATGCTAGGTTCATTGTATTCGTTGAGCACGTTTTGGATTGTATTGGATTGTATGTTATTGATATGATAGGTTAAAGTGTAGGTAGGTAGCATCATCCGGGCTCGATGCATAAAGTATCTTGCATCCATGGCAGGGACGTACGAGGTAGTACTCCGTCCCTCGACCCCGTTAGGGTTTAGCTAACCGACCGGTAGGCCCCGCAATCTTGGGTGAGGGTGGTAGTCCGCGCGATGCCCCAACGGTCGGGATGATGACTTGGCATTGCCTCGTCCCGGCGGTAAACACGTCCTCGGCGTGTTCGGCCGTAGTAGCCCTTGATTGCCACTGTTAGGGCAAGGGCGGCTTCACGGTGTAAGCCTACCACGACCGATTCCTTAGCCTCAAAGTGCGGTGGTTCAGCCGACATAGTTCACGTGTCGAGTCTCACACCCTATGTCGGTGACACCGATCCGAGAGATTTAGTTAGGCGTGGTGGATCGAACATGGGCGACTTGCCACTAGACCGGCACCCCATAGTTCTGCAGTGAGCGCGCACGTGCGCGCGCTTACGCTCATTACAAGCAGCCGACCGAGAGCTCCTCGGGATCTTAAGCTAGTGCACCTTTCGTATCGACGATGAGACAGCGGAGGCCGAGACTTGTTTCTCGTATAGGGCGTATTGTGTGGTGTGGATTATTCCGGACTAAGACCCTGAGTTGGCATCCGAGGTCCAAGTGTGAACTTAAGCTATGTGCTCTACTCTGTGTTTATATTCATAGCTTGCATACACTCACCTAGATGACCATGTGCATCGTATTGTACCCCGGTTGGGGATTCTTACTGAGTAATTCGTTACTCACCCTTATTTTGTGGTTTTCGACAGGTAACCAAGGTGCGAGACATGATGGCTGAAGGAGGAGCTGTGATCATGGGAACCTACTGTCATCTCTGATTTCGTTTATATTATGACTCTTGTCTTTTTATTTCCCCTGAATGCATGTAGTTGGGCATGGAGCCCTAGGATGTTTTCTGAATGTTTTTGTGGATTCCCGCTTTATTGAATTTGAGGATGTTTCAAATGGTTTAACTAAATCTCTGATCAGAGTATACTTTTAGAAATGTATTTATCCTGAAATAGGTGCTTGAAAACAGGGACAGGTTTCAGTAAATTGTTTTGATTGTTGAACGTTTCTGTTTTTACTTGGAATCCGTAATCATGTTGTATATTGTTTTTATTTTGAATACATGCATTGGGGTAAAGGCCCATTTAGAGCCCCTTTTGGGTCGGGTCTTTACAGATGTCGAGACAGTTCTCCGTCCCTAGACCCCGTGAGGGATTAGCTAACCCTACCGGTAGGCCCTGCAATCTTGGGTGAGGGTGGCAGACTGTTAAATGCCCCAACGGTCGGGATGATGACTTGGCATTGCCTCGTCCCCGGCAGCGGCATGTCCTCGGCATGTTTGGCGAAGAGCCCCGATTGCCACCTGTTAAGGCAAGGACGGCTTCCTGGTGTAAGCCTACCACGACCCGTTCCTTAGCCCCAGGTGCGGTGGTTCAGGCTGACATAGTTTACGTGTCCAGGTCTCACACCCCTATGTCAGTGACACCGATCCAAAGAATTAGTTAGGCGTGGTGACTGGACATGGGCAGCTTGCCTCTAGACCCGACACCCCCCATAGTCTGCAGTAGCACGCGGTGCATGCTTACGCTCATTACAGCGCCGACTGGAGAGCTCCTCGGGATTGTGAGCCAGTGTACCTTTCGTCGACAGTAGACAGGCTGAGGCCGGGACTTGTTTCTCGTATAGGGCAACTTGTGTGATGGACTGTGTGGTGGATATTATTTCGGACTAAGACCCTAAGTTGGCATCCGAGGCCCAAGTGTGGGCTAAGCTATGTGCTCGATTATGTGTTTATATTCATAGCTTGCATACACTCATCGAGATGACCATGTATATCGTATTGTACCCCGGTTGGGGATTCTTACTTAGTAATTCGCTACTCACCCTTATTATTGCGGTTTTTCCACAGGTAAACGAGTTGCGAGACAGGATGGCTGAAGGAGGAGCTGTGATCATGGGGCCCAGTCATCAAACTCTGATTTTGTGTTATGACTCTTTATGTTTTATTTTCCACTCTAAGTCATTGTTTTATTTGCATGTATACTAGGGTGCTAGATGACTGATGTATCGTATTGTACTCCGGTTGGGGATTCTTACTGAGTATGTTTATACTCACCCTTATTTCTGTGGTTTTTCCACCAGGTAACTTGGGACAACACCGGGATGGCTAGCGAGGGAGTTGTTTGATCATGGGGAAATTTGTGCAGGCACTCATCGTTTATTGTTTGCATTTATTTATTCAGCATGTAGATGGACATGAGTCCTAGGGGAATGATTTTAAAGTTGTTTAAACTGTTTTGAATGTTCTTTTATAAATACTGGCCAGGCTTTTTTTACCTTGATTGGATTTGCTTTATGAAAATTGTTGGTTATGTTTTAAGTGTTCCCCGTTTCCAAATGTATTTAAAAAGTTTTAAATATGAGCACTAAACCGCTTGTTGAAATATTTAACTTGCATGCTGAGTGAGGACCTAGGTTTAAGACCGTATTCCAGGTCGGATCTTTACAGTATCCTATTAGGATGGATGAATGAGAATAATCAAGCATGTTTGGTGATCTGTTGGGACTGAGTTGTTAAGCATTTGTAGTAGAACTCTTAGTTGTCATCATCTATTGGTTGTAGAGGCACGACGTATTGTTGTCTCATTGGGTCGGTGTCGTTGAGGATTTAATCCCGCGCTCGATAGCTGGGGATGTGATGTAACATGCCACCCTCGGCGATGCCTAGTTTGTGACCCTATAGGCGGGCCCTAATCATAGTGTACGCTTGCTATGTGAGGGTCTTAGCTTGGGGCAATAGGTGTGTGCAGGCTGATTCGGATCACTGGTGAGGGCCTCTAGGACTGTGACTCAGTGGACACCTTTCTTCGAGTCGTTAGGCATGTTGACCTGGACCAGGTTAGTACTGTGTAGGCCTACACCTGACTGGTTTTCAGCACTGTGCGGTGTATGCGTACACATGCCAGTTTTCAGGTAGATGGCTCACCTGAACCGGTGTCGTCAGTACACCAATAGAGAAAAGTTGAGTTTGAGCTAGATAGTCATGTAACGAACCTCATGACCAGTCATATTATCTAGAACAGGTGAGTGCCTCAATGCCTCACAAGAGAGTTATGTAACGAATCTCATAACTTGTTATTCCTGCATTAGGCGAGTGTCTCAAGGGCCTCACAAGAAAGTTGTGTAACGTACTTCATAACCAGTTTTATTTTTAAGTTTAGGTGAATGTCTTAAGGGCCTCACAAATAAGTCATGCAACGAACCCCATGACCAAGTAAAAGCTAAGATGAGCTAAGAGAAAGTTGTTTATTTGAGAAAGACTTGTAACGAAGTCTATGGTGAGTTAGTAAGCTACGTTGAGACGAGAATAAATATGTATTGCTAGCATGTTAGGTTTACTTTGTGCATTGTACCCATGTTGGGGAGTTTTTACTGAGTATTCTTTTATACTCACCATTTTTGTGGTTATTTTCTTTCCACAGGTATTTAGAGACACTACCGAGATGGTTAGCTGGGAGGTGTTGAAGTGATCATGGGTGGAGTCGCTGCACTTTCTCTAAGCTGTTGTAGGATAGATGTCCCTCTTCCTCTTAGTAGCATACTATGTTTTGAACTCATGTTATTTCTGTTAACTGATGGCATGAATGCCTTTGTTTGTATTTAATTACCTATTTATTTGAAACATTTTGTAAACACCTTGGCCAAGGGCTTGTATTTATTTATTATTTGAAATAAAATGCAACAGGAGCGGTTACTTTTAATTTTGAATTTGAAATTTAAAAACAAGCATATTTCTTACTGAATTTGAGTCAGCATCTGCTAAGAAACGTAGTTTTGGTTGACATGTATTAAACGTCAAGTTAGCATACGTTTTCAAATAATGATTTTTTACTTTTGACAGTTTCTAATTGTCAAGTATTAGAAGCTTAAAAGAATCTTAATAAACGTCAAGCAATGTATTCTTTAAAAAAAAAAATTCATTCTACAATTTTCCTGTAAATTAAACCTGAAAGTATTCTTGCAAATCTGAAAGCATTCCTCAAACTCAAATATTTAACAGATTTGTAGGAACCAGAATAATAATATATATTTTATCAATCAAATGTTCCATGTACACAAAAAAGAATATGAGGATATAGTGAATTTTGTTCTATGTACACAGAATAGAACCTAGAGATAACCAACCAACCAACTAGAATAATATGGAATATACGAAGTAATCGTGTTCTATGTAGACAAAAAAGAACCTATTGTTGCATATAACTAACCAAACCTATACCCATCCTTGCAAAAAAAAGGATGCTTATAAGTTTGATGCATGGAATAATAAAGTGATCCAAAAAGGTCCTTTGACTACACAATAGTTAATAATATCGTCCACCAAAGGTCGTCCATTCCACTGGCACTTCATTTAACTCGATTTTCGTGTATGAGCTCCTCGTATCAACCTAAGAATAAGAAACAAAATTTAGTCTTGCGTATGTTAAAATAGAAAATATTGTATGCTATAAATTTATATGTAACGCATACCGCATCCGTGATGATGATGATATATTTGGTTATAATGTCTCTCATATATCTTATAACATAATATTTTCATTCCACTGTACCTGATTGTAATGAGCACTAGAAGAACAAAGATAACACTTTTATTTTCACAAACAAATTAAAAAGAAAACAAAAATCTCAGAATCCACAAGTTGAACACGAAAATAAAGTTGAGTCGAGAAAAAACTCCACATAATGAAAAGTAGATAATGAAAAAAGTATTATACTTGACTAACAATTTTCCATAATGTGTTTTTTCACTTTTATTTTCTTCTGAGCTCGAAATATTGCAAGTGCCCTACATAAATACTTAATATATGAAAAAAGAAAAACATAAAACATCCAAAATGAAGCGACAACATATTCAACGTGAAAACATAACTTACATGCTTGTTATGGACTTGATATCTACTTTTGGACTTGTACGTAATGAATCTAAGTGATAAACAATATATTCGAACAAATTCACAATGAAAAATGAGCAATGACCACTAAACAAAAATATAGTGTTAGATTATCAAACTAAAAATAGTTAAGTGATAAGCTATGTTTGAAATGAATAAAGGTTTACTCACCCAAGATTATATGGAGCAACAACCAATTGATCTTTTGTTGCAGTCCTCAGTCTCGAACAAAGATTACGTGCTCTATTTCCAATGTGTATTGACCAAACAATATTAAATATGGTATTCAAAGTATCAATTCAAGAAACTGAACATAAAAACTAAACATAAATATTCATTAAGAAATTAGTGTACTTGATGACACTCAATGTAATTTAATTGGGTATATTAACATGTAAGAGAGAATTGAGAATCTAAATTAACTCAAGCATGTTCTTATCCATCAAGAAATACAAAAGAGATTATATAAGATATGATTAATTAAGATTTCAAGATTTCTATTTTAGTTCCCTAGGTATGTTCGGCTATCTTTTCAGTTGTTCAGTTGGGCCGTTAGGCAGTTGAGTCTTTAGGGGCATTTTGGTAATTTTACCTTCAGGGCCGGTTCTGTATTTAACCAGGGTTTCAAGGTTATTTCTGTTATTTGATGAGTTCGATTTACTTCTTTAGTTTCAGGTTCTCGGGTTAGAGATGTAAGTCACGAAGTTTGGAGGTTTTGCTTAATAAAGGAAAATTATGGTTTTAAGTTGCCCTTGCCAGGACTCGAAACCTGTTGGTTAGAGTTTGGAGGGTTTTGTTTAAAAGAGAAAATAAGAAATTAAAAGTGTCTTTGCTGGGACTCGAAGAGGTGTTTGACAAGAGCATTTGGAGGGTTGTTTTAAAAGAAGATAAAATGGAGAAAAGAAGTGTCACGCTGGGATTCGAAGGCGGGTGGCCAGAACACGTGACATTTGGAGATTTTTTTTGTGATTTGAAGAAGGGGAAAACATAAGTTTCGGTTGATCTTTCCCGAGACCTAGCCGTACAGAATTTTCCTTTTCTCTGTTTGTGCGATTCCTCATCTCCAATCTCCTTTGTCGATTCTTCTTCATCTTCTCTCCTTCCACTTGCTGTGAACAAGCCATTGTAGCCAAGCTTTTCATTCCTAAAGCTCCATCTCCTCCTTGGCCGAAAACCTTAGCCCTAGCCGAGAGGTTTTCTCCTCTCCCCCTTCTCTTGTTGTTGCCGACTCTCCAAGCATCACCGTTCTCCCTAACCGAAAGCCATCCCCGCCTCCCTTGTGGGCGAGAAACACCTTCACCACATTTTCCTCTTCATCTTGCCAAGAATAATTACACCTAAGCATCTCTTGTTGTCGCCAAATAGAGCCTAGCCGAGTGCATCCTTTACCGCACCAAGCAGCCCCACGACCAAGCCAAGCAACCCCTTGATTCGTCTGTCCGCAAGTAGCAACCCTAGCAGCCGAAAGCCTTTCCTTGCTGCCCTAGCCGAGAGCACCAAGCCCCTATTGCCGTAAACACCACTTGGCCGAGACCTAGGCTTGCCGTGAGCTTTTACTCACTCGGTTGGGTAGCTTCTCGAGCTTTGCTTTTTAGTTTCCTAGTCAATCATTTAGATAGCTAGTTTTAATATGTGTGTTATTTATATTATTATTGCCTAGGTTGTTTGTGTTGGTTCTACAACGCAAGCAGCAGTTAACTATTGTTGTGTGCTTTATGCTTGTTTCTAGGTAAGGATTTGTAACTGACCAGGTTTCCATTTTGGTTCTCCAGGTACGTTCGGTTGATTATTCGGTTGTTAGGTTGGGCTGTTAGGGCAGTTTGAGCCTTCGGGGGCATTTTAATCATTTGGCCTTCAGAAGTAGTTTTGGTATTTGCCAGGGTTTCAGTTTGTTTCCAAACTGGTGTTGAGCTGGTGTTTATGTTTCTATTTCAGGTTCCAGGTATGGAAGTTGTTGTTGAGAGGTTTGGAGGTCGTTTGGTTTAATACAGAAAATAAAAGATTAATTGTGTTGTTGCCAAGACTCGAAGGGGAGACCACTTGGACACTGGGCATTTTGAAGGATTATTGATTAATTAAATTAGAGAAAATAAGAGAAAAATAATTGGGAGACTCTCTCATGCCCTAGCCGACCAACACACCTTATTAAGGAAAATAAACGCGTCACTTGGATTTAATTAAGGAAAATAAACGCGTCAGCTAGGGCTCGAAGGTGGGAAGCCTTGGGAAGGGATTTTGAGATCCCCAAAGCCTATTTAATTTAGGAAAAAGGAAAAAAAAGGGGGAAGATCAAGATTTCACCCTAACCCTTCCCACACGCAACTCTCACCCTGTAAGGGACCGACCCGAATGAGGCACTAAATGGGCCCTTACCCCAATGCATGCATTCAAAGTAAAGGACATTTAAACAGACATGATTTCGGATTCCAATTAAAACAAAACATTCAAAATAACCCCTTTAAAAACTAGACAATTTCCCTCGAACTCGTCCCTGTTTCAAGCACACTGCTCCAAGATAAATACATTCTCAAAGTATACTCCGATCAGAGATTTCTTAAAATCATTCAAAACATGTCTAGATACAATAATGCTGGAATCCATAAAATATTCAGAAAACATCCTAGGGCTCCGTGCCCGGCTACATGCATTCAGGGGAAAATAAAACATAAAGAGTCATAACACAAAATCGAGTTTGATGATTGAGCCCCATGATCACAGCTCCTCCTTGACCATCCTGCTCTCGCAACTTGGTTACTCGTGGAAAAACCACGATGAAGGGTGAGTAACTAATTATTCAAAGTAAGAATCCCCAACCGGGTACAATACGATATACATGGTCATCTCGATGAGCGTATGCAAGCTATGAATATAAACACGGAATAGAGCACATAGCTTAGCCCACACTTGGGCCTCGGATGCCAACTCGTGGTCTTAGTCCGGAATAATATCATCACACACCCAATACATAAGTCGCCTATACGAGAAACAAGTCCCGGCCTCACCATCTCTCATCGTCGACGAAAGGTACATCGCTCAAGATCCCGAGGAGCTCTCCGTCGGTGCTGTAATGAGCGTAAACATGCACCGCGTGCTCTCGCAGAACCATGGGGTGCCGGGTCCAGAGGCAAAGCGCCCATGTCGACCACCACGCCTAACTAAATCTTTGGATCGGTGTCACTGACATAGGGGTGTGAGACCTGGACACGTAAACTATGTTAGCCTGAACCACCGCACCTGAGGCTAAGGAAACGGGTCGTGGTAGGCTTACATCAGGAAGCCGCCCTTACCTTAACAGGTGGCAATCAGGGGCTACGGCCGAACACGCTGAGGACGTGCCGACTGCCGGGGACGAGGCGATGCCAAGTCATCATCCCGACGGTTGGGGCATTTAACAGTCTGCCACCCTCACCCAAGATTGCAGGGACTACCGCTCGGGTTAGCTAATCCTCACGGGGTCGGGGCGGAATGACTTGCTCGACGTCCCTGCCATGGATGCAAGGTACTTTATGCATCAGGCCCGGATGATGCTAACTACCTGCAACTCTAACCTGCCCTAGCAAACAGCAAACAATTCCATAAAATCCAATACGTGCTCAATAAGAATACAACGAGCCTAGCATGATACTACGAAGCAAGGAACAGATATGAGCATGCTAGAAAGGATCAACCTAGCATGGATTAACATGAGAATTAATCAGGAACAACATCCTAATCGGGAATTCAGAATTAAGTACCTAGCTATACATGTCAATAAACACAAACAAGCAATCAATCAACAATCACATATAATATCGCAGGGTCCACACAACTCCGGTAAGAAATCCTTACCTTGGTCGGGGACGATTTGACACGAAATCCTAAATTGCGAACGAACCCGAACTAGCTACCGAGAACCTATCAATCACAACAAAAATCACACAATAGGCCTAAATATAATAAAATAAATGAGGCTCAGCTCGGGAGCAACTCACGAGGCACGACGAAAGCACGAACGAGCCGATTGCACGAACGGGGCAGCAACGGGGCTGGCTGGGCGAGCTGGGGAGCAAAAATGGGCGCATGGGCGCTGGAACGCGAGCTGCGCGCGGACAAACAGAGAGTTGGCGATGCGGCTCGGCTGGGCGCTGGCGAGGACGCGCGCGCGTGGACGCGAGCGGCACTGGGCGATGCGGCACGACTCGGCGAGTAGGGGCTCGGGCGACGCGATGCGGCTGGGCGCTGAGGCGAGCTTCTGCGCGGGTGCGACCGGCGACGCGATCTGGGTAGAGGACGATCTGGGTAGAGGATGCGCGCGCGAGCACGGGACGATGTGCGGCGTGGCTCGGCGGGCTGGGCTGCTCTGCGCGCAAACAGGGGCGAACAGAGCATCGGAGAAGACGAGCTCCATTCCGAACGATTAGAGAGGATTCGACGATCGATTCGCTGCTGGACCACTTCCTCTTGGCTGGCCGCACGAAACCTACAAGCCAATCGCTTCAATTCGGCCGGCAAGTAAGAAATCGGAAACAGGGGAGATCGGGAAGGAATTGGGGGAGAAGAAGAAGAAGAAGAGAAGAGAAACACGCACTGCGCTGCTCGGAACAAGTTTAAACGACCTTGAAATGGAGGAGAAGCTCGATTGAAATGGGGTCGGCGAGGGAGAATCGCGAGAGGGAGCTCGGGTCGGTCGAGGAAGAAAGGAGAAGGAAGAAGAAGACTCTCGGGCGGGCTGGCCCTTTAAACCAAATCTCGCATCGAATAGGCTCTTATAGAAGCTGGCGCGTTTAGAAGCACAAGAGCGCTCAGTGGCTCGATTGGCAGCCACCCCTGCCTAGCACGCGACACGTCCCTGGCTCGAATCTCACTCGACTCGCTATTTAATTCTTTATTTATTTTCACTCTTTCTCAAGCCCAAATGCCTTCACCAAAATTCCCGATCCCTTTCAAATTGACTCATAATTATTTCAGCAATTTTCAATTACATAACCGGCCCTGTCGGCCGGACCCAAAATTACCAAAATGCCCCTGGGCCTCCCGGAAAGACCGGGATGAAATTTCTGGGCCGTTACACACCCTCTCACCATTGCCGCCGTCGCCCATCCCTTGCCTCACCGCACGCAACCGCCAGCCCCAGACCTCACCGAGCAGCTCTGCAGCAGCCCCACCGCCACGATCGCAGCCAGCTCGCAGACCACACGCCATCGCCTGCATCGACCCCAGCGCTCCGCGCGTCGTCGCATGCACCTTGCGCAGCCAGAGCCTCGTCGCTCAGTCCGCCCGCTCGGCGTCCCAGCGCACCGTCCACGTCCGCACGCTCGCCGTCCCAGCGCACCGTCGCGTTCGCACAGTCGTACCCCAACGTCGTTTGCGTCCGCAAGCCCGCGCCGTCTGCGTCTGCACGCCCGTCCGCCCAGCCGCATGTCTTACTTGCCTTTGCCGCCGAGGGCCACACGCCTCACCCTTGCACCCGCGCCGCGCGTAGCGCGCCGGCGCCAGTGCCTTCTCGCACCAACCGCCCAAAGCCAGCGCAGCCCAGTCTGCCGCGCCAATGCAATGCGTCAACCGCCACGCGCAGCACTGCCGTTCGCGCGCTCACGCCGCTCTTCGCTTGCCTTGCCGAGACCTAGTGCTCTCAAATTGGTAGTTCCCGAACCCCCCACTCTTTTGGACCTTAGGTTATTAGCTGTTGTTTGTTTAATTAGGATGATTTTATTACTTGCTGTAACGGCCCAGTTTTCTATTTCGGTTTCCCAGGTGTTTTCGGGACATTATGCGGATGTTCGGATGGGCCGTTAGAGCTATTTTAACCCTTAGGGTATTTTGGTCTTTTGCCCCCGGTCGTGGTTTTGTGGATTTTCAGATTCGTGGTCACTCCCGCCCTTGTCGAGGCTTGATTGTTGTTGGTTGCAGGACCCAAGAAGTTCGGGCTAGTTCGTTGGAAGTTTGGAGGTGATTTGGTAATTAACAAAATTATTGTTAATTTAAGTGCTTCCATTGGGATTTGAACCCTTGCCCTTGATGGTGATTTGGGAGCTTGGTTTAAATGAATTTTAATAAGGAGAAAAGGTTGCTTCAGCCGGGACTCGAAGGAGGAAGCCCGAGGAAGAGATTTAGGTCACCAAGACCTATTTAAATTTGGAAAAGGAAAGAAAATCAAGAAAATCTCATTCCCCTTGTTTTACCTCTCTCTCTCTCTCTCTCTCTCTCTCTCTCTTTCTCTTTCTCTCTCTCTCTCCTTGCCGACCTCACCAAGAAACCCAACCGAAGTTTGTCAGACCGAGCCGCCCCAAGCCACCAAATTTCAAAGACAGCACGCCATCGCCATGTCGCCTTGCCGAGCAAAATTTCAGACAGACGTCTGTCAGAAGCGGCAACCGTCGCCCGACGCGACGCCTAGACGTGCGTCGCCTGGCCGTCGCCGCTGCGCCAGCGCGCCGCGGCAAGGCAGCCGTCTGTCGCTGCCTGCACCACCCTGTCGCCAGCGCCCGTCCGAGCGCCTTTCCCCTGCCGCGTCAGCTCCAGCGTGCCAGCGCGCTGCCGCCGCCGCCCACCGCACGTCCCGCTCGCTCACTTGCCGCCGAGAGCCTGTTTTTTCAAAATTGTTGGGGCCGAGACCTTGTACCTTTTCAGTTGGTAATTCCCGAGCCTCCACTCTTTTGGACCCTAAGTTGATTGGCTGTTGTTATTTAATTAGGATATTTTTATTAAATGCTTAGGTTGCTCGGGTTCACTTAGAAGCTCGGGAGTCGCTTGGTTGGCTTAGGGTAGTTATTTTTTCGCTTGTTTCAGTGTAAGGATTTCTTACCGTGGTTGTGTGGACCTGCGATGCTTTCTTGATTGTGCCTTATATGCATGTTTACTTCTATGAACATGATTAGTGGATAGGATGACTTGTGATTGCATTCTTGCTAGCATGTTTGCCTGTTTGTACATGTTAGTGCCATGCTAGGATTGTTCTTCCAAAGCATGCTTGAGATTCCCGCTTTAAGTTCGTAGTATCATGCTAGGTTATGTGTGATTGATGTTGATATGTATGTCTAGCCAGAATCGCTTATTTTGTACTCTTAGCTAGTATAGTAGAGTTTGTCATCATCCAGAGGCCGAGAGCGGACATAACGCACTTTGTCCCCACCGGCCGGGAGTAGAGCGAAGCATAACGTACATTGCTTCCCCTGTAGCCGATGTGGATTTAGCTACCACATCGGCATAAGCCTAGTTTGTAGCTCGCTAGAGCGGAACCCGCCAAAGGTGCAAGCTCGCCTTGGCCGGTTTAGCTTCAGTCGGTGGTACAGTCGCACAGATGAGTGCCGAGGGCCTCGCACCTCGCGTGTTGGTGACACCGCTTCGAAGTCTTTAGGCATGCGTACTGGCCCGCGTAGTTTGTACTTCTGGCCCCACATTTACGCCGGTTGCAAAGAAGATGCGGTGTGCGCGCAAGACACGCGCGTTAGTCGCCGATTCGGAGAGCTCCCGGGCTAATGTTCGTGAGTACACGATTCCTTCCGATTTAGAGCCGGACTTGGGTACTCTCCGATAGTCCAGATTTGTTAGCGAGGTAAGAGGCCCTTGAGGACACCCATTGGGATTGGCTTTTGAGTGATCATATGGTTGAGGAGAAAGACCCTCGAGGGTGTCGGACATCTTTGGGATCGGTTTTTGAGTCGATCAATTGGCCGAGGGAGAAAGACCCTCGGAGATGTCCGGGATTGGTTATGAGAGCCAATCATTAGCCCGGAAGTAGGAGACTTCCGAGGATTCCAGATTCTCGCCTTGTAAGCTCGTTGAGCTATGATCCGTGTTTGTAATCTTGTTTGCATGTATACTAGGGTGCTAGATGATTGATGTATCGTATTGTACCCGGTTCCTGCTAGATTCTTACTTGAGTATGTTTATACTCACCCTTATTTCTCGTGGTTTTCCACGTGTAACTTGGGACAAAGACCGGGGACGGCTAATGAGAGGAGCCGATTGATCATGGGAGCCGCCGACATTCATCTTTTATTGTTTGCATAATTTGTTCAGCATGTAGACGGACGACAGAGTCCTAGGGGACGTTTTTAAAAGTTGTTTAAATTGTATTGTATGATTTTATAAACACTGGCCAGGCTTGTTTTACTTTGTTGGCTTTGCTTAAATGAAGGTTGTTGTTTATGTTTTAAGTGTCCTCGCTTTTAAATGTTTTGAAAGGTTTTAAATATGAGCACTAAACCGCTTGATGAAATATTTAACTTGCATGCTGAGTGAGAACCTAGGTTAAGGACCGTGTTTTGGGTCGGGTTCTTACACTTGCTTAGGTTGCTCGGGTTCGCTTAGAAGCTCGAGGGTCACTTATTGGTGGTGGTCACTATTTCTGCTTGCTCCCAGGTAAGGGTTTCTTACCGGGGTTGTGCGGACCCTGCGAATACTTGATAGCATGCTATATCTTGTGATTGTATGAAATTTCTAGTGGATAGGTTACATGTTTTCTCTTGCTTCCGGATTTGTGTTGTGCTTGTATTTCTGTTATATTAGTTCTATGCTAGGGTCTTCTTATCCTGGCATATTCTTGTTCCTGTTATATTATGTTAGTTCCATGCTAGGGATAGGCAGGCGATCTATAGTGTAGAAGACTGTAGGGGTATCTAGTTTAGGTCCCGCTTGGGTAAGCCCCCGATGGGCATCAATGCGGTGCTAGTGTAGGTAAGTCCCCGATGGGCACTACACTGTTACCTTATGTGTAAGCCCCCGATGGGCATCATTGGGTTGCTAGAGAGTGTAAGACCTCGATGGGCATCTCTGTGAACCGAGCTGAAGTAAGACCCCGATGGGCATCCTAGATGTGTAAGACCCCGTTGGGCAGCATTGATGGCTAGAGATGTAAGACCCTGATGGGCATCCGTATGTGTAAGACCCCGATGGGCATCATTGATTGAGGTGTAAGACCCCGATGGGCATTCGTATGTGTAAAACCCCGATGGGCATCATTGATTGAGGTGTAAGACCCCGATGGGCATCCGTATGTGTAAGACCCCGATGAGCATCATTGTTTGAGGTGTAAGACCCTGATGGGCATCCTTATGTGTAAGTCCCTGATGGGCATCATTGTGTCATTGTGTCCTAGGTTGTGTAAGACCCCGATGGGCATCTAGGTGTAGAACCTAGGATAGACTGTAATTGTAAGCCCTTGAATAGACTAACTCTAGAAGTAGCTTATAGCCTAAACCAACCGTTTTGCTCTAAGTCATTGTATGGTTGCATGCCGGTGTGCTAATTGAGATGTTTTCGTATTGTACCCCGGTTGGGGATTCTTACTGAGTGACTCGTTACTTACCCTTATTTTTCTGTGGCTTTCCACCAGGTAACTTGGGACAAAGGCTGGATGGCTAGGAGGAGGCTGCTGGATGATCATGGATGGCCGAACTCTGAGATGCACATTATTTTATTATTGTTTTGAGTTAGCATGTAGTGGGACTTGAGTCCTTAGGGAAGCACACCAAAAACTATTAAACATTTCTCGCATCGTTTTCTATGTTTTCAAGGAAGTACTAATCAGTCACTTTAATTGCTAGTTTTATTTAAATGGATTTCTGGATTTGTTTATATTGTGTGGATTGAAAGGTTTTTAATTGGTACTATGAATGGTGTTTTATATTCTTAATCATGCATGCGAAGTAAGGATCTAGGTTAGAGACCGTTTTTCGGGTCGGGTCCTTACAGTTGGTATCAGAGCTCAGAGTCATAGGTTCTGTAGACTGACCTGTAGTTGTAGGTTGTTTTCCATGATCATCAGCACTCCGACAGCCATCAGGTATGTCCGTAAGTTTAAGGTTAAGGGTTAAGAATTACAATATTATTTGCACTTTGCATGTACATGACTTGTCGTTGTAGGGCAGGAAAACCGGTTCTGACTCGTTGTTGGTTTGGGTGTAGATTGTCAGCATGCCAGTTACCTGTAAAGGGCAGGGAGGCTCGAGGCTGACCGCTCAGGGTATTCGTATTGATTCTGACACTGGAGGGACGTCGTCCCAAGCTGATGCTGATGTTAGGCCACCTGCAGACCCTTCTGCTGTGTTGCCCGGAGAGGGCATGGAGGCATCTCAGCCTCGAGAGGCTGCACCGGGAGTTGCTTTTGTGGAGTCCATAAGGGCTCTTATGGTTGGGTTACTGGCTGACTAGAAGGCCGAGCAGAGAGCTGAAACGTAGGCTATGTTAGCTGCATAGAGGGAAGAGTCCCGAGTTCAGATAGAGCAGCTGACCGAGTTGGTACAATAGAGGACTGTAGTGCAACCAGCACCGCCAGCTCCGCAGGAGCCGGATGTGAATGTGGCCGTCGTGGCGGAAGGTGTTGAGGATCTGAGCAAGTGGCTGAAGGGTTTTGTCAAATGGAAGCCCGAAAAGTTTAGTGTCCCTGGAGAACCTTTGGTAGCAGCTAGATGGATAGCTGAGCTAGAATACACTTTCATGGTGATGGCTTGCCCTGAGGTGCAGCGAGCTCGTTGTGCAGCTCATGTGTTAGCTGGTACAACTAAGTGGTGGTGGGATTCCACTTTGAGTGAGAGACCGGCTGGGTCTCCACCTGCCACCTGGGAGTTTTTCAAGGCTGAGTTCAAGGCAAAAATTTTCAGTGAGAAGCCCAAGAAAAGATGATTGAGCTATTTTCAAACCTTAAGCAAGGTTCTGATTCAATCGAGGTTTATGAGAAAAAAGTTTTCGGAGTATGGGTACTTCGCGCTGCAGTTGATTGCTACCTCTGAGCTGAAGATCAGGAAGTTTATTGCGGGTTTGAGACATGGAGTGTCTGAAAGAGAAGCTGTGATCACTTTGCCTTTGTGTTGTTTGATTCGGGTTCCACACATTCTTTTGTTTCTGCTGTTTTTGCTGAGCATGCTTGCATGATTTTAGAACCTCTAGGTTTTGAGTTATCTGTGGCTACTCCTTCGAGAGCTAGTATGTTGGCCAGTCAGAAGGTAAAGGACGGTCGGATACAGGTATCCGACGAGTCTCTGCAGGTTATGCTCAAAGTTCTGGCTATGAGTGGTTTTGATGTAATCCTCGGCATGGATTGGTTAGCCGATAACCACGCGATGATTGACTGCCGACGGAGGGAGGTAGTGTTCAGGCCACCGAACAGGCCTAGCTTTAAATTCCGTGGCACCCAGAGCGGGGTGTGTCCGCCAGTGATTTCGGCAGTTAAAGCCTACCGTTTGCTGGCTCGAAGAGCTTGGGGCTTTATAGCTAAGTTGTCCGGAGTAAACCGTGATCAGTTATCTCTTGAGTAAGTGGCCATTGTGCAAGAGTTTGCAGATGTATTTCCGGAAGAGTTGCCCGGTCTGCCGCCAAAGAGGGAGGTGGATTTCTCAATAGAGCTTGAGCCAGGAACTCGTCATATCTCAAAAGCTCCCTATCGTATGGCGCCAGCTGAACTGAAAGAGTTAAAGGAGCAGTTGCAAGAGTTGCTTGACAGAGGATTCATTAGACCGAGTGTGTCCTCGTGGGGAGCCCTTGTGCTGTTTGTTAAGAAAAAGGATGGATCGATGCGTCTATGCATCAATTACAGGGAGCTGAATAAGGTAACCATCAAGAACAAGTATCCACTGCCACATATTGATGATCTATTTGACCAGCTCCAGGGAGCTTTTTTTTTTACAAAGATCGACTTGAGGTCGGGCTACCACCAGTTAAGGATCCGGGATGCAGATATCCCTAAGACAGTTTTCAGGTCGAGGTATGGTCACTATGAGTTCGTAGTCATGTCTTTCGGACTGACGAACGCCCCAGCTGCATTCATGGACATGATGGACAGAGTGTTCAAGGCGTTCTTGGACCGCTTTGTCATCGTGTTCATAGATGACATTCTTGTGTACTCTAAGTCTAAGAAGGACCATGCTTCGCACCTTAGGCAGATTTTGACAGCCTTGCGTGAGAACCAGCTTTATGCGAAGTTTTCTAAGTGTGACTTTTGGCTTGAGGAGGTAGCTTTTTTAGGGCACGTTGTGTCTAAGGAGGGAGTGGCTGTGGACCCTTCGAAAATTGAGGCAGTTAGTTCGTGGGCTAGACCGACGACCGTTTCGGAGATTCATAGTTTTCTGGGTCTGGCCGGATATTACCGCCGCTTCGTTCAAAAAATTTCTGCTATAGCTTCACCGCTTACCCGGTTGACGAGAAAGGGCATCGATTTCGTTTGGAATGAGAAGTGCGACGAGAGTTTCGCTAAGCTGAAGAGCAGTTTGACATCGGCGCCAGTCTTGGCAGTTCCAGAGGGAACAGGGGGTTTCGTGGTGTACAGTGATGCCAGCAAGTTTGGTTTGGGTTGCGTTCTGATGCAGCACGGTAAAGTAATAGCGTACGCATCGAGGCAGTTGAAACCGCATGAGCAAAACTATCCGACCCATGATATGGAGTTGGCAACTGTTGTCTTTGCACTTAAGATTTGAAGGCATTACCTGTATGGGGAAAAGATTCAAATTTTCTCGGACCACCAGAGCCTCAAGTATTTCTTCACCCAGAAAGACCTGAACATGAGATAGAGGAGGTGGTTGGGGCTTGTAAAGGATTACGACTGTGAAATCCTGTATCACCCTGGGAAGGCAAATGTTGTAGCAGATGCACTAAGTAGAAAGACCTCGCATTTAGCAACGCTGGCAAATCAAAAAAGTATTATAAGGAAAGACCTCGAGAGAGCTGGAATAGCAATGTTGTTAGGAGAAGTTACCGCCAGGGTAGCCCAGCTGACTATCCAGCCTTCGATAAGGCAAAAGATTATTGACGGCCAGTTGCATGACCCTAAGTTAAAGAGTTTGTACGAGAGGGTTCAGGCCGATGGTGTAACAGCCCAGTTTCCTATTCCAGTTTTCGAGGTGCCTTCGGGTCAAGATTCGGTTGTTTGGTTGGGTTTTAGAGCCGTTTGGCCCCTTGGGGGTATTTTGGTCTTTTGGCTCTCTGGGCAGGATTTGTGGTTTTCAGGGCTTCGAGGTAGCTCATGCCTTTGTCGAGGCTTGTTTGTTGGTGGCTGCGAGTCCCGTGGTGTTTGGGCTAGTCAGTTGGATGCTCGGTTGTGGTTTGGGCTTTTGGCAAAGTGTTGGTTGTTGGGTGTTTCCTTTGGGATTCGAGCCCGAGCCCTTAGTGTTGCTTTGGGAGTTGGATTTAAGTGAGTTTGTTTGATTGGAAAAGATTGCTTCGGTCGGGTCTCGAAGGAGGAAGCCGGGAAATGGGATTTTGAGGTTTTAAGTGGATAAGGTTGGATTTTGGATAAAATCCCTTTTTCCTTTTTATTTTTCCCATTTTCCTTTCTTTTCCAAATTCATTTTCTTTTCTTTTTATTTTTTTCTCTTTTCTCTCTCTCTCTCTCTCTCTCTCTCTCTCTCTCTCTCTCTCTCTCTCTCTCTCTCTCTCTCTCTCTCTCTCTCTCTCTCTCTCTCTCTCTCTCTCTCTCTCTCCCGAGAGCACCCCCTAGCTGCTTGACCCTGGCCAGCCCGAGCTAGCAGCCCCAGCTCTCCCGCGCGCCGGCCCCGCAGCGCCCGCGCGCCTCACCCGCCGAGCCTACCGCCGCCCGCCCGTCCGCGGCGCCTACGCCTGCTCGGGCCGAAGTCGCACGGTGCGCCGTTGCGCCGCTTCGAGTGCGTCGCCGCGTCGCCGTGTCGTCGCGCTCGTCGCGCGCGTCAGCGCGCGATCGCGCGCCCCACGTCGTGTCGCTCGCGTCGCGCGCCATACCTCTCTGGCCGAGCCGCGCGCGCCATCGCCTGGCCGAGCAAGCGCGCCGCGCGCCAGTGTCGCCTTGGCCTTGTGTCGTCGCACAGCTCGGCGCGCCTAGCTAGCGAGCGAGCAGCGCCCGGCCAATACGCCCAGCCCCTTTGGCTGCCTCGCTCGTGTAGTCGGCTCGTTCGCGTGTCAGCCGCGCCTCGTGAGTTGCTCCCGAGCTGAGCCCTATTTATTTTATTGTATTTAGGGCTATTTTATGATTATTGATGTGTTTGTTTGGCTTGATATAGGTTGCTCGGGTTTGATCGCAGTTATTTTTATTGTGTGTTGTTGCCTTCCGACCAGGTAAGGATTTCTTACCGGAGTTGTGTGGGCCCTACGATATTTTCATGATTATGCCTTGCTTGTTTGCTGACTGTTATGAGCATGATAGTAATAGATCAGCTTTGATTGATTTCTGCTAGCATGTTTGCTTGATTTTACATGTTAGTGCCATGCTAGGTTTGTTCTGCCAGCATGCTTATGATTCCTGCTTAAGCTCGTAGTATCATGCTAGGTTAGTGTGATTGATGTCGATCTTTGTTTGCTAGCCAAGAATCATTGCTTTTACTCTGTACTCTTAGATAGAGTTGTAGGGTTTGTCATCATCCCAGGCCGAGCGGACATAACGCACTTTGTCCCCGTGAGCTCGTGTCGGGAGTAAAGTGTGCGCAACATAACGTATCTTGCTACCCCCGACCGCGCGGTTGTGGACTTAGCTACCCACTTCGGCATAGCCTAGTTTGTAGCTGCTAGAGCGAAACCCCGCCAACGGTGTAAGCCTACCTTGGCGTGTTCTTAGCTTCAGTCGGTGGATCAGCCGCACAGATGAGCGCCGAGGGCCTCGCGCCATCGTGATCGGTGACACCGCCTCGAGTCATAGGCATGTGCACTGCCCGCGTAGTTTGCCCTTAGGCCCCCGCATTTACGCCGGTTGCAGGAGGAGCATGCGGTGTGCGCGCGACACGCGCGTTAGTTGCCGGTTCGGAGAGCTCCCGGGCTAATGTCGTGAGTACACCATTCCTTCCGTTAGAGCGACTTGTGTACTCTCCGTAAGTCCAGATTAGTGCAAGGGCAAGGAGGCCCTTGAGGACATTCTAGGGATCAGTGTATTCCCCGAGTGTGAGATACCTCGGTGATGTCCCCAGATTGGTCGATGTATCCAATCCCGGTTAGGCGGAAGAAAGAGATCTGCCGATGACTCGAGATCTTGTTTTATGAGCTCGTTGAGCTATGATCCGTGTTGGTAGTTGTTTGCTTGCATGCTTTGGTACTAGATGACTGATTATATCGTATTGTACCCCGGTTGGGGATTCTTCTTGAGTAATTCGTTACTCACCCTTATTTTTGTGGTTTTTCCACGTGTAACCATGGTGCGAGACAGGATGGATGGAGGAGGAGGAGGCTGTGATCATGGAAACCCGTTGTTCAACTCTCGAGTTTTATGTTTATGATTTAAATGTTCTCTGAATGCATGTAGTTGGGCACGAGCCCTAGGGTGTTTTCTCAATGTATTTCAGATTCTAGCATTGTTGTAAAGTTTGTATGTTTTAAATAAATCTACGATCGAGTAAGTTTTGTAAATGTATTTGTCTTGGAGCAGTGCTTGGAAACAGGGACGAGTTTCAAGAAATTTGTTAACTTTTTAAATGGATGTTTTATGTTTTAGTTTTTACTTAGAATCCGAACACCCTCTTGCAAATTTTCTCAGAGATTTGTAATGCATGCATTGAGGTAACGCCTAGTTAGAACCCTTCAGGTCGGGTCGTTTCTGAGTTGGTATCGAGCTCGAGTCATAGATTCTCGTGAGACCGCCTTTGTTGATCATCAAGACTCGAGCGGTCATCAGTACGCCTAAGTTTCTTGTTTTAAAGAAAGGGGTAAGAATTTACAATACTTTTCATCTAGTGTATGCCTTGTGTAGAGTTGTGGAGCGGAGACGAGCGAGTTTCGACTCGTTGTTGGTTTGGGCTTAGAGAGCCATCATGCCAACTTTCAAAGCAGTGCGAGCATGTTTTAGCGACTTGTTGTGGTATCCAGATAGATTCGGATGCCCCGGGACGTCGCCCCCAGGGAGGCGAGAGCTTAGACTCCCATTGGCCATTTGTGGCCCAATTGTTGCTTTTTCCCTAGTGAGAGGGTGGAGGTGTTTTGTGCAGATCGCCGGTATGTTGATCTCACCTGCAGGAGCGCGGGACGCTTGGCATGTCCGACCGAGGAGTTGGACCGATCGTGTTGATGTTGAGGCGCGTCGTGGTCGTTTAAACCCGTTGGCGAGTTGGCCCCTGGCGATTGAGTTGCCTAGTGGAGGGGGTAGAGGCTAGCGGCGCCTCAGTGAGACTCCTTGAGCGAGTGTGCTCCGGCCATGAGAGATTGGATGGCGTGTCTTTAGCTATCGAGAGCGGAGACCCAGCGCGCTTGTAGTAGCGTAGTGAGGAGTCCCTGCACGGATAGCCTAGCCGGCAAAGTTTGTTTGACATTTTCCCCGGTAGCTCTTGTAGCCGGAGGTTCCGGGAGGGCATGATCAGCAGTTTATTCAGATGAGATTGTTGGCGATGATGGAGTCGCCCGATTTGGCAAGTGGATGCCTCAGAGCTCGATGTTTCAGAAAGTCCTGCTGCTAGTAGTAAAGCGGTTGGCCAGGTTTGAGTTTAGCATCCGTGTGTTGGGATGCCTTGCTCTTCAGAGGTCGAGATGTGCCGTTCCTGTGCTGTTTGGTGCAGCAGTTGGTGGTGGAAGTCCCTTTTGAGAGGTGGACTAGCAGAGTCTCCACCAGTTGCCCGATTGATTGGCAAGTTGCCGTGTTAGTGGCTTGAGGCAGATGGAGAGACATCTTTGCCCCCTTGCAAGCTCCTTTGTTGTTTAACACCCGATTTCCTCGAGATGTTTGGTAGAGTTGAGCACTCTTCCTTGGTGAGCTCCTAGAGTGGAGCTAGCTGCTGCATGTTGAGAGATCCAGCAAGAGTTTTGTTGAGCATCTTTTGGAGATGCAAGAGTAGGCTGTGAGCCTTTGGTTTGAGGAGATGCCATAGGCATGGCCGTTTGAGTTGAGCCCTTGTATGCCTAGCCAGAGTTGTTGTCACTTGAGATAGTGACCTTGTTGGCCCCATCTGTAGTAAGATGTGGATTTGGTAGTAGTAGCACTTGAGGTGCATTGGTTGGTGTGCCACTTTGGCACTAAGTCTGGTTCAGGCTTGAGTTTGGCTTGGGCATAACAGATGGTTCTATGCCGTTCGGAGTTCAGCGCACTCCTTTAGCCTTGGATCCGTTTATGGCAGTTGCACTTGTTTAGGTCGTGCCAGAGGGCTAGTTCAGTGGTAGTCGATGGACTACAAGGGAAAGGATGCTCGAGAGGAGCCGGAGCCTCTTCCTAGTGTTTCTGGGGGTTGAGTAAGGCAGCAGGTTGCCGGTTGGCAAGTGTTGGTGCGCGTGAGTCTCGCGCTAGTGTTAAGGCCAAGAGTTTCTTTGTGGTTGGTAGTGTGGTCAACTACCTTCGAGGGCCTTATCTGAGGAGAGTTGAGCATTGTAGATGCGAGTTTGGTCCAGCAGAGGGACCATGAGTTGGATGCCTATGAGGCGAGTTGGATGCCTTGTGAGAGGTTTCGGATGCCTTATGGGTAAGCACCCTTGGTAGAGGCTTGGTATAAAGTCAGTTCGGTGTGGCATGGTTATGCCTTGGTAAAGCAAGGTTGCCTCAGCTTTGAGCATCTTGTGGAGATGGAACTTTTGGTGTTCCATCGGTTGGAGTTCAGTTGGAAACTGAACAAGTGCGGTGGTAGCAAAGCCGCGCAGTTTCTGATCGCCTTGGCTAAGAGAGGTGTTTGGATCCTTTCCTTGGGTAGAAGCCTTGTTGAGGCTGATGTTTGAGTAGGAGGACGACGCATTCGGTAGCGTTTCGGGTCCTCTTGGTTCCCAAGGAGTTGGAGTTGGCCAGCATGGTTGAGATGCTGGAGTGAGTTGTGCCTGTTCAGGCACTTGGCTGTTAGCTCGTTTGTCTACAGTGTGTGTCGAGGGTTGTCGGAGGATCCCTAGGTTGTGGAGAGCCTCTCTAGAGCTTAGTCAGGCCCAGGTAGTGAGTTTTAGTGGGCAAGCTAGAGGCGTGTAGTTTGTAGCCTCGGTTGAGTTGCTAGCAGTCTTGGTAGACTAGCAAGCCAGAGTTTGTTTGTAGCAGAGTCCGGATTGGTTCCGATGCGGTGGCAAGTTGATGTTTGGTGTTGACCAAGGTGTGGTTTGGAGCTGCTAGAGATTAGCTTTGCTCGTGGGACGAATGGTTCTTGCCTAGTTGGTTGTTTTCCTGTTTCCAGGATGTTGAGTTGCCCCGTTTGGCATTTGGAGGTTCAGTCTGAGATGGACCCCTGTTGTTGCCCCGTGAGATTTAGATGTTGTTGCTCTGGTGGAGCAAGACAGTGAGCGTATGTGGAGCTCTCTGTTCTTCGGCTGTCTGCTTGTAAGAGCAGTTTCCTTCGGGGAGTTGTCAGGTTACTCCCTTGGTCTTGGAATTGATGGTAGAGGTGCTAGCAAGAGGGAAAAGTTTGTTGGCTGCTTGGAAGCAGTTGTTTGTCCAGTTAAGCGGACTCTTGGATGGTGTTCTAGAGGCTGGAGTAAGGGTTGTTTTGCCTCTTGTGAGTGTTGGGCCAAGGTTTGGTCCTCTTGTTGTTTCGAGAGCTAGTTCGGTTCTAGCTGGAGGGCGTTTCCCTGAGGTCTTGTTCCTAGTCAGGAAGTTTTGGGAGTTGACCCCTCCCTCGGCAGTTGAGTAAGTGTTGTTAGTTCCGGATTTGTGATCCGATCGGTTGAGTTTTCCCTTGGGTTTGAGCAAGTCAGCGAGCTTGTGTGATGTTCGCTGCCCTTCTGGAGTTTGCTTGCTGGGAAAGTCGTTTCCCGTTTGGCAGAAGTCAGCTTAGCTCTTGAGTTGTGAAGTGGATCAGAGTAGCGCAGCGGTCAGCCCAGCGAGAGGGCCCCTGCATGGTGTTGTTAGCAAGCAAGTTGTTTGTCCCCGCAAGGGCGGTGGCCTGCCAGTAAGAGTTGTTTCAGGCAAGTTGTTGGTTCTTTGGGGATTGAAGATTTCCCTTTCCCCCTAGTCTCTGTGGTGGTTGAGTTGCTCCCTGGATGCCAGCCTCGAGTGTTAGCTTCTGAAGTAGTCTTGCGGATTCGTGTGGCTCAGAATCCGTAAGCTTTGAGGTTGTCGTTATCCGTTTTCCTCATGAGGTTTCGGGAGTGGAGCTTCTGGTTGGGAGTTGAGTAGTAGCTTCGAGGCGAGCGTTGCTCGTTATAAGTTTGGGTTGAGTTCTGCTGAGCAAGCCCTTCTCGGGCTTTGCTCCTTGTTGTTGTGCGCTCGCAGTTGGCGTAGCAGAGCCTTGTTTGAGTGAGTTGGCACAGAGGTGCCGTGGCTTTGGTTGGTAAAGCTTTTGAGCTGCGTGATGGTTTAGTCCTTGCAGCCCGAGTTTTCCTTGAGAGGAATTTTTGGTGGTTTCCTCGCCTGGCAGTATTTTCTTTGGCCAGTGCTGGTAGGTTTGCTCTGAAAAGTTTGCTTTCGGCCGTTGAGAGGCTGCAGTTTGTTGGCTTGGCCGAGTTGAGCCTTTGCCTGGCTCTTGTCTTTTAGAGGTGGCCGTAGCTGAAGTTTCAGCTGGTGTGAGTGTTGTTGTCCGTTTGGCTTTCTAGAACCTGGGAGGTTCAGTTGTTGGCCAGCTTGTGTAGGGTTGAGGCTGCTTGTTAGCAGCTGTGAGCTTCCAAAGGAGTTTGCCAGTGCGTGGTGTAGAGTTTCAGAGCTTGTGGCGCCTCCTCGAGTTTGCTGGGAGTAGCACCCTTTGAGAGTTGGTGCGAGTTGAGGACGTGGTTTGCCGTCTGTTCCTTTGGAGTTCAGTGTATGCCCAGTCTGGATGGCATTGTGGCCTTGAGTTTTTTGAGAACCCTAGAGGGTTTGGTTCTCGAAGAGGGCTAGTGTTGTTGGCCGAGAAGTTCTGTTGGCTAGATCTGTGGAGTTTTCCTGGAGCTGTTTCGTCTTAGGACTTTCGAGGACGAAAGTCTTAAAAGGAGGGAGTATTGTAACAGCCCAGTTTCCTATTCCAGTTTTCGAGGTGCCTTCGGGTCAAGATTCGGTTGTTTGGTTGGGTTTTAGAGCCGTTTGGCCCCTTGGGGGTATTTTGGTCTTTTGGCTCTCCGGGCAGGATTTGTGGTTTTCTGGGCTTCAAGGTAGCTCCTGCCTTTGTCGAGGCTTGTTTGTTGGTGGCTGCGAGTCCCGAGGTGTTTGGGCTAGTCGGTTGGATGCTCGGTTGTGGTTTGGGCTTTGGTAAAGTGTTGGTTGGTTGTGTGTTTCCTTTAGGATTCGAGCTCGAGCCCTTAGTGTTGCTTTGGGAGTTGGATTTAAGTGAGTTTGATTTATTGGAAAAGATTGCTTCGGTCGGGTCTCGAAGGAGGAAGCCGGGAAATGGGATTTTGAGGTTTTAAGTGGATAAGGTTGGATGTTTTGGATAAAATCCCTTTTTCTTTTTTATTTTCCCATTTTCCTTTCTTTTCCAAATTCATTTTCTTTTCTTTTTATTTTTTTTCTCTTTTCTCTCTCTCTCTCTCTCTCTCTCTCTCTCCCCTTGCCCCTTGCCCGAAAGCAGCCCTTGGCTCGCCCAAGCCAACCACTGAGAGCCCCTGCTCACTTCGAGCTAGCCCAGCCTCACTGGCCTACTATGCACACACCGAGCCAGCTCGCCCAAAGCTCGCGCGCCCCTGCCTCGCCCAGCCCGAGCCCCTGCCTCGCACAGTGTCGCCTAGCTCGCCCGAGCGTCACCCTACCCTGGTCTGTGTCGCCCAAGCCGTCGCGTCGCCAGCCCGAGCTCGCCCTGTCGCGCATCCCCGCGTAGTGTCGCTCGCGCCGTCCCCTTTGCCGAGCCGCGCGCGCCCTGCGGCCCAGCGCGCCGGGCCGGCCCAGTTCTTTGCCGCTTAGCCCGTGCAAAATGGCTCGTTCGCGTGTCGTGGCGCCCGTGAGTTGCTCCTCTGAGTGAGCCCTATTTATTTTAGTGTATTTAGGGCTATTTTATGATTATTGATGTGTTTGTTTGGCTGGATATAGGTTGCTCGGGTTCGATCGCAGTTATTTTTATTGTGTGTTGTTGCCTTCCCACCTGTAAGGATTTCTTCACGGAGTTGTGTGGCCCTGCGATATTTTCATGATTATGCCTTGCTTGTTTCTTCGATCGTTATGAGCATGATAATAATAGAGCGAGCTTTGATTGATTTCTCGCTAGCATGTTTGCTTGATATTACATGTTAGTGCCATGCTAGGTTTGTTTTGCCAGCATGCTTGTGATTCCTGCTTAAGCTCGTAGTATCATGCTAGGTAGTGTGATTGATGTCGGTCTTTGCTTGCTAGCCAGGAATCATTGTTTTTTCTCTGTACTCTTAGATAGAGTTGTAGGGTTTGTCATCATCCAGAGGCTGAGCGGACATAACGTACTTTGTCCCCGATGAGCTCAGTCGGGAGTAAAGTGTGCGCAAAGATAACGTATCTTGCTACCCCGACCCGCCGGTTGTGGAATTAGCTACCCACTTCAAAGATAACCTAGTTTGTAGCCCGCTAGAGCGGAACCCCCGCCATCGGTCGATGGACCATCCGCATGATGAGCGCCGAGGGCCTCGAGCCATCGTGATCGGTGACACCGCCTCGAAAGTCATAGGCATGTGCACGCCGCCCGCGTAGTTTGCCCTTAGGCCCCGCATTTACGCCGGTTGCAGAGGATCATGCGGTGTCTTGCGCACACGCGTTAGTTGCCGGTTCGGAGAGCTCCCCGGGCTAATGTCGTGAGTACACCATTCCTTCCGTTAGAGCGACTGGGTACTCTCTCGTAAGTCCAGATTAGTGCAAGGGCAAGGAGGCCCTTAAGGACGTTCTAGGGATCGGTGTATTCCCCGAGTGACGAGATACCTCGGTGATGTCCTGGATTGGTCGATGTATCCAATCCCGGCTAGGCGGGAAGAAAGAGACTTAGATGACTCGGATCTTGTTTTATGAGCTCGTTGAGCTATGATCCGTGTTGGTAGTTGTTTGCTTGCATGCTTTGGTACTAGATGACTGATTATATCGTATTGTACCCGGTTGGGGATTCTTCTTGAGTAATTCGTTACTCACCCTTATTTCGTGGTTTTTCCACGGGTAACCATGGTGCGAGACAGGATGGGGAGGAGGAGAGGCGTGATCATGGAAACCCGTTGTTCAACTCGAGTCTTATGTTTATGTTATGATTTAAATGTTCTCTCTGAATGCATGTAGTTGGGCACGGAGCCCTAGGGTGTTTTCTGAATGTATTTCCGGATTCTAGCATTGTTGTAAAGTTTGTATGTTTTAAATAAATCTCTGATCAGAGTAGGTTTTGTAAATGTATTTGTCTTGGAACAGGTGCTTGGAAACAGGGACAGGTTTCAGGAAATTAAATGGATGTTTTATGTTTTAGTTTTTACTTAGAATCCGAACACCATCTTGCAAATTTTCTGTAGATTTGTATGCATGCATTGAGGTAACGGCCTATTTAGAACCCCATTCGGGTCGGGTCGTTACAGTTTCTTACCGGGGTTGTGTGGACCCTACGAATACTTGATAGCATGCCATATCTTGTGATTGTATGAAATTTCTAATGGATAGGTTACATGTTTTCTCTTGCTTCCGGATGTGTGTTGTGCTACGGTCTTCTTATCCTAGCATATTCTTGTTCCTGTTATATTCTGTTAGTTCCATGCTAGGGATAGGCAAGCGATCTATAGTGTAGAAGACTGTAGGGGTATCTGTTTAGGTCCTGCTTGGGTAAGCCCCCGATGGGCACCAATGCGGTGCTAGTGTAGGTAAGTCCCCGATGGGCACTGCACTGTTCCCTTATGTGTAAGCCCCCGATGGGCATCATTGGGTTGCTAGAGAGTGTAAGACCCCGATGGGCATCTCTGTGAACCTAGCTAGAGTAAGACCCCGATGGGTATCCTAGATGTGTAAGACCCCGTTGGGCAGCATTGATGGCTAGAGGTGTAAGACCCTGATGGGCATCCGTATGTGTAAGACCCCGATGGGCATCCGTATGTGTAAGACCCCGATGGGCATCATTGATTGAGGTGTAAGACCCCGATGGGCATCATTGTTTGAGGTGTAAGACCCCGATGGGCATCATTGTTTGAGGTGTAAGACCCCGATGGGCATCCTTATGTGTAAGTCCCCGATGGGCATCATTGTGTCATTGTGTCCTAGGTTGTGTAAGACCCCGATGGGCATCCAGGTGTAGAACCTAGGATAGGCTGTAATTGTAAGCCCTTGAATAGGCTAACTCTAGAAGTAGCTCATAGCCTAAACCAATCGTTTTGCTCTAAGTCATTGTATGGTTGCATGCCGGTGTGCGAAATGAGATGTTTTCGTATTGTACCCCGGTTGGGGATTCTTACTGAGTGACTCGTTACTCACTCTTATTTTTCTGTGCCTTTCCACCAGGTAACTTGGGACAGAGGCTGGATGGCTAGGAGGAGGCTGCTGGATGATCATGGATGGCCGAACTCTGAGATGCATGTTATTTTATTATTGTTTTGAGTTAGCATGTAGTGAGACTTGAGTCCTTAGGGAAGCACACCAAAAACTATTAAACATTTCTCGCATCGTTTTCTATGTTTTCAAGGAAGTATTGATCAGTCACTTTAATTGCTAGTTTTATTTAAATGGATTTCTGGATTTGTTTATATTGTGTGGATTGAAAGGTTTTTAATTGGTACTATGAATGGTGTTTTATATTCTTAATCAGCGAAGTAAAGATCTAGGTTAGAGACCGTTTTTCGGGTCGGGTCCTTACACCTCTCTTCTTCTTCGTTCTCTCCTTTCTCCCTTCTTCATTGTCGAAGGTCCAAGCCCCACCTTCATTGCCTATTGTCGAGCCCCTGGTCGAGCCAAGCCCCACCGCTAGCTGCATCACTCGCCGAAACCTCAAGCCCGCAACATCATCTCGAAGCCCCGCCTGCATAGCCGTTCGCTAGCCCAGCCTCATCGCCCGAGCGCATCAGTCCCTCGCGCACAGTCGCCTGACACAGCCTATCAGGCCCATACGCCAGAGCAGGCTGCTGCCCATTCGCTAGCACGCTGCACCTGCCGCACGCAGCGCCCGCTTGCACTCTCCCGCTACCACATGTATCCCACCGAGCTAGCCTGCGTGTCCTACTTCCTGAGGGCTAGGAGCTTTTCTCAGTTTTGGGTAATAACCCTTTTTCTCGAGCCTTGTTTGCTATTTTGTCGATTCGATTGCCTAGGATTTGATTTGTGATGTATTATTATGTTGCTAGGTTGTCTTTGTTGTTTCCTGTCATTAGGGTTGGCCCAGTTGTGTGCTGCCCGAGCATGTTTAGGACATGCCCAGTTGTGTGCTGTCCAGGTTAGCCTAGTGGCGTGCTAACCAAGTCTGTTTTATAGTTAGACACCCCGAGACCGAGGTCACTTCGGTTGCCCTCCAATTTAGTCAGCCCGGTGACGTGCTGATCCTGCTCGACATTTGTTGTCAGTTACTGTATGAGACTACCTTACTGTATTGTTGTTATGCGTGTATGCTAGGATGTTAGATGATTTGACTTGCGTATTTTACCCCGGTTGGGGGATCCTTACTGAGTGCAATTGTTCTCACCCTTTTCTGTGGTTTTTTCCACCAGGTAACTTGGCACAACATCAAGGTGGCTAGAGGAGGAGCTGGATGATCATGGGGGAGTCCGCTGCATCTGTGGTTTTCATTTCATGCTTATTTTGTTGGAATGTTTTACTTGGAACTTTGTAATGGTTTTGGTTGTACTCTAGCTACAGGAAGAACTGTTTTTTATGTTTTACACTTAAGCATTTTGGGAACTTGATTGTTTAACGAAATGGATGTTTTAAATATGTTTTAAGACTTGTGTATTTTGAATTGCATCATTTAGTAAAGGCCATTTTGGACCATTTAGAGTCGGGTATTTACAGTTGGTATCAGAATTCAAAGTCATAGATTATGTAGACTGACCTACTGAGTTAGGTCGTTGTGTCTCATGATCATCAACACTACAACAACCGCCAGGTATGTGTTTAAGTTTATTTTAAAGGTTTAAGTTTACAATACCTGCATCTAGCATACTTTTTTTGTTTTGTTGCTGGCAGTGTTGGTTCGAGCATGGACTAACTTAGTAGGGTTTGGGTACAGATCGACAGTATGTTGATCACCCGCAGAGGCGCATGGACGTCTAGTACCACCAACTGAGGTGTTGAAATTGAGATTACCACTGATGAGACAACGTCCGAGATTGACCAGACCTGTAGGCCGCCTATGGCCCCAGCTGCTGACATTCCCCGAGCAGGGGTAGAGACTACTCAGCCCAGACTGCTGCTCCTGGAGTAGAGCTGGCATCAGTGATGAGAGAGATGATGCTCTTGATGGTGAAAGAGAATCGAATCCTAGGCGCGCTTTTCAAAGACAACTTGTGGAGCAACTTTTGCAAAGATGAGAGAAATATTTTAGGGGTAATCTATGTTACATAATTTCACCAAATATTTGGCCAAAAATGTTCAATTACTCAGCTATAAATATAGGGGTTAGAAAGGGAAAAGACGAATATTTTGGGTTTTAATGTTTTTATAAATTATCAATTTATGGACATCCGTTGGTGCCATGGAGTGGATAATATTTAATATTTAGCCCAAAAAACAAATTTATGTAATAAAGAGATATTTTAGGTTAGTTAAACAATTTGGGTTTTCAGTGGGTACTAGGCTTAAGTTTTGGGTTTTCGGTGGGTCTTGGTCCAAAATTTTGGGTTATGAGATTAATGTTCAGGATATAACATCTCATGTTTCTTGTGCTGGAGTTGTAGGGGTAATCTATGTGACATAATTGCACCAAATATTTGGCCAAAAATGTTCAATTACTCAGCTAGGAAATAGGGGTTCGAAAGGGAAAAGGCGAATATTTGAGGTTTAAATGTTTTTTAAAAAAATTCAATTGAAGGACATCTGTTGGTTCCATCAAGTGGATGATATTTAATATTTAACCAAAAGAATAAAATTTATGTAATATAGAGATATTTTAGGTTTGGTAAAAAAATTTGGGTTTCAGTGGGTACTAGACTTAAGTTTTGGGTTTTCTGTGGGTCTTGGTCCAAAATTTTGGGATTCGAGATTAACGTTCAGGATATAACATCTCAAATTTCTTGTGCTGGAGTTCTAGGGGTAATCTATGTGACATAATTTCACCAAATATTTGGCCAAAAATGTTCAATTACTCAGCTAAGAAAATAGGGGTTCGAAAGGGAAAAGGTGAATATTTTGGGTTTTAATATTTAAAAAAAATTTCAATTTATGCACATTTGTTGGTGTCATGAAGTGGATAATATTTAATATTTAGCCAAAAGAAAAACAATTTATGTAATAAAGAGATATTTTAGGTTAGGTAAAAAATAATTAGGTTTTCAATGGGTACTAGCCATAATTTTTTGGTTTTTGGTGCGTCTTGGTCCAAAAATTTTGGGTTTCGAGATCTACGTTCAGGATGTAATATTTTGATTTTCTTAAGTTAGAGTTGTAGGGGTAATCTATGCTACATAATTTCACCAAATATTTGGCCAAAAATGTTCAATTACTCAGCTATAAAAATCGGGATTAGAAAGGGAAAAGGCGAATATTTTGGGTTTTAATGTTTTTATAAATTATCAATTTATGGACATCCGTTGGTGCCATGGAGTGGATGATATTTAATATTTAGACGAAAAAACAAATTTATGTAATAAAGAGATACTTTAGGTTAGGTAAACAATTTGGGTTTTCAGTGGGTACTAGGCTTAAGTTTTGGGTTTTCGGTGGGTCTTGGTCCAAAATTTTGGGTTTCGAGATTAACGTTCAGGATATAACATCTCAATTTTCTTGTGCTGGAGTTGTAGGGGTAATCTATGTTACATGTGGTAGCGGGGTAATCTATCTTTTGGGAAGTAGGACACGCAGGCTAGCTCGGTGGGACACATGTGGTAGCGGGCGAGTGTAAGCGGGCGCTGCGTGCGGCAGGTGCAGCGTGTGAGCAAAGGGGCAGCAGCCTGCTCTGGCGTACGGGCCTGATCGGCTGTGTCGGACGACTGTGCACGAGAGACTGATGCGCTCGGCGATGAGGCTAGCCGAGCGAACGGCTATGCGGGCGGGGCTTCGAGTTGATGCTGCGGGCCTGAGGTTTCTGCGAGTGATGCAGCTAGCGGTGGGGCTTGGCTCGGCGATGGTGATGCCTGCGATGGTGTTGCTTGGCTCGACTAGGGGCTCGATAATAGGCAATGGAGGTGAGGCTTGGACCTTCAACAATGGAGAAGGGAGAAAGGAGAGAACGAAGAAGAAGAGAGGAGAATAAGGTGTGTGGTCGGCTAGGGCATGAGAGAGTCTCCCAATTATTTTTCTCTTATTTTCTCTAATTTAATTAATCAATAATCCTCCAAAATGCCCAGTGTCCAAGTGGTCTCCCCATCGAGTCTTGGCAACAACACAATTAATCTTTTATTTTCTGTATTAAACCAAACGACCTCCAAACCTCTCAACAACAACTTCCAGACCTGGAACCTGAAATAGAAACATAAACACCAGCTCAACACCAGTTTGGAAACAAACTGAAACCCTGGAAAATACCAAAACTACTTCTGAAGGCCAAATGACCAAAATGCCCCCGAAGGCTCAAACTGCCCTAACGGCCCAACCTAACAATCGAATAATCAACCGAACGTACCTGGAGAACCAAAATGGAAACCTGGTCTGTTACAAATCCTTACCTAGAAACAAGTAGAAAGCACACAACAATAGCTAACTGCTGCTTGCGTTGTAGAACCAACACAAACAACCTAGGCAATAATAATATAAATAACACATATTAAAACTAGCTATCTAAATGATTGACTAGGAAACTAAAAGAAAAGCTCGAGAAGCTACCCAACTGAGTAAGTAAAAGCTCACGGCAAGCCTAGGTCTCGGCCAAGTGGTGTTTACGGCAACAAGGGGCTTGGTGCTCTCGGCTAGGGCAGCAAGGAGAGGCTTTCAGCTGCTAGGGTTGCTACTTGAGGACAGACGAATCAAGGGGCTGCTTGGTGCGGCAAAGGATGCACTCGGCTAGGCTCTATTTGGCGACAACAAGAGATGCTTAGGTGTAATTGCTCTTGGCAAGATGAAGAGGAAAATGTGGTGAAGGTGCTTCTCGCCCACAAGGGAGGAGGGGATGGTTTTCGGTTAGGGAGAAAGGTGATGTTTGGAGAATCGGCAACAACAAGAGAAGGAGGAGAGGAGAAAACCTCTCGGCTAGGGCTAAGGTTTTCGGCCAAGGAGGAGATGGAGCTTGAGGAATGAAAAGCTTGGCTACAATGGCTTGTTCACGGCAAGTGGAAAGAGAGAAAATGAAGAAGAATCGACAAAGGAGATTGGAGAAGAGGAATCGCACAAATAGAGAAAAGGAAAATTCTGTACTGCTAGGTCTCGGGAAAGATCAACCGAAACTTACGTTTTCCCCTTCTTCAAATCACAAAAAAAATCTCCAAATGTCACGTGTTCTGGCCACCCACATTCGAATCCCAGCGTGACACTTCTTTTCTCCATTTTATCTTCTTTTAAAACAAGCCTGCAAATGCTCTTGTCAAACACCTCTTCGAGTCCCAGCAAATACACTTTTAATTTCTTATTTTCTCTTTTAAACAAAACCCTCCAAACTCTAACCAACAGGCTTCGAGTCCTGGCAAGGGCAACTTAAAACCATAATTTTCCTTTATAAAGCAAAACCTCCAAACTTCGTGACTTACATCTCTAACCCGAGAACCTGAAACTAAAGAAGTAAATCGAACTCATCAAATAACAGAAATAACCTTGAAACCCTGGTTAATTACAGAATCGGCCCTGAAGGTAAAATTACCAAAATGCCCCTAAAGACTCAACTGCCTAACGACCCAACTGAACAACTGAAAAGATAGTCGAACATACCTAGGGAACTGAAATAGAAATCTAGGTCATTACAGACTTATCTTTCAATAGAATTTCGCTCAATATCTCGCTTATGCTTGGTTTAAGTCTGCAAAAGCGAACTTTTCCATTTAATCGATTTAGTTTAGCATTTGTTTTCTTTTATAAATATCTTAATTTAAGCTATTTTAACTCTCAATTCTTGAGAGTTATCACACCCCCAAACTTGCATTATTGCTCGTCTCGAGTAATAGCTTTTTCATAATTAAGAATATCTGTCTTCGCTCTTGTTAAATCTACACAACAAATCGACATTACTTCTAAAAACTCAAGGACATTTATAAGTAAAACTCACCAGTAACTAAACTACCAAGAAAGATCAAACTTTCAAGTAATTGATTATCCACAATCAATCTCAACGTACATAATATGAGAGTTTATGAAAATCTTACTTGACCTAACTTACAAGTAATTGTCCACAATGTTGCTTCTTTTTCTTCATGTTAAAAGACCAAGAAAACAAATGGTTGAGCATCAACATAATGTTCTAACTTTCTCAAATGAAAAAAAAAAAGAAAAAAAAAGTAGTAGTTTAACTAAGAATAACAATTTGACAAAAAAAAAACTAGATTTGACTACTCATCCACCATGCTTTTCAATAATATTGACAATAACCATTATGCTTTTCAATCAAAACAACATAATATTCATTATAAAAAAAATGAAGAATATGAGTATGCCAACACTTTTCTGTGGCTACCATAATTGCAGGATAGCCACATATATACTATTCAAAAGGCATCCAAGGTATAAGTGAAACATTATTTTAAAGGTCAGAAATTAGACTTACTTGATGCAATGTTTACTTATTGTGGGTGTTAACAATTCCCAAAACTAAAATGAAATTAATTGAGAACGATCTTCCTTGATGGACAAGAATAAAGAATTTTAAATGGACTAGAATAAAGAATTTTCTAATTTATCTCTTTTGTGATATATGGAAATGGTAACTTGCATATAAAGTCCAATGTTTTGTTTAGATTAATTGAGTTCTTTTTTAATGCCATTATAGTTTTTTCAAGACTCAACATATTACTATTTTATAATTATGCAACCCAATAATCAAGAGGTTACTGGTTTGAAACACCCCCAACCCAATGTTGTTGAACTAAAACACTATTTTATATTTTTGAAATGTATCTGACATTTGTTTTTTTTTTCTTCTTATTGAAAGACCATCATAGTGTTAGGATATATTTCAAGGCATGTGTATCATTTACTTTTTTTTTTTTTTTTCTGTGCTCTTCTTAAGTTTTTTGAATCTTGCCCTTTGACTTCAACTATTTTCTATGTAAAATTTCTTTAAAATGTTGTCATAGATAAAATCTTAGGAGAGTTAACCATGTATTTTTTGTAATTCTTTGTTTATAGGGATAGGCGAACTTTGGAAAATTCAAAAAGCTTATCGATATTTCCCATCGATATTTTTATCACACTTTAATGCGTCGTACAACCTTTGAACAGGGAATTAGTCATAAAATACAATGCATGTTAGATAAGAGGCAAGGATTAGAAAGTTAGAAAAAGTTAGATTTTTATGCTAAAAATTCAATTGAGGAATTCTCGATAACATTTCAAGAATCCTCATTCTCGCTAAGTACTTTATATCATTGTAGAATGTGGAAATGCTGGAAGCATTGGACTCATGCCTCAACCAGAGTAGCCGAATGGAAGAAGGATGAGCCATTTGGAAGCAAGCCAATGTCTGCATCATTCGATCCAAGGGAAAAGCAGTTTTCCTGCAAAAAGCTAAAATTTTGTGCAAGCGTCAGTGGAGTAGGATGTGTCAGATCTGGTCGGCTAGGGAATGGAAAGCAATGCACCTTTTGCCTTAGAATCTCAGCCGTTGATCTTGGATGAAGAAGAGAGTATATAAAGTTGTTTTTTGGGAAGAAAAGCTGGTCTAGAAATTTTCTAGAATTCAAAACTGCTGGAATTAAAGAGAGGAAATCAGTGAATACAACATTTTATTCCGCTTTTTTCATTTCTTTATATACACTCTCTTTTCCTATTTTTGGTATTTTTTTGGTGTAGTTTTCATGCCTTGTAATAGATTTCAATGGAATGTTGTTGAATAGCCAAGAGAGCTTGTTCATAGCTCACCTTAGCTTGTTATAGCATTTTTGATATCTTACTGAGTATTATGTATTCTCTACTTTGGTTTGTTGCATTTTCAATTGAGCTTTTACTATTTCATTGGGTTTTCTATTCTTTGCTTATTATTATCGCTGCTAGATATTTCTGCTACGGAATGTTAACAGCATTCGCATATTCTGTCTTGGGCCTTTTCAATATGATTATGAGCTAAGTGCATATAAGTGAAGGTTGAGGGGACAGTGTGTGATGCGTGCCTTTTGAGTAAGTGGGGGATGATGAACTAAGTCATAGTAGGCATTTTAATTAATAGCATGTTTCGACTGATCATCCATTCATGTTGCTTTTCACTTCATCTCGGAAGAGAGGGGGATTAGAGACTTACTACTTTTGTCCATTAGTTTCATGCTAAGAACTCTTGCATGTTAAAGAGGGAGGCTAGGAATAGTCGTCTCGTTGCACATTTCATTGTTTTTAGCTTTGGGTATAGGTGCAAAAGCTCATGTTCGAAGAGGATGAATGTATCATGGAAAAGAGCATTTGATCACATGTTGTGTGGAGTTCGCTTCTCACCATAAACTTACCCTTGATACATGTTAATCACACTCAAAAGGCCCTTAACCCGAACCTATTATCTCATTTGGATTCTTCCCACATGTGCCAACATTCTTATTTTAGTATTTCGTAGTGAACGTTTGTAGCATTTTGTTAATTGTCGTTTGGTTGTCTGAGGTTAATAGCATTGCATGTGCTATGTTTCTATCGTCAATGTCTAAAGCATTGCTGTCGCATTTACACATTTATCAATTTTAGTACTTATTAGAATTAGTTAGCCCCCAATATTTCCTCTACTTTTTGTACGTGACTTTTCAATTAACACTTGTCTAGAGATTAAACCAGTTCTAGTGGAAAATGACTCTATCTTATCATTTGACTATGATTGACTACGTATGCTTGCATATAATCGGTTGAATGCTTGTAGCAAAGTGTGCTAAGTGTGCAAAACGTTCAAATTGTTAGTTAATTATTTTAGGCAGGTTCATTTAATCACTTCCCCAAATCGTTGTCTGTTGCTCGCATGCCCTAACATTCCCTTTTCCCTCGTGAAAAATTGAAGAGATTTCCTTTTCTTAGTGCATCAAGTATTTTTTCATTTAATCAAGCCATCTTAAAATTATTTAAAAATATGAGATCATCTTTTCTTTATTAAAAAACCAATAATAAATTTTGATAATTCAAAATTAAAATAGACTATAATCAAAATACAACATTATTTTTATTTTATTAGGATTTCATTCCAGAGTATCAATCAAGCAAACCAAATACCATAACTGATTCCAGGGAATTTGATTGCAATACTGGATTCCATGGAATCCAGATTCTAAGTAATCAAGATTCCAACCCGCAAACCAAAAAAGGCCTAAGAGAATATGATGACGAAGCAAAAATATGAGATCCGAAAGAGTCCTGAACAAATTACAAAATCATTCAAATTTTAGAAAAAAAATCATAAATCAAAGATCCAAAACAGCAAGAAAAGGAACTTATAGTTTTGGGCTAAAAGGAGACTAAGTGATGAAGTAGAGAGGAAAAGAGAATGAAATACCTAAGGTATAAGCTAAGCCAAAAATGAGGATTTGTGTTTCTTTGTTTGCAGTGGGCAAAAAAGTTAAGAAAACGTCGAAGTCTGGTCGCCGTTTTGCAGCTGATTAGAGACTGAGAAATCGATAAGGGAGTGTTGTGGTTGTTTAGAGAAGTTTGAAATCGAAATGATTTGCGACTCACGAGAGAAAGTGAAAGACAAAATTGCAATTCACGCTGAGGTTTAAACATTGAGTTTTTTTTTATTAAATAGTTTCTTTTTTGTTGTAAATGTGTTTTTTTTAATTAGAATGATTTTATTATAGTAATTAAGATGTCATAATTTTAATTTCACCAATTTAAAAAAAGTGGTAGGTTTATGACAATTAATAGAATGTCATAGTTTTACTATCCCCAATTTTTAAAAAAGTTGTAGATTGAGATTTATATCTTTTAGTTTTAAAACTTAAGCATACATATTTTTTATGAAAAATTTTAAATTGTCATAATCTTGTGAAAATTTAAAATATCTACATTTTAATGTAAATTTTGTTATGACAATTATTAAAATGTCATAATTTTACTCTACAATTTTTTATGACAATTATTAATTTTCATAAATGGTTTATAACTTAAAAATTACCTTTTTTCACCTAAAACGCGTATTTTTAGATTTTATGACAGTTTCTAATTTTCTTCTTATTTTTAAGTTGTATAAACTTTCATGAAATGTCAAAATTGTTGTAGTGAATGCCCCTAGAAGTTGATGAGAACTATTTAGGAATATGTGATGGTGAAATAAAGTATAATAGGCATGGTGTTGAACTACACTTAGTGATTTGTACTTGTATCGAACGAAGATGATCACTAAAAATAGAGGTTCGTAAATATTAACTTTAGTTTTTCCCTTTTCCCTTCCATTTATCATCGATTCATCCAACCAACTAAAACAACCTTCACCTTCTCCATCTCCATCTCCTCAATATTATATCTTTCTTTTTGAAGATGCATTACATGTGTGACTATTAACTTTGATCTACGTAAGTGATCTTATAATGGGTTGGCCATTGATATATTGAGGTATACTCTTATCTTATTCGTAACTTGAAAGTTGTTTCTTTTATGCAGGTGTTCGAGTAATGCCCTCTGAATTTGGGGGTGATGAGGGTAATTTATCATGACTTGAGATTTAAACAACATTGCTTGAGATTTTGATAGTTATGTGGTCAAACATTGGGTTGTTAATGTACGAGTTAAGTATAATATGGTTGTAAGTAGGTATTGATTTCAAATTTAGCAAGGTTGAGAAACTAATAATTCTATTTGCATTTTATTGTTTATAGATTGATATAATGAACTCATATACCTAAATTGAAATATTGTTTGTGTGCCTTTTGAACACAAATTTTTATCTTGAGATGCATAGTTAGTAGCATGAGGTCGCTTGTTTGTTTCAACTTTTGAAACTTTTTTGTGTCTTAGTTTGTTGGTGTTATGGCAAAATATTACATTAATGGAGTTTGGCCATATATAAAAAGTACAGTGGAGTTTTTAAGTTTTATGAAAGTCTCCTGTTGGCCCTAGAAGAATGATGTTCAATGAAGTAATGAATTTTTTGGAAACAATTAACACTTGTAGCATTGTATCAAGTAAGTCTAATTTTTTACTTCTAAAATAATGTATCACTCATACATTTGATGCATTTTGAATAGTATTTAATTATGCGCTTATCCTATAGTTATGGTAGCCTAGAATGAACATTGAGGTAATCCTTAGAAGTTTGTAATTTTTATTTTGTAGGTACTTTGTTCAAGGTAAGGATCATTTGCATGGACAATTATCGTCCAAATTGCCAGTTATCGTACGAGTTGCCAAAGTATTCGATTTTCATTATAGGCTTAACATTCAGTGTAATTTCATTTACAACTTATATATTTAAACTACCTTGTATAGAACTTCTTAAGATCTTATTTGCATTGTGATTAGTGAAATCTATTTAGTTTTTATGTGTATTGTGACATTATTTTTGAAATGGTTAATTATTGACAAGTTTAAACATTAATATTTTAAAATCGCCAGGTTTACTTGTAATTAAGATGAATCAAATGAATAAATTAATGGAATATATCCAAATTTAAGATTTTAAAACTATCATGAGATACCTTTTATAACAACTTTAAACTATCATGAAATAGAAATCATGACTATTACAATTATCATGAAATCAAATTTATGATAATTCTAAACTATCAAAAAGACTATCACAACAGTCATGTTATTCCTTTCTATAACAATTTTAAACTATCAAGAAATAAAAATCATGGTTATTACAACTGTCATGAAATATGAATTCATGACAATTTATGATTTAATTTAATTTGGGAAAATAGCTCTGTTTTATGATATTCTAGAACTGTCATAGTAACAAAAAATAAAAAAACATAAAAATACAAAAATATCATAATTTATGACAATTATAAAATGTCATATATAGAAATCATAAACCCTATTTTTCATTTATTCATGACAATTTTTAGCTGTCATGAAAAAATATTTATGACAATTTTATAATTGTCATCAATTATATTTTATGAAATTGTTAATATATGTCATTAAAGACTTACCATGACAAGTGATACCATGATAAAGAATATTTTTGGGCATAATTGTCATAGTAAATCAATTATGACAATTTAAAATTGTCGTAGAAAGCTAAAATTGTAGTAGTAATATTCTCAAAAGATGAAGCCAATGTTTGTTGTGACACTGGTCTTTTTGGGTATTGATTATTCTAGTATGCATTGTACCCTTGATTGTATTAAATCTATGGTGCACTTAATCCCGGTGGATTTCAATTCCCTACTAGTCTTTGCTACGGATATACAAGCACAATGGGGATTGTTGCATTCCTTTGATTACTCCAAGAAAAATTAGGATGGTGACTCTCAAATCGAGCCAGTATTTAGGACATTTTAGAATATTGTTTGGCCTTACCTTTGAAAATATAATGCGTAAAAGGTGAAAAAACTAATCTTACGCATTAAGGAAATAATTGGAGGAATATGTATTATAATTATGCTAAAACTGCAAAATTACACTCTAAATGCATAATTGGGAATAGCTTATCTCAATAAGCAACTTTTGCAGAAATTGCGATGTAGAGTAGAGAACAAGAACAAACGATGCGGAACAGAAAGGATCAATGCGGAGCCAAAATCTAGAAACACTAATGTGCGAACAGTAAGATCGGAAGAGACGTCAAGACCCACATGAGAAAAATAAGAAAGAATCAAGTGAAGAGAAAAATGTTGAATAACCAGACAGCTATAGAGACGGATTGTAGAAATCACAGGATTCATACCTTCTTTCACAAAGGCGAGATTGGCAAAATCAATTAAAGGAAATTTGTCGCCCTAATGTAGCCTCCATTCAAATTTGGGAATATTCGAAAAGCCTTGAAAGGAGACTATAAGAAGAGATCATTACAACCAATTTGAGGGGGATGCGAGAGAGTTCATCACTGTTTGTACTGTTTTATTTTTTCTAGACTCATTTTGCAATTAATTTATCTAATTTCAGCATGTCATTTTTCATGTTTTTATATGTGTTTCTTGTTTGCATTATGAACAAATTTAGTTAAGGAAATGCTAAGGAAAAATGGAAAAGCTAATGGATGTGTTAAAAGGAAATAGGAAGAAATTAACTAGAACATGTTTAATTATGATCTAATGTCGATAGTACGTGTCAACTGGCCATCCACACGCACTAATAAGTTGTAAATCGGAAGAGGAAATAATCTAAGGCTAGTTTGCATATTAAGCAGGTTATTATTAAGTCTTTCGTACTTTAAATTAGAATTTAGGAATAAACGCGTAACTACTCCATACACTGCGTCAGTTAAAAATTACATCGAGTTGCAACGGAAGTTGGACTAAATGCGAATGAAAGCGGAAGCGGACGTTTGCTAGCCGAAGTATGGAAGTTAATCCTTACCGTGTTATTTCTTCACGCGCATTGCTAAGACACTTGATAACTCTCGACTAGAGTATATTTTTGGCTATTATTAAGTACTTTAATCTTAAGAAATAGGAGAAATAAAAGTCAATAGTAATCAAATTACGAGAGAAAGCTAGTAATAGTCGCATACATGCATAAAATATAATCAAATGCATGGTTTTCCATTTTTAGCATAAATCAGAAATAAATCGTGCCTAATCATTGCTAATTGAAGGAAATACGAAGCTAAATCGCGGGAAGGACAAAACAGCGTGAATGATGACCAGCAGAGTAGGAAGGCACGAATTCAAAATGAAAACACATTCGGAAAAGACACACCAAAAAGGAAATAATCGTAGAATCAATCGGCAATTAAGTTGGTGACAATCAAATAAATTTCGGCGGAAATCAAGAGATCTTGCACTAATGAAGATTTTACAGCACACCTCAACTTGTCGGCTAAGTACAGCCGAGAAGGATGAGCTGGTCGGTTGGCCATGAAACCTATCATGAAGAGAAGCAAGCGGTGGTGTTCGTAGGAGCTGATGACAAGGGGACTGCATATCTTCCACCGCACCAATTCTATTTTACTATTTTTATTTAGGAGTAGTTGTAGTCTAAACATTAGTCGTTGCAATATAATCATCTGATTTATACTTCTTGCTTATGTTTATTACTATGCTATGTTATAGAAGTTGCTAATGAATATTCACAATTAGGAGCATGTTAGGAGCGTAGATTAAAGAATTTTATACTACTGCATTTATTTACGTAATTTTATATATGCGTCGATTAGCTACCCACGCATATGACTTGTGGTGAGTTCAGAAGAAGGAACCACGAGATGACCCACTAGGCTACATTAGGTTGAGCGTAAATCTTTATATCATTTGGAGTGTTCGTAATAACCTCTCTATTGCTTGCGTTGATCTAAAATAGTATGGAAATATCAGCGAGAGCTGGTTTTGCATAAATCATCAAGGATGGGAATGCTTGTTCTATTGGGGAAGCAAGAAATTCGATAACTAGTTCTGCGTTCTTAATATCTCCGATTCTTGATTATTTGTTTCCTCTCATTGCATTCATATTTATTTCTATTACATTTGCATCACGTTTATTTTAGTACTGAAAAAAAAACCACAACCCTTGAATATATGCTTTTTACTTTCTGCATAACTCTTGTCTTAACACTACTAGTTCTAGTGCATCAATCCCTATGGGATCGATAATTTATATACTTGCTCGCTGCAATTGGACAGTGTATGCTTGAACGTAATGCGCTGCTGAGTCACACTTAGCAATAAGTGTCTTTAAATTAGTTACTGTACAATTGTATTAACGCTCGAATCGCTTCGACTGCTCAACAGTAGCACGCCCGGTCAAGTTTTTGGCGTCGTTGCAGGGGATTGTTGATTGATTATTAGAATTAGAGTTATTAAGAAGAGAGCAATTCTTATTGATTTAAAGGTTTACTTGAATTTCAAGCTAACCGAGCCTCAAGACACAATAACCAACAGGGAAGAAAGTCTCACAATCAACATTACCACAAGCACGATAAATGGCATTCAATCACTTTGCGAATCAGAAATGGAACAATTACGATAAACCGCAGTATACACTACAATTTCAACAACAAGGCTATGTGGAAGAGATCGATATAGCACCATCCTATTCAATATATCCTAACTGGGAATATCAACCACAATTTGGGGAAGATCATAGCACCATGCTGCATCAGAACTGTCTATGAAGAAAGTGCAGCAACATGAGCAATACATGGAGACTAGGAGTCATGAACCTAGACATTCTATGTACGATCATGGTCATTTTCTACAAGACATAACTTCAGAAGAAGAAGAGAAACTAAGACGGAGAAAATGGATGAGGGATAATTCTCTTATATCAGAACCTCAACAACCCAAGAATGAGCATAAAACACTGTGAGAAGGATATAAAGATGCAAGCAACGTACGAGTAGAATAGACATATTTAGGGCCAATATACTAAGAGGGGCTTCAATAGTAGATTTTTCCATTGAAGGAGAACTTTCATGGGAAGATTTTTGGCTAGCCATAATCCAACGAGACAAAGAGGCCGCAGAATTACTGCTTGCAGCAGAAATGGAGAAGGAACAAGAAAGATGTTTTCAGCAACAAAAGGAAGCTTGGGTAAAGTTTGCCACCTCGAATGATGATTCAAGGTAAAAGAGGAGGAGCAATTATAGAACATGTGATTTTAGCAACAAGAGGAAGCTTAGGCAAAGTTCACCGCCCTGAAAACTAAAGATCTGAGAACAGTTGTAGAAATAGAAGAAGAAAGTTCCAGAGTTGACATTGGGCAATGATGAAAACCAAGGTGAGGATGAAAGTTTCCCTCGAATCAGCACGGTGAGTAATGAACCTGCATATTTTCATGACAAAGTTTCTCATAAACTCAGTAAGGGAGATGTAGAATAAGCTACTTCGCAGGAAAATGAGGCGTGTTGGATGATGGGCTACTTGCAATCGTGCCCATTATTCTCACGCTACTAGAACAAAATACACAACAAGAATTGATTAGTCGAATGAGCGACACGTGTACAATTTAACTAAGCTACACATCTGTACAACATATCCTATCCATGCTGATATAGATAGGACAACCACGCATCAAGGCGCAATATGAGAACATATAGGAGAAGGCTACCAAAGGTGGCGTCGCTCAAAAGATATAAAAATTGGCCAAAGGAAGGACATTTCAATCCGGACGGAATTAGTATAAGGTTCCGCCTAGGTCCTGCATCGCAACATTCCTAGAATGCGAAAATCTGGTATTTTTTACTTTGTTAAAAAATTTACAGCAAAATGTTTTTAGGAAAGTTTTCTTTATTGCAATTTTATTTTCAAATTATTTCTTTTAATATTTATTTGCGTAGTTTAGGAAAGGATTGGAACAAATTTTTAGAAATAATCGTGCAAATATTTAGTTTCCTTTTGTGATTATTTCATACCTTGCATAAGGATTTTTGAAATCTTTCGGACACTTATATATAAACCCTCACAAAGGATGGAACGATCACCCCACTCGAACTCGAAAGCATAGTTACAACACCCAATGGCCTTGAGTAGCATGATACCTAGCAAGGGTAGGGCAAGTATGGGTGTGGACAAGGAACATCAGGAAGATCGATTAACCAGCCTTCAGATAGTCTTGGCAAGAAAAAGGTTCTACCAAGATCGTGGATGGCCAGAGGTACCTGTACTAACAACAACTTTGTACCAATTTTGCAAAATGAAGTGGTCACAACTAGGGGTGTTCAAAAAATCAAAAACCCGAACAACCCGAACCAACCCAACCCAAATTGACAGGTTAGGTTAGGTTAAATATATTTTTGGGTTGGGTTAAGGGTTGACCTAAAATTAACCCAACCCAACCCGACAACCCATAAATTATTATTTAGTTTAAATATATATATATATATATATATATTTCCTATAACATAATTATATACGCGTATATATATTTTTATTTAATTATTATTGTTTGACTTTTTATTTCTAATAATCTTTAATATTTTTGCAAATCTTTATAATTTATGAATCATGATAAATATATAATCAAATTATGTAAAACATGTTTGTTGGTATTAATTATATATTTATTTTATAGAAGTTGAAATATGTTATCTATTTTTGTTATTTTAATTATCTATTTGTTTTATGTTTTATAATTGAAATCTTCTATATAAACCATGATTGTATATTTATATTCATTTCATTACCTTGATTGAAGATTATATTTTGTTTATATATGATGTATGACTAATTTGATAAAAAGATATTTATAATTATAATTTATTATTGAATCTGATGACCCAACCCAACCTAACCCAAAAATATAAGGGTTGGGTTGGGTTGGAAAAATGATCACCCCGAAATTTTGGATTGGGTTGAAAACTTCTCTAATCCAACCCAACCCAATCCATGTTCACCCCTAGTCATAACTAGTAATGCCTGATAACTCTCAACTAGAGAAAATGTTAGGTTTTTATTAAGTATATTAATCTTAAGAAATAGGAGAAATAATGATCAATAGTAGTCAAATTGCGAGAAAAAGCTAGTAATAGTTGCATGCATACATAAAATAGCATCATAAGCATGGTTTCACGTTTTTAGAATAAATCTTGAATAAACTGTGCCTAATCCATGCTAATTGTAGGAAATACGAAGCTAAACAACAAAAAAGAGAAAATAGCACAAACGATGACCAACAACGCAGGAAGGCGTGAATTCAAAATGAAAACACGTTCGGACAAGACACGCTAGCAAGGAAATAATCGAAAATCAATCAACAATTAAGTTGGCGCCAATCAAATAAATTCCAGCGGAAATCAAGAGACCCTACATTAATGACGATTTTACAACTCACCTCAGCTTGTCAGCCTAGTAAATCAACTCTATAAATATCAAAGCAAAGAATCGAGAAGAATGAGTTATTCGGATGGCCAAATCTAATCTAAGGATTAGAGCCAATTCTGAGGAAGAAGCACTTGTGGTGTTCGTGAAAACTGATAAAAAGGAGATACATACTTATGACTGGACGATTCCACTACTAATATGTTGAACAGTAACTAATTCTTATGCAAAACGCAATTGGAATCACTTACGCGCAAGTATACTCATTCGAGAATTGCAACATGTAATAAGTATATAATTTTATCGATCCCACAGAGATTGATGTCTGGAGCAAATACCCTTAAGTCAGAGTCATGCGAAAAAGTAAATAAGTGAATATGTAGAGTGGTTTTGTTTTGTTTAATAAGATAAAATAAAATGCAGTATTGAAATAAAATGCATGCAATGAGTAATGCTAACTACGTATTCCTAGAAAATGCTACGAGTGCGGACTAGCAATGTCTTACTTCCCTAACAATTATCACTTCCATGACTCATGATTTATGAGTGAACCAGCTTCTGCTACGAACACCATACTAAGCACAGAGCGACGTAAGGAATACTTGGGCTATTCCTAACTCCCTAAATGATGAACAACTATTCAGTCAATCCTAAAGTAGCGTACTGGGTCAACATGTGATTCCTCTTCTAATTCCTCGCAAAGTACATGTGTGGGTATCTAATCGACGCATATATATATATATAGCTCTAATCGTACTTAATTATCATAAACTCATATAATGCAATCATAGTAAATAAACACCAAATAGAAGTTTAAACCAGACGATTTTATTATGACTAAAATAATGTTTAAACACTACAACTACTCCTAATAAAAACACTAAATGGAACTGGCACGGTTGAAGGTGAGTAGTCTCCTTGTCATCAGTTCCCACAGTACCACCATCAGTTTTTTTTTAGTAGACCCAAGTCTCTCGATCGGCCTATGGCCAACCAACCAGTTCAATGGATTCTACTCCTTGCTTTGGTATTTATAGGATTGAATTTTGTGATCCGAAAGTAGAGGTGAGTTGTATAAATCATCATCAATGCATATTCCATGATTTTTGTCGGGATTTATTTGATTGTCATGGCCTTGATTACATAGTTTATTCTTCTAATTCTTTCCTTATAGATGAAGCTTTGTCGATCGTAATTCCTTCTTGGGTTCAGCGTATTTGCATCATCCGATCAGCGTTCGCATCATTGCCTATTCCTTGATGTTGCGCGAAATCCTGCTAAAAAGCATAAATTAGGCACAGTTGTTTGCGATTTGCGCTAAAGCGCGGATTCATGCTTTGGATGCGATGTTATGAATGCATGCTTATTTCCTAAGTTATATTTCCGTATTCCTTCTAAGAATGCAGATATTCTTTACCTAAGTATTAAAATAATGCATCTTAAATAGGCTAAAATACGCTCTCTTTGAGAGTTATCACACCTCCAAACTTACATCATTACTTGTCCTTAAGCAATGCTTATCTGCTTAAGGCATTCACATTAACTGAGCATTCCTAACTTTTTCCGTCTACTTTCATGAGTTTTAACACAGATTTTATTTCCAAGATGATACTTCATTCTCCTCGCAATTTTAAAACTTTCCAAAAGATTTAGTTGAAACCTTAAAATCTTCCCTATCATGATTGACAAATTATCCCTCGTTGCAAGTACTCCATAATGCTCAACCCATTTTTTTGCAATCCCATCTAATTCAAAGTTTTCCCAACTTACTCTTCGAAGGTATCTGTTCCGGTCCTTGTGTCTTTTAAGGATTTTTTTTTTATCATGCTTTTCGCACTCCTCGCAAGTTACACTCATATCTGCTAAATTCCATAGTTGTTAGCATATCGTTTGAGCATTAAACAATTTCGCTTAGCAAAGAAATTTCAAGCTTGTTCTAATCTAGATAGCGAAATACTTAAGGTATTCTTGGGCTCATACGTCAGTAACGGCCTTCTTATTTTTGCTAGAGTAAGTTGATGTTTTTTTTTTCCAAAAGAAACAGACTGCCCTCACCCCCAAACTTAAAATCTTCAATATCCTCAATGAAGGTGACGCTTAGTTCCCCTAAACTTATCTATTGACGTGATTGATCTAAGCTATTGTGAGTTTCTTTGGCTTCCTTACGAATTTTTGGTGCTCTCTATCATTTATGATAGGGATTATTCTAATGCTATGTGTGAATCTGAGGGAACTTAAGAATTCTACAGCATGAACTAATGTTTCTGCTAGATTTAATTATCGTGATAAAAACCCTTATTAGAATTTCAAAAGAAAAGAACTATTCGATTGACGAAATAGCATAAAGAAAGCATCCTAATTGTAAGAACCCGACCCAAAAATGGCCCTAAACCCGGTTCTTACTAGCATGCTTACAATTTAAAACTTTTAAAACATACAAAATTAATTAAAAGATAAAACTCATTTAGACTTCATAATAGAAACAATCATTTCTTAAACATCCTTAAAACAATCCTGGCCAGTATTTCAAACAAAACAGTTTAACAAGTCTCAACAGTAAACATGTTCCCAGCATGCTACTACATAATAAAAGACTACAAATGATAAATACACAGAGTTCGTCGGCAGCTCCCATGATCACACAGCTCCCTTCCACTAGCCATCCCGGTGATGTCCCAAGTTACTTGAAAGATAAGTAAGGGTGAGTATAAACATACTCAGTAAGAATCCCCAACCGGGGTACAATACGATACATACATCATCTAGCATCCTAGTATACATGCAATCAGTTACCAGCACATAAACTTTTCCCAACAAGCTAATCAAGTCAAGTCTGGGAACCTCGGAAGTTTCCTACTTCTGGCCTAATGATTGGTTCTCCTAACCAATCCCAAAGACATCCTCGAGGGTCTTTCTCCCTCTGGAAAATGATCAACTCAAAAGCTGATCCCAAATACATGTCAGACACCCTCGAGGGTTTTTCTCCCTCGGCCAATTGACCAACTCAAAAGCTGATCTCGAATAAGTGTCCTCGGGGGCCTCTTACCCCCGGCCAAACAAAACCCTAAGACAACGGGAGTGTACCCGAGGTCTGGCTCTAAACAAGAATAAGAATGGTGTCACTGATCTACAGTAGTGCAGAGCCCTCGACACTCAGCTGTAGTAGCCTGTACCACCAACCTGAAGCTAAGAACTGTCTCCGGACAGGCTTGCACCCGTGACGGGTTCCGCTCTAGCAGGTTACAAACTAGGCTTGTACCGATGCGGGAGCTAATCCGCACCGACTTCCGGGGGCGGAGACAAAGTACATTATGCCTCTCACTGATCCTGACCTGTGGGGACAAGATACGTTATGTCCACTCTCAGCCTCTGGAAGACAAGTCTAGCTAACTATCTAATGTCACATGATATACATCCCTAACAACTGAACATGCTTAACGAGAATACAAGTACGACCTAGCATGATACTACGAATGTAAACAAGGAACTCAGAACATGCTGGAAGGACAAACCTAGCATGGCACTAACATGTAGAAACAGGGCAAACATGCTAGCAGAGATAAACGGTGAAACAGTCCTAACCACTACATGTTCATAACAAACAACATATATATAAAAGATGCAATCAAAACATATCGCAGGGTCCACACAACCCTGGTAAGAGATCCTTACCTGTAACAAGCAGAAATATAAACAGAAAAGTGCTCCTTGAGCTGCAGTGTCTCACAACCTAAAAGTATAAACATACAAATTCAATCTAACTAGCTATACACTTAACTAAGCACTAAATCTAGAAGCAAGGGAACCAAGAGATTACCCCTACTTGCCCTAGTGCTCTCGGCCAAGCACCCAAAATGGAACCCTAGAAGCTCTCGGCTACAACTTGCAACAAAGTGTCTTGGCTAGGGCAAACCACACAACAAGCAATGTTAATTCTCGGCTAGGGCAAGAAAACACACCCCACACAAACACTTGGAGCACTAGGCCACACAACACCAAGAGAGGCTCTCGGCCAAACCAACACTCAAGCTTAGCAACACAACAACTTACCAACTCACCAAGAAGATTCGGCAATGATCCCCAAATGGACTAGGTGGTCTCGGCCAAGGAGAGTGCACAACCAAGGGATCTCGGCTAGGGCTTGGATTTGCACAAGGAAGAAAAAAGCAAGTTAGATCTATCCAAACCACAAGTCAATCACAACAAAAACACCATCAACCCTACCTTGGAGCTCTCGGCAATGGAGGTTGGAATGGGAAGTGCTGTCGGATCTCAATCAAACAAGAGGAACAAACAAGATCTCCTGCACCCAATAAAGCTTCTAGGATCTACAAGAAGAGAAGAAGAAAAACAACACCTTCTCTTAGTTAGAAGATAGGTTCGGCCATGGCAAGAGAAGAAGGGGAACTTGGATTTTGCAATTGCTTACCTTGGAAAACAATGGAGAAGATGAACTACACTTAGGAATCTTGAGGTTGCAGGCAATGGAGATGGAGAGAAATGGAGAGGGAGTGCTCGACCAAGGAAAGGATTTGAGAGAAGGGGAGAATCCGCCAAGGGAAGGAGAAGGAGAAAATGATGGAACCCTAATGCATTTTCCCTTATTTTTAATTAATAAAATGCCTCTAAAAATCTCACCTTCAAATCCCACCAAGAGCACTTTTAAAAACTCTTTTATTTTTCTCTACACAAGGCTCAAACTCAACTCCCAAGCCACCTTGGTTCGAATCCTAGCTCCAACACTTTTATTTTCATTTTTCTTCTTTTAACCGAGAGGGCTCCAAACTTACCATAAATGGACTTCTTGACCTGAAACTTGAAACCGAAGAATAAACTTAAGTCCACCAACTCATAAACATTCTAGAAGCTCTGTCTTACTGCAACACTGTCTCAGGAAGGCAAAATGACCAAAATACCCCTGGAGGACAAAATGACCAAAATACCCCTAGAGGCACAAAAGGCCCTAACAGCCCAACCAACTCATTAGAGGAACAACCGAATAAACCTGGAGAATCGGAAGGAAATCTTGGGCTGTTACACTAATAAAGCATAAAAATTGAGTCCTAAATGCATGATCCTAATAAAGCATCTAATCATGAAATGCATGCGGAAGTATACAAAACAAAACATGAGGAAAGCACAATAAAACGGGAGTGAGACTTCCATCTACTTTGTTACTCTACCACTTTTCATTCTTTTGCTCTTGACAGACTCCGAATTTTCTGAGTGTTTTGGTAATTGAGCCCACTCGGAGTACTCATATAATGCTTTAGCAGCTTTCAGAATTAGTTCGTCTATTGAAAGTGTATAACTTCAATATCCTTTCAAGTTTTTGCATAACTTATAGAACTGATGCACTAGGCTATCTACATTGATGAGCATCTGTTCACTACCTTCCTTGTCTTTTTCGTACATGTTTTTCATATTCTTTGGTAGGATTTTTAATCATTTATCAGTTGGCTTTGTTTGCACCCCTTGATCTTGGCACAGTTGTGTAAAAGTGTATGGGTAAAATAACTTCCTTCGATTAGTCGAAGCCCATCGCTGAATCTTTCCTTCCATTATCTTCCCTAAGTTAACGCTTATTTCGCTCTCGATCGCAAAAAGTAGCAATTTTTGCTCTCTACTGACTATCCTTGCATTTGTTGAGGGTATGATTGCGTTTTTTTATGAACATAATCCATCCTTGCAACTCAGGCTTGACATCCTTCATCATGAATGTCCATCGATTTCTCCATTTGGCCATTTCTACACCAATTGCTCTTACACATTCTTGTAGTTGCGCCTTGGTTGGCTTCCTCAGCAGTTGTCGTCCTTAGTTACTATACTTGTTCGGTAGGTAGAAGACTTCGATAAAAGTCATCGAGCTGCAGTCAATTAGTTGCCCCTCTACTCGAGAAAAGAATTCTCGCTCTTTATTTAGATTTGCATAAAGTTGGTGAACCCAATTTGGTCTCGCGTCCAGTCTTGGTGTGGCCAGACTTCCCCATCCTAATCTATCTATCTTTTGGAAAGCAACCTTGGTCATGAATGCGTTGGGTCAGCCCTGATCTCTTAAAAACCTCTTCTTTAGCAGTGCAGCATGTCTGGCGTTAGCAGTTATGTCGCATCTTGTTCCATTCTCCTTTTACCCTTTTGTCCCTTGTGGTGTAGGGCATTGCTTGAGGCCATTTGTGGAGGATGTAAGAGACTGAACTTTTGAATGAGACAAGTACGGAGTATTTTGATCGAGTTTCTCACACCAAGTTTACATAGAGGATGAGTATTCAATTCAGAATCCTCAAATAAGGAAAGCTATCAATTTCCAATTCCTTACTAAATGAAAAACTATAAAATTGAAAAATTCAGAAAATAGAAATAATTCCTAAAATTACATAATGAAATAAAATAAAATTTCCTAAAAAGAAATTAAATTTTGTGCGCAAAGTCAGAGATACCGAATTTTTGCATTCCAAGAATGCAATTGAGTAGATCTGGAAGATATTTTTTTGCGTTTATTCCATCCGGCATAGTTCATCCATATTTTGGCCATATTATAATTTCTGGGGCGACGCCATCTTTAGTCGCCTTCTCCTGCCTTTTTTCTTCATGCGTCGTAAGGCGTAGACCTCCTATCACATACAGTACTGATAGGATGTAAATTATGCGCAAACTTGGTTGGATTGCCCACGTGTCGCTGCTTCGACAGATCAATTCCTACGATGTGTGCTCTATTGTTAACAAGAGGAACTCAGTTACCATTAACTGTAGATTGAGATTCTCAACGTTATTCTCTTCTTCCTGCAAATGGGTAGAGTCCACATCTCCCCCTTTGGGTTGATGCGTTCTTTCTTCTTCTGTATTTAAAGGTTCATCACCCGGTATGCCCTCATATTAGTTGTTTTCACCTTTAGTTGTATTTTCAAGGTCTATCATGGAGCTTTCCTCGCTGTTGTCTTCAGCATATTCTGTTTCATCTGCTGCTGGGGTGGCGAACCTTGCCCAAGCTTCTTCTTGTTCCATATATCGTCGCTTCTACTCTTTTTCTATTTCTACAAGTTATGATTCTCTGGCCTCTTGTTCTTTAGCTATGGTGGCAGCTCGAAAGTTCTCCTATGAGAGATCTTTCTTATAGAGCAAATCCAATGCCTCCTCGTTAAGTATATTGGCCTCTATATATGCTTTTTTTGCCTGCCTACTACTTGCTGCATAGATTCCTTCGTTTCTGCAGAGAGTACTGGTCTGTATTATGGGGTTGTTGAGGTTCATATATGATACCATTATCCTTCAACCATTGTGTTCTTCTTAGCTGTTCTTCTTCCTCTACAGTTATATCCATCAGAGACTTCCTATAAGTATACATGTGATTCCTAGGTTCATGACTCCTTAAATCCCACGTATAACCCCTTTTGTTGCGATCTACTCGCGAATTAAACTGTTGCTGATAGAAGCTGCAATCGTCTTCCCAATAGGGCGATTGGAAAATTTCATTCGAACGAAGATATACTCTGTTAAACTACTCCGTATAGCCATGTTGCTATAAGTTGTCTAAGTAGTGCGGAATATAGTACTACGTCCATTGCTGTTTGGTAAACGGGTTAGGCTCCATTGAATAGTTGTAGTGATGAATTTCTCTAGGACTCTGTTCCTTGCTGATCAAATTAGTTTTTGGACTTCACTTTTCCCTAAAATCAGAAAGAATTTAATCTTAAACAATTAAGAACTACTCCCACCTAATTATATCAACTCTAAATAATCAATCCCTAGCAACGGTACCGAAAACTTGACTGGACGATTCCACTGCTAATATATTGAACAGTAACTAATTCTTATGCGAAACACAATTGGAATCACTTACGTGCAAGTATACACGATCGGGAATTGAAATAAGTAATAAGTATATAATTTTATCGATCCCACAGAGATTGATGTCTAGAGAAAATACCCTTAAGTCAGAGTCATACGAAAAAGTAAATAAGTGAATATGTATAGTGGTTTTGTTTTGTTTAATAAGATAAAATAAAATGTTGTAATGAAATAAAATTCATGCAATGAGTAATACTAACTACATATTCCTAGAAAATGCTAAGAGTGCGGACTAGCCAGTGAATGTCTTACTTCCTTAACAATTATCACTTCCGTGACTCTTGATTTATGGGTGAACCAGCTTCCGCTACGAACACCATACTAAGCACAGGGCGATGTAAGCAATATTGGTATTTCTAACTCCCTAAATGATGAACAGTTGTTCAGTCAATCCTAAAGTAGCGTACTGGGTCAACATGCAATTCCTCTTCCGATTCCTCGTAAGGTACATGCATGGGTAGTTAATCGACGCATATATGTGTGTGTGTATTTATATATATATATATGTATATATATATATTCAACAGTGTAACATTCAAAGACCTTCTCTAATAACATGCTTTATTCGTACTTAATTATCATAAACTCCTATAACGCAATCATAGTAAATAAACACCAAATAGAAGTTTAAACCAGACGATTTTATTACGACTAAAATAATGTTTAAACACTATAACTACTCCTAATAAAAACACTAAATGGAACTGGCACGGTTGAAGGTGAGTAGTCTCCTTGTCATAAGTTCCTATAGCACCACCATCAGCTTTTCAACAGTAGACTTAAGTCTCTCGATCGGCCTATTGGAAAATAGACTAGTTCAATGGATTCCGCTCCTTGCTTTTGTATTTATAGGATTGAATTTTTTGATCCGCAAGTAGAGGTGAGCTGTACAAATCATCATCAATGCATATTCCACGATTTTGGTCAGGATTTATTTGACTGCCATCGCCTTGATTACGTAGTTGATTCTTCTGATTCTTTCCTTATAGATGAAGCTTTTTTATCGTAATTCCTTCTTGGGTTCATCGTATTTGCATGATCCGATCAGCGTTCGCATCATTTTCTTTTCCTTGATGCTGCGCGAAATCCTGCTAAAAAGCATAAATTAGACACATTTGTTTGCGATTTTCGCTAAAGCGCAGATTCATGCTTTTGATTCGATATTATGAATGCATGTTGATTTAATAAGTTAATTTTCCGTATTCCTTCTAAGAACATAGATTTTCTTTACCTAAGTATTAAAATAATGCATCCTAAACAGGCTAAAATACGCTCTCTTTAAGAGTTATCAACTTCACATGTACATCAATTCCATTTACTATTTTATTAGAAGTAGCTTGTAGTTTGACCGGACGATTCCACTACTAATATATTGAACAATAATTAATTCTTGTGGGAAACTGTAAGGGACCGACCCGAATGGGGCACTAAATGGGCCCTTATCCCAATGCATGCATTCAAAGTAAAGGACATTTAAACAGACATGATTTCGGATTCCAATTAAAACAAAAACATTCAAAATAACCCCTTTAAAAACTAGACAATTTCCACTGGAACTCGCCCTCTGTTTCCAAGCACTGTTCCAAGATAAATATATTTCCAAAGTTTACTCGATCGAGATTTACCAAAAGCCATTCAAAACACATTCGGATACAAAATCTTTGGAATCCACAAATATTTACAAACATCCTAGGGCTCGTGCCCGACTACATGCATTCAGGGGAAAGCAAAACACATGAGAGTCATAATACAAAAATCGAGTTGGAAGCGGGCCCCATGATCACGCCTCCTCCTTGGTGCATCTCGTCGCAGACCACGATTACCGTGGAAAACCACAGAATAAGGGTGAGTAACGAATTACTCAGTAAGAATCCCCAACCGGGTACAATACGATATACATGGTCATCTCGATGAGCGTATGCAAGCTATGAATATAAAACACGAATAGAGCACATAGCTTAGCCCACACTTGGGCCTCGGATGCCAATTAGGGTCTTAGTCAGGAAATAATATCACACACGACGCGCCTATACGAGAAACAAGTCCCGCCACCGCTCATCATCGTCGACGAAAGGTACATCGGCTCACAATCCCGAGGAGCTCCGATCGGCGCTGTAATGAGCGTAAGCATGCACCGCGTGCTACTGCAGAACTATGGGGTTGCCGGGTGCGGAGGCAAGCCGCCCATATCCGATCACCACGCCTAACTAAATCTTTGGATCGGTGTCACTGACATAGGGGTGTGAGACCTGGACACGTAAACTATGTCAGCCTGAACCACCGCACCTGGGGCCAAGGAACGGTCGTGGTAGGCTTACACCAGGAAGTCGTCCTTGCCTTAACAGGTGGCAATCATGGGCTACTGCCAAACATGCTGAGGACATGCCGGCTGCCGGGGACGAGGCAATGCCAAGTCATCATCCCGGCCGTTGGGGCATTAACAACTTCCACCCTCACCCAAGATTGCAGGGCCTACCGCTTGGGTTAGCTAATCCCTCACGGGGTCCAGGGATGGAATGACTTGCTCGACGTCCCTGCCATGGATGCAAGGTACTTTATGCATCAGGCCCGGATGATGCTACCTACCTGCAATTCTAACCTGCCCTAGCAAACAGCAAACAATTTCATAAAATCCAATATGTGCTCAATAAGAATACAATGAGCCTAGCATGATACTACGAAGCAAAGAACAGATACGAGCATGCTAGAAAGGAACAACCTAGCATGGATTAACATGAGATTTAAATCAGGAAAAATCATGCTAATCGGGAATTCAGATTAGAGAACCTAGCTACACATGTCAATAAACACAAACAAGCAATCAATCAGCAATCGCATAATATATCGTAGGGTCCACACAACTCCGGTAAGAAATCCTTACCTTGGTCGGGGATGATGGCACGAAAACCTAAGCTGCGAACTATCTCGAACTAGCTACCGGGAACCTATCATCATCACAATAATCACCCAATAGGCCCAAATACAATAAAATAAACAGGACTCAGCTCGGGAACAACTCACGAGGCACGCATTTAACGCACGAACGAGGCGATTGACAGACGAACGGCGGCAGAACGAAGTGGCCGGGCGACTGAGGCGCGAAAATGGCGCGTGGCGCGCTGGGCGCGGACGAGAGCTGGGCGCGGATGAGCGCTGGCGCGAGCGCGCGCGGACAAACAAAGCGTTGGCGCGACGCGGCGCGCGAAGCGCGATGCAGTATGGCGCGAGCGCGGCGCGGCGAAAGCAGGCGTGACACGGAGCTGGGCGAGGCGTGCGCGCGGGCGCGAGGCGATGCGCGGCGCGGCTCGGTCGGCAGTAGCTCTGTTTCTGCGCGCGAACAGGGGCGAAGAAGAAAATCCGAATTCGAGCGTTTGGCGAAGATTCGACGGCCGATTCGTTGATGGACGAACTCCCCTACACTAGCTACACAAAATCCACAAGAAGCTCACCGTCTTGGCGTAAGAACGGCGAAACCAAAACAGGGGAAATGAATTGGAAGGAGAAGAAGAAAGAAGGAACTTACCGGTGTGGGGCGATCGGCGAGGGAGCTCCGGCGAGGGTGAGGAGTTGCAGTCGGTCGAGGGGAAAGGAGAAGAAATCGCGAGGGAGAAGTGAGTCGGTCGGAGGAAAAAATCGCGAAGAAGAAGAAGGGAAATGGGGAAGAATCGGGCGAAATTCTGCTTTTATATAAAAGGAAAATTGTGGTAGGTAGTCACTTTTAAGAAAGTAATTACAAATCTAGTCATGTCTTAAAGTATTTGTAAATCTATTTTTTATTTTAAATTTAAATAATAATATTTTTCAATAATACCTAATATACCCTTCTTTCTCACTTTTTTTTCTTTATTTGTTTGGAAGCCAAATCTAGCGGCATTTGTGTTTTTCTTTTTCCAATGATTTCAATGAATGGTTGTAGTGGCCACATGGAAAATTTTATGAAATCAACGATGTTTTTCTTCACACTTTTTTTCAATAATCCATAAACTTTATTTATTGAAATTCATATATATTTTATAATACATTATTATTGTTTTTATGAAATCAACCTTATCTTTCTCACACATTTTTTCATTAAGTCAAGAATAATGTTAGTGTTTTAAACGTCAATGTATTTGGATAATTATACTAAAACAAATATTGGAATAATTAATTCGTAAACTCATTTCATTAATATTTTTTAATTTTAAAAAGAAAAATTGAACCGGATAAGTTCTTCTCATAAAATAATTATGAATTGGCAAATTTAAAATATTTGCATCCATAATAATAATATGTTTTAATACTATATTACAAATATTTATTAATGTCTGTATTAATTAATGATTAATACATTTAATACGGTATTATAAGTACTTATTAATACTCGCATTAATCATTAATATTGTATTATAAATACTTATTAATAACTGCACTAATTATTAATACAGTTTAATATTGTATTATAAATACTCATTAATACTTTCATTAATGATTAATAGAGTTTAATATTGTATTATAAATACTTATTAATACCCGCATTAATTATTAATACACTTTAATACTGTATTATAAATAATCACTAATACCCGCATTAAAGATTAATACAGTTTAATAGTGTATTATAAATACTCTTTAATACCTGTATTAATTATTAATACGTCTTAATTGTTTTTTTAAAACATAATAAGTTTTAATAATGTATTATAAATACTCATTAATACTGATATTATAAGAAATATGTGACAACAAATGACTATATTTGTTAAAAAAATTTAAAGTGATGAAATTTATAGTTATTTTCTAAATTTGTTCAATATTGTAAGTTTCCATTCTTATATAGAAAAACAACATCAATTTATACTTTTTTATTTATTTAAAACTCATATTTATTTATTAATATATGATTAAAAAAATTTAAGTATTTTGATAAAATCAAAACAACCAGAAGAAGAGTTAAAAAAATCACTGAGGCAATTCTAGACCGAAGTTGAAAAAATTTCATATCACAAATTTTTTTAACGTTGATTTGAGGAAAAAGGGAGGGTATTTGTGTCTTGTTACCTATAAAAAGATATTTATATTGAAATGTCGGTGATTAGTTTTGCTAAATTCTTCAAATGTGAATATTTTTGTAAATTTTTTATTTATTTAGCTTAATCATGCCAAAAGCCCTATATAAAAATCCCACTGCGCACGGCATATATACCAAATCGCGCGCGTAAATTAACAAACACGCCCAGTGGCTCGGCTGGCAGCGCCCCTTGCCAAGCACGCGACACGTCCCTGGTTCGAATCTCACTCGACGCGCTATTTAATTCCTCATTTAATTTTACTCTTTCCCAAGCCCAAATGCCTTCACCAAAAATCCCGATCCTATTCTCAATTTCAAAACCGGCCCTATCGGCCCGACCCAAAATTACCAAAATGCCCCTGGGCCTCCCGGGAAGACCGGGATGAAATTTCCGGGCCGTTACAATACTCCCCCCTTATAAGACTTTCGTCCTCGAAAGTCACTTAAGATTGAAACAGCTCGGGATAATGCAATCTCATCTCATCCTCCCGCTCCCAAGTGGCTTCCTCTAAACTCTGACTCCTCCACTGAACCTTTACCGGTGGATTTCACGACATGCAGTTGTCTTTGTCTCAAAAGCAAGGATCCCCACTGGTTTTTCCTCAAAGCTGAACTCCTCATTCAGCTGCAAATGCTCAAAATCCACAATGTGCGATGGGTCCGGCACATACTGCCTTAACATCGAAACATGAAAAACACTGTGCACCCCGGATTTCACGATTACGCAGTGTCTTTGTCTCAAAAGCAAGGATCCCCACTGGTTTTTCCTCAAAGCTGAACTCCTCATTCATTTGCAAAGGCTCAAAATCCACAATGTGCGATGGGTCGGCACATACCGCCTTAACATCGAAACATGAAAAACACGTGCACCGCCGACAATGACGGAGGTAGGGCCAACCGATAAGCGACTCGCCAATCCTCTCCGAGAATCTCAAATGGACCAACAAAGCGGGGACTCGGCTTTCCACGCTTGCCAAACCTCAAAACACCTCGCATCGGTGCGACCTTTAGGAATACATGCTTGACCAACCTCAAACTCCAAATCCCGACGCCGAACATCGGCAGAACTCTTCGCTCGCTCTCGAAATTTGTCAACATACGAGCTCTAATCTTTACGCAAGGCACCATTGGTCAATCTGCAAGAACTCGGGACCCAAAACACGCCTATCACCAACCTCTTCCTGCAACACGGGAGATCGGCAACGCTTACCATACAAAGCCTCGAATGGAACCATCTCAATCGCCGATCGATAACTTTTGTTATATGCAAACTCCATCGATCTGACATCTGGTCCCAATCGCCGGAAATCCAACACACAAGCCCTCAACATATCTTGAGAATCTGGTTCACCCTCTCACCGTCCCATCGGCCCGAGGGTGAAAAGTCATCTTTGAAAAGCCGCACTCGATGCCTAAACCTTCCGGAGCGCTCTCCGAAACGAAGTGAACCTTGAATCACGGTCGATACGATCCTCACAGGGCACCGTGATAACGAATGATGATCTGCTCCAAAACAAGCGCGCCCATTGTTCCACGGTATAAGTGTCTCTACCGGGAATGAAGTGTGCGCTCTTAGTCAATCGATCGACTATCACCCAAATCTGAGAGAACTTCCTCGGAGTCCTCGGCAAGCCAGAAATAAAGTCCATGGAGATCTCTTCCCATTTCCACTGAGGTACACTCAGCGGCTGCAACAAACCGGTTGGTCTCTGCCTGGGTGCCTTCACTTGTTGACAAGTGATACATCGACTGACGAACTCCGCCACATCTCTTTTCATACCCATCCACCAGAATGTCTGCTTAAGATCCTGATACATCTTGGTACCCCCGGGGTGCCAAGCAAACGGAGAACTGTGGGCCTCTGAGAGCAACTCTGCTCGCACTCCTGCGACATCCGGAACACACAACCGCCTCAGACACGTCATCACCATTATCTCGGTGAGTACACAAAATCAAAATCTCCATCAGCACTAACTTTGTCAAATAATCTTTTAAGTGCGGGGTCACTCAGCTGACTATCAATAATCCGCTGTCTAATCGATGGCTGGACTGTCAACTGAGCCACTCTGGCAGTAACCTCACCTAACAACACTGCAATCTCAGCCCGCTCGAACTCTCTCCGTAGTCTGGGCTGGGAGCTCAACAACACCGCAGAGTGCGACGTCTTCCTACTCGGGGCATCGGCTACAACATTGGCTTTACCGGATGGTACAGAATCTCACGGTCATAATCTTTTACTAATTCTAACCATCTCTCTCGCCTCATATTCGGCTCATTCGAGTAAGCAGATACTTGAGGCTCGGTGATCGGTAAACATCGGATCCGCTCACCATACAGGTAATGCCTCCAAATCTTCAATGCAAACACCACTACCGCCAATTCCATATCATGAGTTGGATAGTTTCTCGCTCATATGGCTTTGGTGACGGGAAGCATAAGCAATGACCTTCCCGTGGCCGCATCAACACACAACCCAACCCGAACTTGGAAGCATCAGTAAACCACGAAACCACTTGTTCCCTCCGGATCGCCAACATCAGTCTTTGAAGTCAAATCGCGCTTGAGCTCGGCAAAGCTCTCATCACACCTACCGTCCCAAACAAACTCGACACCCTTCCTCGTCGGACGAGTGAGGGGCGAGCCTATGGCGGAAAAGTCCTTAACAAACCGACGGTAGTAACTCGCCAAACCTAGGGAAGTCGCATATCTCTCAGAATCAAGTCGGCTCGCCCACAAACTCACGGCCTCAATCTTTACAGGATCCACAACTATACCATCTCTCGAGACTATATGACCTAAGAAGGCCACTTGTTCCAACAGAACTCACATTTGGAAAATTTCGCATAAAGTGGTTTCCTCTCAAGGTCATCAACACTTTCCTCAAATGCTCGCATGATCCTCCCCGGTCCTTGAATAGATCGAGAATATCGTCAATGAACACGATGACGAAAGCCGTCCAAAAATGCTTTGAACACCCTATCCATCATGTCCATGAACGCAGCTGGTGCATTCGTCAATCCAAACGACATGACCCCAAACTCGTAGTGCCCATATCTAGACACGAACGCCGTCTTAGGAATGTCGGCGCCCCTAATCCGCATGGCCCGATGATACCGGATCTCAAATCTATCTTGGAGAACACGAAGCTCCCGAAGTTGATCGAACAAATCATCGATCACGGGGCAACGGATACTTATTCTTCACTGTCACCTTATTAAGCTCACGATAGTCAATGCATAGGCGCATCGAACCATCCTTTTTCTTCACAAACAACACTGGCGCTCCCCACGGGGACACACTCGGACGGATGAATCCTCTATCTAACATTTCGCAATTGAACCTTGATTCCTTTTAGTTCGGCTGGCGCCATACGATACGGAGCCTTCGAGATAGGGAGGGTCCCTGGCTCGAGCTCAATTGTGAAGTCAACCTCTCTCTTCGGGGGCAACCCTGGTAACTCCTCAGGAAACACATCAGCAAACTCTCGCACAACCGGCACTTGATCAATAGTCAGTGAGGGACGGCTTTCTCCGGACAATTTGGCTAGGTAGCCCCAAGCTCCATGAGCTAGCAAATGACGGGCTTTCACGGCTGACACCATCGGCGGGCAAACTCCACCCTGAACTCCACGAAACTTGAAGCTGGGCCGACCCGACGGCCTGAACACTACTTCCTTCCGGTGGTAGTCAATCAATGCGTGGTTAGCGGCTAACCACTCCATACCAAGAATCACATCGAAACCACTCATGGATAGAACTATGAGCGTAGCTACCAGCAACTCTCCGGATATCTCGATCCGTTCATCCTTAATCTTATCTTTTGCTAACATATTAACTCCCGAAGGAGTTGCAACAGACAATTCAAAACCTAGAGGCTCTAATCTCAACCTAGCATGCTCAGCAAACAATACATATACAAACGAGTGCGTGGAACCAGAGTCAAACAAGACAAATGCACAATGATCCAAAACAAGAAGTGTACCTGCCACTGCGACATCTGCACGCTCAGCCTCCTGACGGTTTGTAGCGAACACCCGGCCCTGCTGCTGCTGCAAGACAGCCGAATCGCCATAGCCGGGCCGATCACAAGAACGGATCATATGCCCCTCCTTTCCACATCGGAAACACCGCCTGGGCCCGGTCTGACAAGCTCCGAAGTGGACTCTTCCACAAGTGACACAGGCGGGAATCTGCCTAGGACCGCCCTGCTGGCGAGGCTGGAACTGGGCCGGAATCCTACGCTGATCCGGTTTCGAATCGCCTTGGCGACGCCGCCGCCTCCTCGAACTCAAACCTCCTCTTTCGCCCACTCACACTGGAACAGACGCCTGCTGACGGAGCGGCGCGCGGCCCGCCAACAGGATACTTTCCATTGTAAATAGTGGCCAGCTGAACAGCTTTAGCATAAGTGATAGGGGCCAGAGCCCTGACATCCTGAGACACACCCTGCCTCAGACCAGAAATGAACTTCCGAATTTTCAACTCAGGGGTTGCTATCAGCTGCGGAGCAAAATAGCCATACTCCGAAAACTTCCTCTCGTACTCCTCTATAGAATCAGAACCCTGCTGCAGATTCTGGAAAAGCGCTACCATCTTCTCTTGAGCCTCATCGCTAATGTACTTGGCTTTAAATTCTGTCTTGAAGAACTCCCAGGTAGCAGGTGGAGACCCAGCTGGTCTCTCACTCAGGGTGGACTCCCACCACCATCTGCTTCCCCCCCTAACACATGGGTTGCACACCTCGGCCTCTGCACATCGGGGCACACCATAATCGGGAAGGTGTACTCCAAATGGGCAATCCATAAGGCGTCTTCGCTAAAGCATCACTGTGGCGTCAAACTTATCAGGTTCCATTTTACGAAATCCTTCAACCATTTACCCACTCATCGGCACCTTCCGCCACTTCGCCTCAAAGGTCACTGGCTCCTACTGAGTGGGGGTCTTCTTCGCGCCTCTTTGAACCAAACGAGTCACCGCTCGATCCGAGCTCGGGACTCTTCCCATTGCACGCGCCAACAAAGCTCAGGTCTCGCCTCTGGCCACTCAACAGGTCGACCACCATAGACCTCATAGAATTAGCAAATTCCGCTCCAGAGCGCCTCACGCGCATGATCGCCTCAATGTCTACTCGGGCTCAACAGGGGAGCTACAAGCGGAATGCTATCGGGTCTCACTTGGGACGATGTCCCTGCGGTGTCGATCCGATCCCCGACACCTCGGCCTCCTCTCGGGCGTCCTCTTCCGCGCGGGTAAGCGGCATGTTGGCGATCTACACCCAAACCAATAACGAGTCGAACTCGCTCGTCTCCGCTCCACAATACTACACAAGGCATACACTAGATGATGTATTGTAAATTCTTAACCCTTTTTAAACAACAAATAGTAAACGAGGCGTGCACGATGGTCGCTTCGGAGTGCTAGTGATCATGGGAAAACGACCTACAACAACAGTCATACTACGAATTTATGACTCGAGCTCGATACCAACCGTAAGGGACCGACCCGAATGGGGCACTAAATGGGCCCTTATCCCAATGCATGCATTCAAAGTAAAGGACATTTAAAGCAGACATGATTTCGGATTCCAATTAAAACAAAAACATTCAAAATAACCCCTTTAAAAACTAGACAATTTCCACCGAAACTGTCCCCTGTTTCCAAGCACTGCTCCAAGATAAATATATTTCCAAAGTTTACTCGATCAGAGATTTACCAAAAGCCATTCAAAACACATTCGGATACAAAATGCTTTGGAATCCACAAATATTTACAAACATCCTAGGGCTCCGTGTTCGACTACATGCATTCAGGGAAAGCAAAACACATGAGAGTCATAATACAAAAATCGAGTTGGAAGATCTGGGCCCCATGATCACAGCTCCTCCTTCGTGCATCCCGTCGCGCACCACGATTACCGTGGAAAACCACCAGAATAAGGGTGAGTAACGAATTACTCAAGAAGAATCCCCAACCGGGGTACAATACGATATACATGGTCATCTCGATGAGCGTATGCAAGCTATGAATATAAACACGAGAATAGAGCACATAGCTTAGCCCACACTTGGGCCTCGGATGCCAATTAGGGTCTTAGAGTGCGGAAATAATATCACACACACGCGCCTATACGAGAAACAAGTCCGGCCCACCGCTTCATCGTCGACGAAAGGTACACTAGCTCACAATCCCGAGGAGCTCTCGATCAAGACCGTAATTAGCGTAAGCATGCACCGCGTGTGCTACTGCAGACTATGGGGGGTTGCGGGTGCCGAGGCAAGCCGCCCATATCCATCCACCACGCCTAACTAAATCTTTGGATCGGTGTCACCGACATAGGGGTGTGAGACACGGACACGTAAACTATGTCACTGAACCATCGCACACGGGGCCAAGGAACGGTCGTGGTAGGCTTACACCAGGAAGCCGTCCTTGCCTTAACAGGTGGCAATCATGGGCTACTGCCAAACATGCTGAGGACATGCCGGCTGCCGGGGACGAGGCAATGCCAAGTCATCATCCCGGCCGTTGGGGCATTAACAACTGCCACCCTCACCCAAGATTGCAGGGCCTACCGCTTGGGTTAGCTAATCCCTCACGGGGTCCAGGGACGGAATGACTTGCTCGACGTCCCTGCCATGGATGCAAGGTACTTTATGCATCAGGCCCAGATGATGCTACCTACCTGCAATTCTAACCTGCTCTAGCAAACAGCAAACAATTTCATAAAATCCAATACGTGCTCAATAAGAATACAACGAGCCTAGCATGATACTACGAAGCAAAGAACAGATACGAGCATGCTAGAAAGGAACAACCTAGCATGGATTAACATGAGATTTAAATCAGGAAAAATCATGCTAATCGGGAATTCAGATTAGAGAACCTAGCTACACATGTCAATAAACACAAACAAGCAATCAATCAGCAATCGCATAATATATCGTAGGGTCCACACAACTCCGGTAAGAAATCCTTACCTTGGTCGGGGACGATGGCACGAAAACCTAAGCTGCGAACTATCTCGAACTAGCTACCGGGAACCTATCAATCATCACAATAATCACCCAATAGGCCCAAATACAATAAAATAAACAGGACTCAGCTCGGGAACAACTCACGAGGCACGACGAACTCACGAACGAGCCGATTGCACGAACGGGCAAAGAACTGGGCCGGGCGGGCGACCGAGGCGCAGAATGGCGCGCGTGGCGCGCTGGGCGCGAGACAGCTGGGCGCGAAATGGCGCGCGACAAACAGAGCGTTTGCGCGGACGCGGCGCGCGAGCGATGCGGATGCAGGCGCGCGGGCGAAGCGCGCGGACACGAGCTGGCGAGGCGTGCGCGCGCGCGCGCGCGCGGCTGCGCGGCGCGGCTCGGTCGGGCGAGCGGGCTCGCTTTCACGCGCGAACAGGGCGTAAGAAGAAAATCCGAATTCGAGCGTTTGGCGAAGATTCGACGGCCGATTCGTTGATGGACGAACTCCCCTACACTAGCTACACAAAATCCATAAGAAGCTCACTTCGTCTTGGCCGGCAACGGCGAAACCAAAACAGGGGAAATGAATTGGAAGGAGAAGAAGAAAGAAGGAACTTACCGGTGTGGGGCGATCGGCGAGGGAGCTCCGGCGAGGGTGAGGAGTTGCAGTCGGTCGAGGGGAAAGGAGAAGAAATCGCGAGGGAGAAGTGAGTCGGTCGGAGGAAAAAATCGCGAAGAAGAAGAAGGGAAATGGGGAAGAATCGGGCGAAATTCTGCTTTTATATAAAAATCCCACTGCGCACGGCATATATACCAAATCGCGCGCGTAGATTAACAAACACGCCCAGTGGCTCGGCTGGCAGCGCCCCTTGCCTAGCACGCGACACGTCCCTGGTTCGAATCTCACTCGACGCGCTATTTAATTCCTCATTTAATTTTACTCTTTCCCAAGCCTAAATGCCTTCACCAAAAATCCCGATCCTATTCAAATTGACTCATAATTATTTTGGCAATTTTCAATTTCAAAACCGGCCCTATCGGCCCGACCCAAAATTACCAGAGGCCGGGCCGTTACAGAAACGCAATTGGAATCACTAGCACGCAAGTATACGCGGTCGGGAATTGCAGCAAGTAATAAGTATATAATTTTATCGATCCCACAGAGAATTTGAAGCTATTGATTTATATTTATGCAAATGCTAATGCTAATGTAAATGCTTATGCTAATGTAAATCTAAATGCTTGGCTTAATTAGAGATTTTAGCCAAACACAAACGTGTTGCTCAATGATGTGGAATTCATGCCGCCCAATCCTCACAGTGCTTCCACGCTTATGGAATGTAGCACTCAACTTCAGCTGCAGCACTACATGATTAAGTTCTGGGTTTCGCATGAGTTAGCAAGGTTACTATGTAACTTCCCATTACTTAGGATGACGGATTCTTCGTGCAATACTAATGTATCATGTTGGATCTTCTGCCAGGTTCCTCTTCCAAGTCAGTTGGAGGCTAGCATACGTGGGTAGTAAGCTGACGCACACTTAATTAAATTTCAACATTATAAATTGGATCACCCACATTTGAGTTGCCTCAATTCCTATTAAACATGCTACTATGACGCTATGAAAATGCAAACTAAGAAAACATAATCTGATGATGGATCTAAGCAAGATGAGTTGTCGTGAGAAAATAAACACATGTTGGACTAAACTTCAAGCTCCCCTCCGGAATACTTGGCTGCAATCTGCCGGTACAATGCTTGTAGGTTTGCTGTTAAGCACCAGTCGTACGTATGCAACTAGTGAGGAGGTTATTCCTAACTATCCTCTAAAAAGTGCTCAATATAAGCATAAACTTACATAGTGAGAACATACAGACTACTCCCTTAACATCCCCTTTTCCAAAGTAGATGCAAAGCACCCCTAAGTGGATTGTCAATCGACTCATAGTAAAATAACACAACCACTACCCTTATTTATAATCCTCACATCTTGATTTTAGACTCATAACCAGAATATATAACTTGCTAACTTCCTTTAAATTAACCTACACATACAAGTTGCAAGAGATCAAGTCTGAACAAAATAATTGTAGATTTATTCAAGAAAGGGAATGACTATGTTGTGTTCGAAAAATTAAAAATACAGAATACAATGAAAGTAAAAAGGTATCTATGGTGCAGATATTTGGTCAACATTGTTACCAATGGCGTCCTTATCTATAGCACCGCGTTGGCACACAATTCTTCAGGGTCTATAGATGAAAGAAGGTCGCTGGGATCTCCAATGAGACCCCAGCATCATAATGCTCATTAATGGTTGCTTCCCCTCCAAACTGGCACACCTTCTCCTTCGAATCTTCTTCCTTTTATAGACGTCACAGGTTTCTTGCCGCCAAGTTCTTCACGAAGATGCTTCCTTAAGAGTTTCCTTCTTGGTTCCTTTGATTACTCGATTTGATTGCCGATCATCTTTCCTTTTCCTCTTCTCTTTCATTCCCTCTGCACGACAGCTTGATTGCCTTTTATTTCCTTCCTTTTCAGTTTAGCCATTCCTTGTGCAACGCTTTCCTGTGGAAAATAGGACACATCAACAATTTCTGCTTAATCTCCCTATTTTCGTGTTTATACGCACATTTAATAGTTAAAATATCAATTTTTCACAAAGGTGACGTCATGTAATGCTAATAGCACATACGAAAAAATAATGCGCTTCTTTATGCATTATGTTATTTGCTTTCTTTGCTTTTCTTTGTTTAGCGCACGTTTTTAAGGACTAGATAGCACTATCATTTAGCGCTATTATAGTTATAAACATTTTGTAGTTGCAATAAAATCGTCTGATTTAACCTCTATCTTATGTTTATTTTTATGCTTCGTGGTAGGAGTTTTTGTTAATTATTCATGAATAGAAGAATGCTAGAAGCGTAGGTCAATGAGTTTTACACTAGTACATGTTATTATATATATGCATCGATTAGCTACCCATGCATGTACATTGTTGTGAATTCGGAAGAAGGAACCACATGTTGACCCAATATGCTAAGTTAGGTTGTGTGGAAGTCTTTTCACAGTTTAAAGTGTTATGAATAACCTTACTAATAGTTTGAGTCGCCCTATTATTAGTATGGAGTTCGTAGCGGAAGTTGGCTCTGACATAAATCATTAAGTGTGAAAGTACTTATTTGTTAGGAAAGCAAGAATCTCGTTGACTAGCCCTCGCGCGTAGTATCTTCTAGGACTGTTAGGTATCAATACTGGTTGCATCATATTTATTTTAGTCTAGCATCTTATTTATTTACGCATTCATTTTCAAAAAAAATCACAACAACTTATTCAATTCATGCTTTACTTTTATGCATGACTCTTATCCTAATAATTTTAGCTCTAGACATCAATCTTTGTGGGATCGATAAAATTTATATACTTATTACTTACTACAATATTCAACCGCGTATACATGCGCGTAAGTGATTCTGAGTTACACTTAGCATAAGTTGACTTTGAATTAGTTATTAGACATTATATTCGCACGTGAATCGCACGGTTAATGCCCACTATGGATGCGAGACAAGACTGGGTTTGCCATTTTTATGCAAACCTGAACAGAGAAAATCAATTTTTCTCTCGAGTCGAAGGACAGTTGATAGATTGTAGAGCCATAGCTATAAACAAACTATTTCTACTTTCTGACAATGTCGAAGAAATGGGCAAAGATTACTCAAAAAGACAAAGAAGAAGCAGTTGCAGGAGTGTGCAAGGACAATTGGAATAGAATGGGCCAAATGGAAGAATCAATGGTCATTCCCAATGGATGAAATTAAACTAAAACTGCAAAACTGGGTCATATTCATTAAAAAAACGATAACCTCGTCCACCAATTCAAAGATATTTAGCAGGGAACAAGCTCTATTGTTCTCTGCAGTACAAGTTGGAATACACATGGACTTAGGCAAGATAATAAAAGAACAAATTCAGCGTTGGGCATTGGCCAGACGCAGGAAGATGTTTTACACACACACTATCACAAGATTGTGTCTGGAGCAAGGAGTGCAACTATAGACAACTGATAGAACCCTAAAGGTGCATACTAAGAATGATGAAAAAACTATGGAGCAGAACAACATAGAGAAAGGAAAGAAATTCGATGAATTTCTAGTCAATGAAAAACTGATCAAACACTTTGAATTGCTCTCATAAATTCGCGAGACTTTTGGGAATATGCAAATAAAAGAAATGAGGTCATACTAAAAGTAGCTGCAGCACTTATGGAATACTCTAAATGGCCTGAATTTCCAAAAGAATTATGCGAATCTAAGGAAGGCAAAGGTAGTAGTAGCAATGCAGAAACTTAGACAGAAGTCCCATTCTCTTTTTATTCATTTTATGCATTTTATCTTTTCGCTTGCATTTCATTCGTATTTTTAATTTTTATAGGTCCATGTATTTTATTTTATTAGGATGCAATTATTATTCCTCAAATTTATAAAATTAGCAATTTCCTTTTAAAGATTAAATAGAAAAATGAAATTTCCAGTAGAGGAATTCTTAAGTTCCCCTAGATTCAACCCTAGCATTAGAGTAATCCTTATTAAGAATGATAGAAAGAACCAATATTTCGCAAGGACATCTTAGAGTTTGAGATAAAGCACCACAATCATAGTAATAGCTAAGTTTGGGGGAACTAAGCCTCACCTTCATTAAGGGCAATGAAGAATTTAAGTTTGGGGGTAAGGGCAGCCCGAGGAATAATTTATACTAAAAAAAATTGAGAGAGTTTATAAAATAAAGATTAACCTACTATGGCAAAATAAGAAGGAAAAGGAAGGGCGTATAAGTCTAAGGAAACCTTAAGTATTCCATTGTCTACGAATTAACATAAGCTTGGAATTCTTTTGCTTAGGTGAGTTGCTTGATGCTCAAGTGATTTATCCTAAGAACTACGAAATTTAGTAGATATGGGTGCAACCAAAGAGGAATGCAGAAAGCATAATTGAAATCCTCGACGGATATAAGGATCCGAATTAATACCTTAGCATAGTAAGTTGGGAAAACTTAGACTAGAAATGATTGCGTACGATCAATCAAGTGAAAGAAAAAATTGTGAAGGAACAATCTGTTAGTCAAAATACGGAAGACTTTAAGGCAAGACCTGAATCTTTGGGAAAGTTTGAAACCAAAAGAAGACAGATTTCCTGTTAAGATTATGATATGGGATAAAATTGTTGATTTAAGATTAAAAAAAGAAAAGCTAATTACCAGAATAGCAGTTGTGTATTACTTGGGACAAACAATAATTCAAGTTTGAGGGTTTGATAACTCTCAACTAGAGCATATTTTAGATTGTTATTAAGTATTTTAATCTTAAGAAATAGGAGAAATAAATGTCAATAGTAATCAAATTACGAGTGAAAGCTAGTAATAGTCGCATGCATGCATAAAATAGCATCGAACACATGGTTTCGCATTTTCAACATAAATCTAGAATACACCGCACCTAATCAATACTAATTGTAGAAAATATGAGGCTAAACCGCAGGAAAGACAAAACAGCGCGAATGATGACCATCATCTAGGAAGGCGCAAATTTAAAATGAAAACACATTCGGAAAGACACGCCACATGGAAATAATCATATAATCAATCAGCAATTATGTTAGCGAAAATCAAATAAATTCCAGCGAAAATCAAGAGATCCTGAATTAATGAAGATTTTACAACTCACCTCAACTTGTCGGCCAAGTAAATCAACTCTATAAATACTCAAGCAAGGAGATGAGAAGGGTAAGCTAGTAGGTTGGCTATGATGCTTATCGTGGAGAGAAGCAAGTGGTGGTGTTCGTAGGAGCCGATGACAAGGGGACTGCACATCTTCAGCCGCACTAATTACATTTTACTATTTTTACTTAGGAGTAGTTGTAATTGTAAACATTAGTCGTTACAATATAATTATCTGATTTATACTTCTTGCTTATGTTTATTACTATGTTATCCTATAAGAGTTGCTGATAAATATTCACGATTATGAGCATGTTAGGCATAGGTTAAAGAATTTTATACTATTGCATCTATTTACGTAATTATATATGTGCGTCGATTAGCTACCCACGCATATGACTTGTGGTGAGTTCGGAAGAAGGAACCACGAGATGACCCAATAGGCTACAATAGGTTAAACGTAAGTCTTTATATCATTTAGAGTGTTAGGAATAACCTCACTATTGCTTGCGTTGCTCTAAAATAGTATGAAGATCTCAGCGAGAGCTGGTTCTGCATAAAATTGATAACTAGTTCTGCGTTCTTAATATCTCCGATTCTTGATTATTTGTTTCCTCTCATTCCATTCATATTTATTTTTGGTACATTTGCATCACGTTTATTTTAGTACTCAAAACAAACCACAACCCTCAAATATATGCTTTTTACTTTATGCGTAACTCTTGTCTTAACAATACTAGTTCTAGCGCATCTATCTCTATGGGATCGATAATTTATATACTTGCTTGCTACAATTCGACCGTGTATACTTACACGTAATGCAGTTCTGAGTCACACTCATTAATAAGTCTCTTTGAATTAGTTAATGTACAGTTGTATAAACGATCGAGCAGTAGCACGTCCGGTCAGCACTCCGTGAGTACTTTAGTTGCCCCTTCTCTCTCAGATCATTTACTTAACCTGTTTATTTTGTTTTACGCACAAGATAAAACCAATCAAAACCTCATTCGTTTACTTTCTGTTTGTTTCTAAACATCATCTTTTGGTAAATCATATTCCTGGTGGAGATTGATATTTTTTCTTATTACTTACTGCAGATCGCGTATATTTGCGAGCGTGAGTTCATTTACCGTACTCTAATATTTAATCATAATATTTTTTTTCATCAAAAGAAAACAACCTAAATAATGTTTGATATTGTTAGAATCAGTTTACAATTTTTTTTTAATTAAAAGATAACAAACTTGATTTAAAATTTTAAAAGATTTGTTGTGAATTAAAAATTCTTAGAAAGAAAATTAGTTAGAGAATTCCACTCCTAAAAACATGGGTGGTAGGATTTTTTTTATTAATTTAAATGTAAATTAATTAAAAATAGATGAGTAGTTTTGGGAGATTTTTATTTATCACGCATTCCATATTTCATAAATAGTCATACATTTTAGTAGGGGAGAACATGGGTTGGGTTGGGTTTGGTTGAGAGAGATTTTCAACCCAATCCAAATTTTCGGGCTGGTCATTTTCCAACCTAACACAATAAAAGAGACAATTCAACTCTTATATTTTTGGATTTGGTTGCGTTGAGTCATCGAATCCAATAATAAATTATAAATATAAATATCTTTTATTAAATTAGTTCTACATTATACATAAACAAAATACAATCTCTAAATAAGGTAATAAAATGAATATAAATATACGATCATGGTAATTCTAACTATAAAACATAAAATAAATAGATAATTAAAACAACAAAAATAGATTATATAATTCGACTTACATAAAACAAATATATAATTAAAACTAACAAAAATATTTTACATAATTTAACTATATATTTTATCATTATATATAAATTATAAAAATTTGAAAACATATTAAAGAATATAGGAAAAAAAATTCTAACAATAATAATTAAATAAAACAAATATATGCATATATAATTATGTTATAAGTATAAATATATTTTTTTAAACTAAATAATAATTTTGGGTTGGTCAGATTGGGTTGGGTTAATTTTTTGTCAACTCTTGACCAAACTCATGAATATTTCATGATTTTAAACCCAACCTAACCCAAAAATGTATTTAACTCAACTCAATCCGTCAAATTGGGTTGGGTTAGTTTGAGTTATGTGGGTTTCAGATTGTTTGAACACCCCAACATGTTAGGGATTTTACGTGTATAACAAAAAAGGCAAAATATTTTCATCTATAGCACAAAATCAAAACCATTTCATTTGTAGCATAAAAAATTTAAATTGAGTCCTATCACTTGTTGAATTTTATAGTTCTATCACTGATAAAAAAAATTATGTTCTATCACTAGTTGAATTCTATCCGTTCTAGAAAATTATGGGCTATAAATGAATTATTTAAAAATTATGTTATAAATCTTCTTTTTTTTTGAAATAATATTATAAATCTAATACAAGAGGTAGAATATGTTCCCTACAAGTCTAAGTCAAAATATTTGTAGACATTTTTCTAATATATTTTTTTTAAAGTAGTCATTTGCTCCCTTTTTTTTCGAGAACCTATTAATAGGTTGAGAAGGTAAGTTTGTCCATTTAGATTATTCTTTCTGATTTTGTGCATTAGTTGAGCAAGTTTATATATATATATATATATATATATATATATATATATATATATATATATATATATATATATATATATTTTTTTTTTTTTTTTTTTAGCATAGCAAGTTTTTTTTTTTTTTAAAGAAGAGCATAGCAAGTTTTTATATTTAGAATGTTATGTATCAATTACTCTAAGTTTAGTTGATTGTGATTCCAAATTTGCATTTGTATGCTATGTTAAATTTTATCCAAGTAGTGTTAAAAAAAAAATCCAAATATCTACGCCCAAGTAATTACGAATATTAAAAAATCATCCCTGGCGACTGTAAAAAGAAAAAAAATCATCATGGGGTATCTCTAAGTGGTCAAAGAGGATCTTGAGGTGCATAACGTTATGAGTTCAATCAATGGTAGAAAAATTAATTTCTTACGAGGTTTCTTGAAAAAAAAACAAAAAGAAAGAAAAAGAAAACCATCGCTCGCGTTGGTCATGTCAAAAAAAAAAAATCGTTTGCATTGGCATTTTAGGAAGTATTTGGATGTAGGTGAGATGAGATGTTGATAGTATAAAACTTTGTTTGGGATGAGATGAGATGATAGAAAAACCTTATTTAGAGTTCAGGAAGATGAGATGGGATGCAGAAAAACTTTGTTTGGGGTGGAGGGGGAGGAGATGAGATATTAAGATATGTTTAAAAAAAAAATCTGTTCTTATATATTTTTTTTAACAATAAAATTGTTCTTTTTCTTTTTTTTAAAATAATTATTCTCAAATATTTAGTTATTAATATAATAAGTATGTAAATATGACTATTGTCATAAATAAAATGTAAGTAATATAAATTTAATATTAAGCTCTCTTAATCATATTAATGTTTTTATTAAAAAAAGCATAGTTTCAATGATATTATGTACGATATAACCATGAGGTTAAAAATTTCTAAACTTTCATACTTAAATATTGTTTAATTAAAAAAGAATTATGAGAAGAAAAAAAATTTCACACCACCAAAATAAAGTTTGACAAATCTAAAATATTTGTACATCATTAATAACTTTTTAAAAAAAGATTTGTTAGACTTAAATAATAAAAAAAATAAAAAAATACCAAGATTCTATTTATTAAAAAATAAAAATAAAACCATTTGGTTAACTAGTCATTATAAAATCTTGATAACAATTTTTATTTTATTAAAAAAAAATTATTTTCTTATACCTTTTATACATTCATATTCACAGTTACCGAATGTCAAAAAATTGTTAATAAAATACACTAATTAATAGGTTATAATAAATTAAATATATTTATCTATTAGTCATTGATACTTCTAGGGAACCATAGACACCCCTAAAAAAATTTATTTATTGTTTTTTTGTAGTTAAAAGAGAACTCGGTCACATTTTGAGAATAATTATTATATGGAAGTAATAAAATATCCCTCAAATTTTGGAATTTATTGTTTTTTTATTAGGTAGAATAGATCTCAATCTCGATGACTCATACAAGTCTTGAAATTTATAGTTGTTTTTTGTATATACAATCAAGACTCTCAAAATTATTTAAATTAATTTATCCTTTCAAAAAAAAATATATCCACTCTTACTATTATTTCAAAGTGCAACGCTGAATACAAGAGTATAAAATTTGAATCTCATTTTTTTTAATAAACAAAATAAGTTTAATATTTTTAAGTTTATTGAAAATAAGTTCATACTTTTAAATCTATGGTAAACTAAGAATAAAAATTTAATGTGTATAAATTATTTAAATTTAATTTTTATTTTAATCATAAATTATTATATTTATTGTTAATATTAAAAATAAACACATAACTTTTAATTATTAATTTTTAAATATGATATTTATAGTCTATCTCTAAACAATTGAAATTCTATAACTTTTTTTTTTGTTATTAAAGATGATTAAAAATGAATAAAAATATAAAAATTTAACGTCATATATTAAGAGATAATATATATCTATTTATTTTAATTTTTAAAATTCAAATATATTTAAATAAACATTTGATATAATAATAGTATAATTATTATAATTAGATATTGATATATTAAAATAATATTATTATTATAAAAAAATATATCAAACATAAAATAAGTAAATAAGTAAATATATATATATATAAATAAAAAGATGAAAAAAAATTTAAATTAAAAAAAAAAGAAAAAGAAGATAAGATGAGGTGAAGTGCCTTAGGCCAAACAAGATGTTAGGCTTCAACACTCCACCTCATCTCACTTCCTCTTAAAACAAACACCCGAGGTTAGTAACCTTTATTAGTAAAAAGAAGTTAAAAAAAATAATAGTATTAAACTTTTTTTAAAAAAAAACCTTTTATTAAAAGTATTTTCTTAAAAAAAATCACCGAAGGCGATAATTGGTTACAGCTTAGCAATTGGACCCACGTGCAACTTTTTCCCATGTGTGAAGGTGGGCCAAAATGTATATATTGGATTCTATTCTATTTTCTAGGCCCTACCGCCATTATCATTTTTAAATAATTATACAATAACGAGCCCTCAAATTTCTTACCTAAATGTATATATTTATTTTCTTATTTTCCTATAGTTTCACCTAGACGATTAAACAAATAATTGTAGGGGAAGTAATTGAATCCATCATTTTTATTAATTACATACAACATTTTTTAACTATTAAACTATTTCATAATTATTCTAATAATAAATTATTACAATTCAAAATATCGAACAAAGTTGAGACTCAAACTTATAAATATACAAAATAATTTCTAATAAATTAAACTTATTTATGCAAAATCACTTAAAAAACTTTGAATATATGTTTACCCAAATAAATTATTAACAATGTCTTATTTAGTCAGTAATCGTAATGATTTTTTGAAGAAAAAGTATTGTAATTTTATGAATCAAACAACTTCTTACAAGTATAAGATAGTTGAATTAAGATATTATTATTACTATTATTATTTTATCTCAACACTCTAAGAAGGGAAGAGATGTAAAAGCATATTCCTTATGCTTAAATTGAAGTTTAGCTGCCAATAAAGAGCGGCAACAGCTCAACGATACTGATTCAAATCTTTATTTCTTAATTATCATTGAACTAAAATAAAATATTTTAAGTTCAATTATTTAGGTAAGAACAGAAGATAAATTTTTTCATCATTTTACACTTTCATGTCCATTGCTTGTAAGGCAGTATTATAAACAAAATAGTATGTTTGTTAAGTCCAGTGTTTGATTTAGGATGTCATATGAAATTAAATCCGATAATTGCCAAGAAAATAGACACTTTAATATTATACTTGTTCATGACAGTCATACAAGTATTATTTAAGAATGATAGGAAGTTCATGTTTTTTATTTATTTATTTCAATGTTATTTAAGGTTATTATTATGTTTTTTTTACAACATGTGGGACAGGGGATGGAACGTCTAATTTTAAGATCTTTACTATAATTATTCGTCAATTGAGTTATATTCACTTTAATGAATTTTTAACCATTTGATTGAAAATATATATATTAATGCTAATTACTATTAAATTAAATTCATTTCAACCATTCAAATTTAATTAAAAGTATAGTTAAAAAAGTTAGTACATTTTCATGTTATTTTTCTTATTATGTTTTAATTTTCAAAATTTAGTTGAAAGAGAATTCTAAATTTTTCGATTTTATTACAAACAAGAGTAAAGTTCTAACGACATCTTGTATAACCTAATAATCATGAGTCAAATAAATTTGTTTAAAATTATTTTCTATCTAAATTTTTATCGTAGACTAAATTTATTACTTTTTAGATTCACAAAGTCATCTTTGACAATTAGGTTAGTCACATATTAATTCTAGTGAAAATATCTTAAATTTTGTATACCGTCAAACATTAAAAAAAAAAAAGTCCAATAATATTAATAGAATGTCAGTGACAAGTAAAATAAAAATAATTATGGGAAAAATGAAAAATATGGAAAAGCTTTGATAATAAATAATTATTGAGAAAAAGGATTTTATATTTGGATAAAATTAACTATTATAGAAAAAATCTATATCAAATAGTAAGTTCGTGAAAGAATCAAAAGGTGCCAAGTAGTTATAAAAAAGAAAGTAGATATAAGAAAAATAGAAAGTATTCTTGAAAAGAAAAGAAAAAGAAAAATAGAAAGTGGTTACGTAAAAATAATATCAACATGAAAATGATTTTTGGTTGTCTAAAAAAAGGAGTGTTCTCTTTGGTAAAGAGTCAAAGAGAACAATGAGAAAATGATGATTATGAGCTTGTGTCCATTCTCCCCCTAATAACATTAGTCAACAACCACTTTTTTATTCTTTTTTTTTTATAACTATTCTTATTTTCTACATAATTATTATATATTATTATTTTTTCATTATTATTCTTTTTATCCAAATACAAGTCTTTCTATGATCATAGCTCTAACAAAAGATTATATATTTGTTAATTTTCATCTTTTCATAATCATTTTCCATATCCTAAACACCATCGAATTTGAAAGATTAGACATGGAAATTGGGAACTTCCCTGCAAATGGCAATATCACAAAGAAGAAAATGAAAACCATAAGTCGCTTTGAAATTAATGGCTGTGAGGTTCAATTTAAATAACATTACGGCGCTGCGAGCCCATGACTTTTTATGCCATTGCGAATATGACTTTTTGGCCAACAACACAGCCCAGTCCCCACTTCCCCATTCATTCTTCGCTCTTCTCTCTCTCAATTTATCAACTTTTTCTGTTCAAATAAATCGATATACTTAGGGATGTCCACTAGTCGGTGCTGGGAAAGGGCTCCTCCATTTCTGCTCCACTATAAAATTCAATTCTCGTTCCTCAAAAAATTCCTTTTTTTTCATTTTTTTATATATTTTCTGAACAAAAAATTCAAAAAAATTAATTTTTTTTAAAAAAATACCTATGACGTTAATTATCAAAGAAATTATTCATATGCATAGATAATATCACCAACAAATATATATTTATTTAAAAATTAAAGGGGTAGAATTAAGAAAAAATATTTTAAAAAAAATGGGACAAAGATCGGTGAATCAGGGACGGGGTATATAATCCCCGACCCCGACCCCGTTTAGGCAATGATTTTTTCTCCCCCGTCCCCAGCTCCGTTTCCTACCTAATCGGAGATTCTCTGTCCCATTAGGGGCGGGACCTTGCACCGAAAATGAAATATCTTCTCACAAATTAATTATAATATGATGATAATCACTAATACATTTTAATACTGTATTATTAATACTCATTAATAAAGATAGTATGTATTATTAATATAATATTATAAAAAATAAAGTGATAATATTCATTAGCATCACCGACATAATTGCTATTTTTTTAATCATCATATTTATAATTATTTTTTAAATTTGACTAAAAACAAGCCCAAAATTTATTTGGGTGATTGTCTTGACATAATTAACTATCTATTACAATTTTCTCTTCAAACAATTATATCGGGATGAACTAATATAATCACTCAAATTAACACAATCATTTAAAATAATTAATTATTTTTAAATATTCATTTTTAATAATTAATATCTAATAATTTATTTTTAATCATTCATTTCTAATATTTCTAAGCATATCTAAACAATTTATTATCTAAAATCCATTTACAAAAACCATCATTCAAATGAGTTACTAACCACAACCTCTCTACAAATAACCACGTCCAACTAAGGAAATTTGTCTCCTATAACATAGTTTTTGTTCTTCATTATAATTGTAGTACATTTTTTAAAATAATTTCATTCATAACACATTTTGCTTAAAATTCTTATGAACATTATTAGACTTTTATCCGTTCAACTGATAGATTTTAAACTTCTATTAGTTAAACTGATAGATTTAGATTTTATAATTAATAGACTTCTATCGAGTTCAACTAATAAACTTCTATCAGTTCAACTGATAAACTTTAGATTTCTATCCGTTCAACTGATAGATTTCAATCGATTTTGAGTGATTGAATCATGTAAATTGATCAAGTTTAATTATTTTTATGCAACAAATGAATAAATTTGAGAATCCTAGAATTATTATTATTTTTTAATATACATGCAAAATCTCCAATTTTTAATCCCAAAATAATTCATCCCTTATAATTAATAAAAAAGATATCTCGAGTATTCCACATACAAACACCTTAATTGTGCACAAGAATCCAAGCCCCTTTGGGCTCGTTTGATAACGTTTATGTTTCTCGTTTCTTGTTTCTTAATTCTTGTTTCTTGTTCCTAACTTTTTTAGAATAAGAAACAAGAATGTGTTTGATAACCGTTTCTGTTTCTTGTTTCTTATAAAAAATAAGAAACAGAACAAAACTTGTTTGATAATAATTTCTCGTTTCCTGTTTTTCGTTTTTTTATTTTTTCTATTTTACAAATTTTTATATTTTTTAAAAAGTTTTTTTAAGTATAATTTAAAAAAAAAAGATAATGTAGTATAAAAATATAAAATATGAATTAAAAATTCATTAAAATAGTTTAAAAAAATGTGTATGGTTTAATATAGATAAACATTTTATAAAAAAATTATATGTTCACTCAAATATATAATCGAATTAATTTAAAATATGAAAGCAATATTAAATATATATATAGATGGAGAAAAAAAAATCAAAATAATAATAAAAAAAAAATCCGCAAGTAAGATTTGAACCTAGGTCTGAGTATAACAACTTGTTACATCACCACTAGGCAAAAACCATTTTATTTTACAATGGTGCCCTTTTCTATATATATATATATATTAAACATAACGTCAGACTTAAAAAAAGAAACTATTTTTGGTAGTTTCTCACTTTTTCACCTCTTTTGAGAAACGTTTCTCTTTTATTCGAGAAACAAGAAACGGAAACAATTATCAAACAAACCTGTTTCTAAAAAATAAAAAATAGGAACAAGAAAGAGGAAACAAAAACATTATCAAACGATCCCATTGCTGCCAAAAAAGAGGAAGAAAAAGGCAATAAAGTTTTGAAGTTGGTAAGACATTTTTTTAATTTGCATTTCTTTTACACCTTCACTTCAAATTCTTTCTGGGTTTAGTACGAAATATATACGTTGCTAAATGGTGGGGTATGACTCTTGTTCTAGGGTTGTTTTGTTTTGGGATTAATTTTTATTTCTAACTGTTCATTTTCCCTCTTGGTTGTGCTTCTGTGTTTGGTTGTTTGCTCCTTTTATCCTTTTCACTCTCCTTTCTTTGGCGTTTTGCTCTTCTTGGCTGCTGAGATTCTCTCTTCTACACTTCTCTGTTTCGTCCTTCTTCATCAATCTCTGTGGATTTAGGGTTTTGGTTCTGTTTTGAAGCTGGTTGAAGACTGCTGGATTTGAAGTGTGTTCTTGTAGATTATTCGGATCGGGTACTTGCCCACTTTTTGTTTTTTGTTTTTATAACTGGGTTCTTTGCTGTTTTGTGTTTTCTGGCTTGTTTTTGGTGTTCAACATTTCTCAAGTTTGGGTTTCCAGTGGTTCATGGCTGAGGAATTAGAATGAGAAAAAGGGGGTTTTCTTTTTTGATAGTATGTGAAAGCTAAGCTGAGCTGAGCTATTGTTAGTTTGAAATTCTCCAATCTTTTTCCGAGATGGGGATTTGAAGAAATAGTTTCATTTGTTAGCAAAGCTACTACAATGTACTTGTTATTGCTTGTTTGGCATATTTTGTGGCTTTATTGCATTTGTCTCATTTCTGAAGATCTGCAGAAGAGCTTGTTTTGTGATGTTTTGTGTGTAGAAAGTTTTTCCCCCTTTTTTCTTACTGATGGCATTTCCACGACAGAGACGTGGGTGCATTTTCATTTTGATTTCCCTCCTTTGAAGTTTAAAATTTACCTATGAAACTAAAATGGATGAGATGTTTGCTATTTACGTGTTGGAAGTGAGTGGAGTCGGAAGCAATTTGCCATCTTGTTTTGATATCCTTACTTTTCTGTCTTTAATTGAACTATATTTTCTATCACTTTCCTGTCATTGTAGTTTTTTCTTCATGCATTCGATTACTTTTGCATGTTTCTCTTAAACTGTTGCTCTTGTTGGCTTTTACTTATGCTTCCCTTTTCATATGATTTGATTGCAGATTGTATGTGTTTGCTTGTTTGAGTTTTGTGAGTTCGATTCTCGAGACGCGGTGGTAGTAGCGGGCAACTTAAATCATTCCAAACTGAAAAGTTGAAGTTTTGGCTGATTGGAAAAATGAGTGAAGGGCATCATGGAATCGTGATCTTGCTTCTATTTGGCATGTGTGTCAGTTCACTAGGTACATCTAACTTTAAGTTCTTTAACACCCTTCATAATTCTCATTCTAAATCTGGTTTGCTTGGAATATTTTGAAAATGTGCATGAACTTTATTTCCGTGATCCCAATTGGTGGTTGTGATTATAAGCTGCAGAAGTAAAAGCTTCATAAAGGTTAATCACACAACAGCTTCATTAGTTTTGCGCAAACCATCTTCATTAGTTACTATCAATCCTTTTCATGATGAAGAACAGATTGCTTGATTTTACCTAGTTATATGTTTCTCACCGAACTGTGGTCTTGATATTAATAGGTGCATTTGTGGGCGTCAACCTCGGAACTGAGGTCTCCAATCTTCCATCAGCTTCGGATATAGTTGCAATTCTTAAATCTCATCAAATTACCCATCTTCGCCTTTATAATGCCGATGCTCAGCTGCTAAAGGCTCTAGCGAATAGTAGCATCGAAGTAATCGTTGGTGTCACAAACGAGGAAGTTCTCAAGATTGGCGAATCTCCAGCAGCCGCTGCAACATGGGTTAATAAAAACGTTGCTGCTTACTTGCCAGGAACGAATATTACAGCCATTGCTGTTGGCAGTGAAGTTCTTACAACAATTCCTCATGTTGGTCCAGTCTTAGTTCCAGCCATGTATTCCCTACATAAGGCCTTGGTTGCTGCCAATCTTAACTATCTGATCAAAGTATCCACCCCCCAATCGATGGACATGATACCCCGGCCTTTCCCCCCATCCACCGCCACCTTTAACTCTTCATGGAACTCTACTATCTATCAGCTCCTCCAGTTTTTAAAGAACACAAAGTCCTACTACATGTTAAATGCCTATCCTTTTTATGGATACACTAGTGGGAATGGAATTTTTCCGCTCGATTATGCACTTTTTCGATCACTTCCTGCAATTAAGCAGATTGTTGACCCGAACACTCTTTTCCACTATACTAGTATGTTTGATGCTATGGTTGATGCAACCTACTACTCAATCGACGCTTTCAATTTTTCTGGGATTCCTGTCGTGGTTACCGAGACGGGCTGGCCATCGTTTGGTGGAGCAAATGAACCGGATGCTACGATTCAAAATGCGGGCACCTACATTAACAATCTGATCAGGAGAGTTTCCAATGATTCTGGTCCACCTAGTCAGCCTACTATACCGATCAACACCTATCTTTACGAGTTGTTTAATGAAGACAAGAGCACTGGCCCAATCTTGGAAAAAAACTGGGGTTTACTTTTCTCTAATGGCTCTGCCGTTTATCCTTTGGGTTTGGCTTCAGACCGCGCAACAGCAAATTCTGCAGTTTATTGTGTGGCTAAAGAAGATGCTGATGAAGATAAGTTGCAGGATGGCCTGAATTGGGCTTGTGGACAAGGAGGGGCAAACTGTGCTGCCATTCAGCAAGGGAGGCCATGCTTTCTCCCTAATAACATTACTAACCATGCTTCTTATGCATATAATGATTACTATCAGAAAATGCGTGGTTCTGGTGGAACGTGTGACTTTGACGGTACCGCTACACTTACGACAATTGATCCCAGTAAGTTATTACAGTTTTTCTCTTTGTTTCTTAGATTTAAGTTAGTAGATCAATTGCCCTACTTATATGTTTTTTAGGAGTTCTCCGAAATCAAATATCAATGAAATAAAACTGTTTTCTAATTTAGAACTGTATTCGTTGTATATTCTCCTGCAAAGGATGCTCAAGAAAACTGCCATTACTGACACATTTTTGAACTAACGTGAAGGAAAGAGAGCTTAGAATCATTCTTGTGTAAAAGAAATAAGACAAATTTCCTTGACGAAGCAGGACGTTAGTGGACCAAACCAAATTATTTCTTGGTTGATACTTGGTATATAGGTTTGCAACACTTTTTTGGTCACTTCCCCTTGTACTAGTTGGAGCCTGGAGGTTCTTCTGTAACTTCCTTGCATTTTACTAAGTTTCTCTGGCAACTAGTTCTCCGAAATCCTCGGAGTACTGCAATATTTTCTGCAGAACATTACAAACATGCTTTTCTCTTAAATTCTTTATTTCTCTAGTTTTGTGTATGTCCTGTTTTTTGGTATTAAGAATCTGATATCTTTGGTCAATTTGATTTTAACAGCCTGTATTCACGGTTACGTCGCATATACATTTCGACTACCTTTCTGTTTGCATACCTGGGCAAATCACAGGGAGAGGGGGACTATTTTTCTTCTTCTTCTTCGAGTATCAAGTTTTTACTTAATTTTGTTTGTAAGGCCTGTTTGAATTGCTCCATCTGATATCCGGCCATTCGGGCTCGTGCAGGATTCGACTATAACAAAGTCTTTTATCCTTTTAATCCAATTTCTCTCATTTTCTTCCTCATCTTTGCAGGTCATGGTTCTTGCATATTCACAGGAAGGTAAGTGGGAGATAGTACCAAAAAGTCTCAATAACTTAAGATCTTCTATTTGTATATCAATAATTGACTTCTAAAATGTTTCAAATATTGAAAAACAGTTCCAATTCAAGTGGTGGAGGTGGATCTTTTCCTCCGACAGCATTGGGGCCATCAGGTCTGCTTCCTGGTGCAAGTTCAAAACTGCAGGTCTCTTCATTTCCGCTCTTGCTTTTGGTTATCTTTTCATGGGCTTTGATGTGTTTGGTTTGACTTGAAACATTCTTCTAGAACTTCACAATTGGCAAAGCCAAACCATTATTATTCAGATTGCTAATTTATTGAGCACAAATGAAGACAGGATGATCTCATCAAATACATGGTTTAAATGTTCATCACTTTTCACTTTTTTTTATTATTCTTTTTATACCCCCCTTCTTTTCCTCCCTATGTTTCTCAGTTTTAGGTGCTCCGTTTATTATTGTTGTTCATTGTAATTTGTAGTTTACTCTTCCGATGTGGTAGTAACTGGGTTTAGTTTTTTTTTATAATTAATTTATATTGTTTTTTAAATTAATTGTTCCCATTTTTTGGTTATGGATGGAAGCCTATGGAAAATCAAACCAGTCCATGATTTTTATTCTTTATTATGTAACCATCTAGAATTTGGGGATTTATATGTCATTAGTTTGACATGGATATTGCGTAGAAGATTTGTGTAAAAGATTTGAAAATCTTTGGATTTGTGTTTTTTGGATGGATGGATTCAATTTGCTCATCTACTTGAATCATATCACTATTAGTCTATTACATATGATTCAATAGCATCTTTAACTTTTATTTATTTGAAGAAAACCATTTTAGTTAGATTTGAGATCTAATTTCAATTTGATTCATGCGGTTCAAAATTGAACACTACTCATGACATTTCAACAATACTTTCTTTTAGTTCTTGAAATAACAAAATTGGCAATTACATAAAATAATGTTTGATTAGATTAATTTTTAATTTTAATATATTGATAAATTGAGTAATTATCTTATTTTTCGCATGAATTAATTTCTTTTAAAAAATAAATATAAAAGTAAACTGAAAAAAGAAATACAAAGATTAAAAGTGAATATTATGAAATGATAGGAATAAAAATGTTGAATTGTGAATTATGAAATTAGATCTTAAACCTAGACATTAAAAAAGTAATTTTCCTATAAAAAAATTATTTATAAAGGTTGAAACCAATTTAAGTCTACTAATTGATAGCATGTATGGGTTATCAATGATGAAAATGGTTAAGGTTATTTTTCTTAGTTAATGCAGCATATTAAGTTTCCATTAATAACTAAAGACTTTTTTTTAGTACATATTGGAGGAAGTAGACAAATACCGATTCTCGAGATCAAACATGTGACACTGGTGTTAAATTGGTTTCAACCAAACAATGAAACCATTGTGTCACTGACCTATTCGATAAATAACTTGAGACTTTAGTACATTGATAACATCGACTCTAAATTTTTAGAGTATCTTATGTAGGATTAGGCTGTTTAAGTACGGTCAGTGGTGCGATTGATTATTAGGTTTGGTTTTAATCCATTTTCACTCTACGGTCACAGATTCGATCCTTGAAATCGGTATTTGTAATCTCCTTCTCCCCAACTTGGTACTAAAAAATAAAACTTAGAGAAAAACTTCATATAACCTTTATGTTTATAATATGAATAATCTAACCAACCAAAACAGTAGTTTAATAATTAATTGTCATACATGAATATCCAGTTCATTTATCTTATGTTGGAGATACTCACCTTAAGGTGCAATTATCCTACATTGGAAAGATGAGAAGTCTTCAATACATTTATAAATGATATGAGTTACTCTCATTATTGTCAATTGATTTTGAGGTGGAATCTCATATTCTCTAATATGCTATCAAAGCATAGTGAGTATCTCCACCATGCCCCTCAAGATGGCGACCATATTGGGAAATGCCATCTTGAAATGGATCCAAATTTGTGGACCAAAATACCTGCTTTGACTTACTTTTGCTAGCGGTGGATTCGAATTTTTGGGATCAAAATACACGCTAAGCTTATGCTCGCTTGGGTGAGGTCCACACGGGGGATCATTAACCATGTTGGAGATACTCACTATACTCTGATACCATATTAGAGAATATGGAAGAATATGGGGTTCCACCTTAAAGCAATGCTCACCATATTGGAGATACTCACTATGCTCTGATTCAAAAAAGCGGCTGTGGACCCCACCCAAGTGGGTATTTGGAACCAAAGTTCGGATTCGACCCTAGCAAAAAGTAAGCCTAAACAAGTATTTCGGTCCACAAATTAGGATAAAATTCAAGAGAGCATTTCCCGATATGGTCACCATCTTGAGGGGGTATGTTGGAGATACTTACTTACATTGAGATCAAATACCGGCTTAAGCTTATGCCCGCTTTGGTGGGTTCCACATCCACTTTTTTGAATTCAAAGCATTTTGGGTAGGATCGGAATTTGTGAGGTCCATAACCCACATGTAGATCTTATACCATATTAGAGAATATGAGGTTCACCTCAAACCAATTGGCAATGATGTTAGTAACCTATATCTTTTATAAATGTGTTGAAGACTCCTCACATTTCCATTGTGGGATAATTGCACTACAAGGTGAGTATTTCCTCTTAATAGTTGTTGAACTGAAAAAGGGATAAAAATCTCTTTATTTTAAAACTTAATTTTCGAGAAATCTTGTTTTTAAAAATGTAATGGGTATAAAAATTCATCCATTTAAATTCCTCAATTTTGTGATTTTCATCTCTATTTATTTATCTGTTACCGACATAAATATGTGTTTATGAATTTGAATTTTCCACTTTTAATTGTTTTTTTAGATAATTAATTGTTGTTGATTAATAACAAAAAATTATGCTAATTTAATTATTTTGATAACAGAATTATTTATGTAAGATAATATTATGAGCCAAGAAGATTAATAGCTTATTTTCGTGAGTGTGTTAATAATCAAGAATGAAACTACTTATAAGTTTTTTTTTTTAATGATATTCATTAATGAAAATGGAAATTATCACCAACTTTGTTGGTCCCAGTTTTTTCGTTTCTTGCAGTTTTCACCGCAGAATTGGTGAGGAATTATCCTAAAATAAATATAAATAATACAGGAAAAATTGTTGAAAACTTCTGCATTTGCCAGAAGTCAAACCCGAGTCTATTGCTTGGCAGACAATTATCCTAAACATTGGACCACAAATGCTTTATGAGAAAGTTTCTCCCAATAATAATAATTATTATTATTGTTATATTGTTGTAAATTTTGTGCAAAATCCAAATATGAGGATTTGAATGTCCGACTTCAAGAAAAGAATAGATGCCAAATTAGGCAGAGAATGTACATGTTGGCTAATTATGTATTTATTTATTGAACATACATGTTGGCTAATTATTTTCATATAATTCTTTCATTAGATATATTTTTTAAAACTACTTTAATTAAATATCTAAATTTGATAATTAAGATTGTCTATATTTGTATGGGTGTGTTTGTTTTTTTGTAGAAAAGAATGAAGTAGAAGATAATGAAGTGGTTAATAATAGTTATAAGTCGTTAACTACTCGTTTGGGGATTCACTACTACAATTTTGGCTTTCTATGATAATTTTTAATTATCATAATTGACTTATAATGACAATTATCCCAAAATTATGTTATGTCATAGTATCCTTATCATAGTAAGTCTTCTATGACATATAATAAAAATGTCATAAAATATAATTTATGACACGTATAAAATTGTCATAAATATTTTTTCACAACAGATAAAAATTGTCATGAATCAATGAAAAATAGGGTTTATGATCTCTATTTATGACATTTTATAATTGTCATAAATGGTGTTATTTTTGCAATTTTAACTTTTCTTGCTATGACAGTTTTAGAATGTCATAAAATAGAGTTATTTTTCCAAATAAAATTTAATCATAAACTGTCATGAATCACATTTCATGATAGTTGTAATCGTCATAATTTCTATTTCTTTATGGTTTTAAATTGTCATATATTAAATATTATGACAGTTATAATAATCATGAAAGGTATACCATGACAGTTTTTAAATTCTAAAACTGGATATATTTCATTAATTTATTCATTTTATTCATGTTAATTACAATTAAACCAATAATTCAAAAACAACATTTAAACTTGTCAATAATTGTACATTTAATAAATAATGTCACAATCCACATAAATGCCAAATAGATTTCATTCATCACAATACAAATAAAATCTTAACAAGTTCTTTACCAAAGTAGTTTATATAGAAGTTGTAAGTGAAATTACACTTAATGTTTCATAAAACCTAGAACGAAAATCAAATACTTTGGCCTTGTACGATAACTCACAACTTGAACGATAACTGTCGATGCAAAACGATCATCACCTTGAATAAAATACCTACACAATATAATTATAAAACTTTAAGTAAATAAAAACAAAATGTGACCAAATATATTATTATGTAAATTTCCTAATATAAATACAAAGTCACTAAGAGTATACTCAAATAGAGAAGACTATAAACTAACACTAAACATGTACAAGACCATGGTCGATGAAATTATTGAAGACCAAAATTACTAGTATAAAAAATTCAAGATACAAAACCATGGTCGATGAAATTATAAAAACAAAAAAAGCACGAACTCCTAATAATTACCTCAATCTTCATTGTAGGCTATCATACATGCAAGATAGCCATATAAACACTATTTAAAATACATTTAAAGTATGAGTGAGACATTATTTTAGAAGTAAGAAATTAGACTTACTTGATACGTTGTTTACGGGTGTTAACACCTCCCAAAACATCCATTACTTCATAGAGTTCATTGTATCAACCTACAAACAATAAAACACGAATAGAATTATAAGTTTCTCAACCTTGCTAAATATGAAATCATGCCTCCTACTAACAATCTTGGTTTCTATGCCTACAATAAAGAGAGAGAAAAAAAATAAAGTTGTATTAGTCTAGTTTCCAGAAAAGTAAATTGATTAGGCTTTATTCGAATAAGAACTGGAGTAACAACTAGATCATAAAAAATAATACGTGTAAACAAAAGAAAATACAACTATACAAGTACATAATTGGCTTGTACCATATTTTCTTTCCCACTTGAACTCCTATAACAACCATCTAAGGCATGCACAATTCAGAATACATATTCTAACAACTAGCTCAAAATTCCTAGATAAAAGGAACACATTCATACGTCATGAAGTATAAGCAAACCGATCAAGTCATCATACAAGCCAAATGAGCCTATTAGGCCTGAGTTAAAAATAAAACATCAACAATTTACAAACATCTTTAAGTCCTTGATTTAAAGTAAGATTATAACTTACTTGCCCAATCTAAGCATCTGACCATTTCTTATCAAGAATGCCCTGCATTGTAACCAAGAGTAAGCAATAAGAAAAACAACATTAGATTGTATAAAGACTCATCACTTTGCTAAGTCTGTTGGTTTACTCCAAAAAAGAGAAACAGATACATAGAGCATTGAACTTTTTTTTTAATTAATAGATAAACTAAAATAACTCACTAAACCTCTCGACCAACAAGAAAGAAGAAAAGACCGAGAATAAAACCATTTCAACACCAACCTCTATCGTATTTGTGTCATTCTTTTGAACCCTAGAGATGAGAAATGGAGAATGAAATGTCATTAATGTTGCCTCTAAAAACACATCAAAATGAATATACAAAATGAAATATCATTAGTGGGTAAAATATGATAAAATTAACATTGATAAAATTAACATTGATAAAATTAATTTAGTATTGAAGTCATACCTTAGGTAAATGTAGTCTTTTTATTAGTGTGATTCTTCTGATCCGTAGAGATTAAAACAGTAGAAAGAAATGTTATTAGTGTTGCCTAAAAAAAAAATTAAAATGAGTACAAAGAATGAAATGTCATTAGTGTATAAAAAATGAATCGATTAATCAACACCCAACTACTATTATAATAACCCAAAGAAACTCAAACTCAAAATAAATAAATAAGAAAATTGGTCAAGCTCGATTCTAAAGAATTAAATCATTAAAAATAAAAAAATAAAAAAGAATTAAATAAAAAAAATGGAAAAATGATACAATACAACCATCTTTCATTTTCCCAAAGAGGAAAAAAAATATTTAATGGAGAACAACACAATTATTTGTTCTTCTACCAAGACCTTATACACCGACATATTCATAAGCACTAAAAGAATGTGTCGTCTATAAACCTCTTGCAGAGAATGCAAGGAAAGTTGCCACAACAGCTCAATAAACCTGCACACAATCATCCAATTTAAATGAATGCTATCTCAAATTGGGTTGAAAGTATGACAAAAATTCTAGCATAATTTCTTATTTGCATTATGACCTTATCAACAAAAATATCAAAAAACAAAAATGATTATGTTTGGTCTAAATAGTTCCCATAAGCTTTTAACAACCTCTCATTCTTTACAACAAAGAGAAATTATGAAAGTCATTCAACAAAAATTCACTTAGAAAATAGTTTTAAGTAAAAAAGCCTAAAATATACCATATTTTTTTAAAAAAAAACTTAAAAGAACATCATACAAGCTAAAGGTAATAACAAAAGGAAAACACGTCATTACTTGAAACTTGGATGATATTTTCTTGAATGTAAGGACCCGTAATCCCAAGGTACCAAACATATAAAACATAATTAACATTTAAGAAACATACAAAGCGGCACCCCGAACCTCATAATCCCATAACACAACATGCAGAACAACAAAAAATAGATATATGTACTACACTTACATCAACCACACTCCAGAACTAACCATCCAACATAAGACCACATCCATACCCATCAATAATACATAAAACAGCATAATGAATTTAGCCCTGTGTAGGGTCCACACAACCCGAGTAGGGAATCCTTACCTGTTTCCAAAAAATACAGAAGAACCACAAGAAAGATGCTCCTTGAGCTGCAGCCAAACGCTCCACCCAACAAATTATTTCAACCTAACAACACCATACACAAATCAGCCACTTAATACTAAACTTAGTAAAAATACCACCGAATTTTTAAACCAACATTATGAACTTCAAAAATTACCCACAACTTGAACTCAACAAGGCTATCCAAAACTTAGCGAAACCCAACCAAGTTGATCCTTCAACTCAAGCCTCGAACCTCGCCTAAAACAATGCTTACAACACCAAACAAATTTCATAGTCAATACAACCAATCCCAATGATAAATCAACACAAACCACAACCAAAGAAGCTCTTACCCAAAAGCCTTAAAGGGACACACACGAATGCGAATGGGTGTGAAACAGGGCTGAAACGCGCCGAACGACAGCTAGGCGTGACCAGCGCGGCGGCTGGGCGCTGAGGATGCGCGTCGCTGGTGCGGAAATCGGCGTGGGAAGCAGGCGTCATCGACGGCTGGGCTTGAGCGCACACGAGGCTTAACGACGGAATGACAACGAGATGTGACCGGGTCGGCGGCGTGCGTGCAGGACGCACGTGTGTCTGCTGCTCGTAGAAAGAATGGTGTTGCGCGCGAGATCTAGCGAAGGGAAGCCGAACTAGGTGCTGCTGCGACCGGTTGGAGCTGTTGATGAAACGACGACGGCGAGCGGTGAAGGTGCAAGGCGGCAGCAACAGGGGAAGGATGAGGTTGAAGAAGATGAAGAAGGAGAAACTTTAGGTATTTTGACCTCCTTTGACCTTTTTTTTTCTTTTGTTTAAAAGCCCCTTTGTGTCGTGTACAAGGGGGAATGAGAAAAAAAAATTAAGGCACAAAAACTTTATTTTTTTATTTTTTATTTTATTTTATTTTATTTTATTTGCCAAATAGTCATTTACTTTTCCATAACTATAAATCAGATCTCACAAAATTAAAAGTTAACCCTTAATTTGTTTCAAATTATTCATATTTATCTTTTATGACATTTTTTAAATTGTCATAATTTTTATAAAAAATTGAAATATCACTCTTTAAATGTAAAATGTTTTATGAAAGTTATTAAAATTGTCATAATTTTTTTTATGACAATTATTAGAATGTTAATAATTGTCATAATTTGTTTATATCTTAAAAATCATCTTCTTTCCATATAAAAAATATGTGTTTTTAGATTTTATGACAGTATTTCGATTTTTTCTAATTTTTAGATTGAATAAACTGTCATGAAATGTCAAAATTGTTGTAGTGATTGAAGTTAATAATAGTAGAGTAATCAACTACTTGTTTGGAGATTGAAATTAATAGTGGTTGAATGATAAATTTGATGTAAAGTTTAGTAAAATTTAATGTGAGATTTAATAGAGGAGTTGAAATGAGATTGAAGAGTGGTTAATAGTGGTTGTTTACTATAAAAAAACAAATGAGGATTTTTTAGGAGTGGCGATTAACCACTCCTCATGTCCAAAAAACAAACACACCCTATAACACAAAGTACCAACACTTCTTTAAAAAAAGTATAGGAGAAAGTAATAAAAGATCATTTATTTACCATGCTAAAATGAGCTTAGCTAAAAAATAATTAATAGGTAATTTCAATCATCAACAAGAGTTTGAACTCAGACATGCATCAAGTTTGAACTTAGATTATAATTTTGAATTTCTCACTTTTAAATTTATTTGAATAAAAATAATTTTAATTATAAGGTTATAGGTTCAAATTCTGGTGCATTTAAATATTTTTTAATTCTAAAGAAATGAAAAAATATATTTTTCATTTTTTAATCCTAAAGAAATGAAAAAGACTTTTCATCAAATTGTTAGGAACCAATTAAAAGTAGATTGAAATTAAGCTTACAATCATGGCGACTAAGTTTTTTTTTTAACAATAAATGCTTTAAGTGAAACAAGTTTTTTTTTCTTGAAAGGCTGAAACCATAAAAAACAAGCAACAAATATGCCATAAAGCAAAAAAAAGATAATATTTATATACCATTGATTTTACCAGTTTCAATTCAATGTGTGGGACCAATGACATTCATTTTCTTACAATGGTGAAATTTGTGAAGCTTTTGACAACCCAATATTAAGAGTTCCCTAGTTTCTAAACCCATGGATCAATATTTGCATGATATTCAAATTCAGGGATTTCTCTTTATACCGTTGGCATGATAAGAAATTATTTTTATTTTTATTTCTTTAGTTGTATATAGAAATAGACCATATAAATAAATCGCTTGATTAAAACCAATCATCATATGTGTTGTAAAAATAACATCTTTAATTAAGTTGTTTCTAAAAAAAAAACATCTTTAATTAAGTTTAGATATCAACGTAAGCCGGGTTTTTTTTTTTTTTGACAATAGATTGATTGAGAAAATATTTGAACCTCTTGAGATTGTTAGTTGGCAATGCCTCAAATCTACTAAAAGTGAGAATATTGGAGATGTAATATACCTTTTTTTTTTTCTTTAATTAATCACTTAGCTCACACGGTCATTAGTAACATATGAATATTAATACAAATAGAGAAGAGTAAAGTTTATCTTTTTTAATGATCGAGAGGTTAGACGACCTTCCACTGCCATGCATATATCCAGGGTACCACTAATCTATCCTTCGACAATGACACCGATATACATAAGAAGAGTGGAAAGAGAGTCTACAAATTAATGTCATAAGCTAGTCTTAACATGTGATATTAGGAGAAACATATTCTCAAAATCTAAGCCTTTAAAGACTTACTTTTATTCCTTTACCCAAGAATGATTATTATTTATTTTCAAATATCTTGTATCTAAATAATAGGAAGATCTGTGGACAAAAAAAATAATTCAACCACATTAAGCGTATACTTAATAACCAAGAGGTTATGAATTCCAATCATCTACCTTCCATTATTCTAGAACTAAAAAAAAAAATCACACATGAATTTATTTATTTTTTGTTAAACTAGGTTTTTTCTAATTAAGTTTTATTAACTACTTAGTTATACATATGCTTTAAAAAATCCAACTATATTCCAGAAACTAAAAGAAAATATAGATTTTAAAAGGCTAAGAATTCAAATGTTTTAGGTGTGCAGGTTAGGAAAAAACTAATTTTAATTTTCGAAACCCAAAAACATAAAGATGAGCTTTTTTTTAGTTCTATAATAATTAAGGGAGACTGGATTTGAATTAATGATCTCTTGGTCATTGGATATATTACTATACTTTTTGTTGGCAATGATTATGGACTTAATTTTTTGTCTAACTAATTCATAGTTAAACAAAATCAACATATTGAAATGAAACTTAATAGGTAAACAAATAGATTTTAAAATTTCTGAACATAGATATCATGGTTATACTAAACTTTAGAATTTAAACTTTAGTAAATTATTTGACAGACTTGTAGACTTCTTTAAACCTGTGCATCTTTTTATTTGAATGAAACTATTTTGGTCTATTTCTGCTGGCACTTGTGCATCTAATTCCCATCTTTTTTCTCATCCTCTTTTCTTCAGTTCAAATCCCATTTGCTATCTTGGAAGTGCTGTCCTGTTAAATTTTTATTCAAAACATTGACTAAAAAAAAAATCCAAAACATTGACTTTTAGTTTATGAATGAACTGTATAAATATCTCATTCTTCTTCCTTCTTTTTCATAACTCACAAATATCCATAATTTATTTCTTTACAAAATGGCTTCTTTTTTCAGCTTGCTCTTCTTTTTCTTCCTTGTCTCCTCTGCCACTGCTTGTGATCATTGCATCCATCACTCTAAAGTTTCCCACTATCACTATGATGTGCCTAATTCAAGTGAGGATTTAACTTTTTGCATTTTTATGATACTTTTCATGAGAAAATTATCAAACTTTATTGCCCTAATTTTTATTTATTTTTGTGGGTGTGTGTAATTTTATATAGATGGACATACTTGTCAATATGGAAGTCATTGGGAGTTTGAAATTTCCAAAGGGTACTTTGCTGTTGCTGCCCCTTCCCTTTATAGAGAAGGAGCTGGTTGTGGTGCATGCTATCAAGTTTGTATTCATATTGTTTCTTAATTTCATTAATTTCTATGTTTTCTTTTGTTTGATTGTACTTTTTTCCTTTTTTCTCCTTAAAGTTCATGATAAGTGTGTTGTTTTTGTAGGTAAGATGCAAGAACAAGACATTGTGCAACACAATTGGGACTAAAGTAGTTTTGACAGATCTTATCTATGATAATACAACAGATTTTATGCTTAGTAAAAAAGCTTTTGCTGCCATGGCTTTAAAGGACAAAACTCAAGAGCTTTTAAACAATAGAATCATTGACGCCGAATACATGAGGTAAATTATACTTCTTTTTTTAATTTTTTTTAATTCTAACAATAATTTAGGGTGACAAATTCGAAACCATGACCTCAATTATACACATAAATAAATCATACTTCATCTCAATTGATATATGAAATGTCCCAGGTTAGGGGTGGATGGTAGAAGAGATTAGACAGGTCATGATCTTCAAAATTTGGAAATTATGTATCTTATTATATATATATATATATATATATATATCATAGGGACTCTAATATTCCTTGTGACTTGGCCACCCCTACATGCTTGTTTATACACTCTTCTAAAAGTTGACTATTTTTATAGGTCAACATTTCACAACATATTTTGTCTTCACTCACATGTTTTTTTAAGAAAATTTGCAAGATCATTCATCCCAACGTATTTAAGTTTGAAGTTTACTAAGATTGAGTTACCAAAAAAGAAATGTACTAGCTATCAATTTTTTTAAACATTTCTTAACCATACTTGCAATATCCACACAATCTCTCTTATTTAGGTTTATTTATATACCCTTCCTAAATTTGGCCATTACAATACGATTATTTGACAATATGAAATTCCATCTCAAATCAATTCAAAATAAACCTCATAAAATAATGTCTCTTTTGGTTGACGAGTATCATAATTTTTTTTAACTCTAATATCATATTAGATATCGACTCATTCGTGTGGTTTTTTCTATGATACAGGATACCTTGTGAATACCAAAACAAGAATTTACTAGTGGAAGTTGTAGAATGGAGCCACAAACCAGAAGTTCTGGCAATCAAATTCTTGTACCAAGGTGGTCAAACTGACATACTAGCAGTTAACATAACCCAGGTCAGTTAAGCAGATTTTAAAGTTGAAACTGTTGATTAATTAACATATTTAATGAAGCTAATGATAAATATAATTTGTGCATTTAACAATATGTTAAAAGGATCAATTTCCAAAATGGCGTCCTATGGTAAGAAACTATGGTGCAATTTGGTACATTCCTGATGTACCTGAAGGAGCATTAAAGCTAAAGATTATGGTAAGTTCAGGATACAATAAAATGTGGATATCAACAAATTATGCGATTCCTATTGATTGGACAAATGGAAAAATCTATGATACTGGAATTCAAATCAAGGGTATCATGAAAGAAGTTTGCCAACCTTATCAATGCAGTGACAAGCCATGGAAATAAGAGGAAGTTGACTAATTATAAGTTTGGCTGGAAATTGTATTGTTGATTTCTTATGTTTTATGCCAATGTTCATGGAATTCTATAGAATTCTGTTACTGATGAATAAATGTTAAAATGTTTAAGAATACAATAGTATTCGATTACTGCCCTGTTTCATAACCATTTGATTTTTTGCTTTTGGTTTTGAAATTTAATCCTATTATTACTCTAATTCTCTATCATGTGTTCCATCTTTCTCACAATATATCCAACTTGCTTTAAGAAAATATGTGAATGCTATCCAAATTTCAAAAACAAACTTTTGAAAACTATTTTTTTTTTGTTTTCAAGTTTTGATTTGATTTATAAAAATTAGGCAAGTTGTTGGCATCCAAGCAAGAAAAACATATGATAAGCTAGTTATTGTAAGCTTAATTTTCAAAAACTAAAAATTAAAAACTAAAACTAAAATGGTTATCAAACGAGTTTAAGTAAATCAAATCTTTTTGTCGCATTAGGTGAAGTCTATGAAAAAACATGCATCAACCTTACAAGCTTTTACACACATTTTTCTTTATATAAAAAGGAGTTTTTTTCATGAGAAAAAAAAAGGAAAAAATATTGGGAATTTTGCATGTATAACAAAAAAAATCAAACTATTTCCATCTACAACACAAAATCAAAATTAATTCATTTGTAGAAGAAAATTCAAATTGAGTTCTATCACTGGTTGAATTCTATTAGTGATAGAATTCAATCAATGTTAGATTCATGTTGGGAATAAACACTATTCTACTAGGATCAATTATTCCCTCTTTTGTGTTCCTGATGAAAAATCAACAAACATATAGTATGGTAGATAAATATCAAGCATAACAGTATATAACGATTTTAACGTGGATAAACCTCATCAAGGCAAGTAGTAAAAAACCACGGACCGAAGTCAAATCTTCACTATAATCAACAATGAGTACAACAAGTTCTCCCTAGTTACAACTAGAGGCATACAACATATAACAACTCAAGATAAACAATCTTGGCAACAAACAACACTAAACCAAGAGAAATAAATAGAAAAGTCTCACAAAATTGTGGAACCGAATCTCCACTAGAATCTGGCCATAGAAAGCTCCAAACCTGATCCAGATTGAAGACCCTTGTGTCAAGAACATGCTGTCCAAATTTCAACTAGATCCAATGGTGCAATTGCCCAGAAACACCAAAATACCGGAATTGGCAGAAACCTATTTTCTCTCTATTTACTTTCTCTCTCTAACAGTGTTTCTCTCTTTGGTTGGCTGCTAATTTTCTCCAGCTCTCTCTTTTTGTATTCAATGAACCAAAGTGACAAAATGCACTTTAAAACACTTAGCCCCAATGGGCCTTATTTGATGGGCCTTGAATGGTTCTTTTGAATGGATCAAATTATCAAGTGTGGAAACAAAAATGGAAGATATTTTATATGTGAATGATTTATATCTTCCTGTGTTTTCACTAGAGAAGCCTAATGATAAAGCTGATTTAGAATGAGAAATATGTCATAAGAAATTGTTGGTTTATGTTAATTTTAGTAAAATAGTATTTTTATCTTTTTTTAATTATTTATTCCTTTTAGGATTAGTTTAAATATTATTTTATATATTTTTCTTTTATAACTAGGTAGAATATTTTTCCTTTTATGATTAGGTCGTCTTTTCCTTTTTATGATTAGATATTATATTTTCTTTTTATAATTAGGCTCTTGTACTCTATAAATACCCATTGTTGGGTTCATTATTAAATGAACAATTTAGAGAATTTGAAATTCCATCTTTCAACATGGTATCAGAGCCTTAAATTTTTCTTTTTGATCTGGCATCAATTTCCAATTGGTCGTGTCCAGCATTCCCGATTGGTCGTGTCCAGCATTCCCGATTGGTCCTGGCAGCATTCCCAATTGGTCATAACAATCAGCATTCTCGATTGGTCCTCACAATCAACATTCCCAATTGGTCCTCACAATCAACATTCCCAATTGGTACTCACATCAACATCAGAATCATCACCATCTCAATTGGCGCATTATCATTGGCGCATCATCATCCAAAGACCAACTCCGATTAATTTAACTTCAAGCTTGACTTGTATTTCATATACAATCCAGCTTGAGGGGGAGTGTTGGTTTATGTTAATTTTAGTAAAATAGTATTTTTATCTTTTTTTAATTATTTATTCCTTTTAGGATTAGTTTAAATATTATTTTATATATTTTCCTTTTATAATTAGGTAGAATCTTTTCCTTTTATAATTAGGTCGTCTTTTTCTTTTTATGATTAGATATTATATTTTTCTTTTATAATTAGGCTCTTGTACTCTATAAATACCCATTGTTGGGTTCATTATTAAATGAACAATTTAGAGAATTTGAAATTCCATCTTTCATCAGAAAGTATGTGGCATGATTAGCCTTTGGGTAGAAGAAAATATTCTAAATCATATTGGTGAAGACAATCATGCACGAACTATGTGGAACAAGCTTGAGTCTTTGTATGCTAAAACAATTGGTAATAGTAAATTATATTTGATTAAGAAAATGGTGGATTTAAAGTGTCAAGAAGGAACATCTATGTTAGATCACTTGAATACATTCCTAGGTATAATTAATCAGTTATAAGGAATGAGTATCAAGTTTGATGAAAAGATACATGAGTTATGGCTTCTTGGTTCGCTACCAGATTCATGGGAGACATTTATAACTTCCTTATCAAACTCAACCCCAATGGTGTATTAAGTATGGACTTGGAAAAAAGTAGTGTATGTAATGAAGAAATGAGAAGACATTCACAGGGTTCTTCTTCACAGTCTGATGTTCTTATTATTGAAAGAAAGAGAAGGAGTACGACCAAAGGTCTAAAAAACAGAGATAGAAGCAAGAGCAAGAGTGGCTGGTTTTCTAAAGTTGAATGCTTTAATTGTGGCTTGAAAGGCCATATAAAGAAACATTGCAAAAAACTGAAGAGAGAAAATAAAGCTGATAAAGGTAAGGAAAAGACGACTGCTAATGATGATGCATATAGAATTACTGCAGCCACCGAAGAATTCTTTGTTTTATTCGACAGTGATAGTGTAAACCTTGCTACAGAACAGAGCAGTTAGGTGATTGACAGTGCTCCCTCGATTCATGCTACATACATGAGAGAATTCTTTACATTCAAAAGAGCAGTTGTGTGCTAGGATGAGTAATGATGGATTAGCAAAAGCAGTTGGCATAGGAGATGTGCATTTGGAGACCAAGAATGGTACTATCTTGATCTTGAAAAATGTGAAACACATCCCTGATATCCGCATGAACTTAATCACCACAGATAAGCTAGACGATGAAGGTTTCTATAATACATTCAATAATGGCATATGAAGCTTACTAAAGGCTCTATGGTGGTAGCTAAAGGGGAGAAGTGTTCTTCATTGTACTTTATGCAAGCAAAGACTACTGGTTGTGATATCAATGCAGTAGACAGTGAACAAACTGTTGAGTTTTTGCATGAAAGACTCAGTCATATGAACGAAAAGAGTTTGATGATTCTAGCCAAGAAAAATAATCTTTCTGGGGTAAAAAATGTGTCCTTGAAGAGATGTGAACATTGTTTAGCAGGAAAGCAAACAAGAGTTTCTTTTAAAGCATCATAACCTTCAAAGAGATCAGAAGTACTTGGCATAGCATATTCTGAAAACAAAAACAATTGGAGGTGCGTCATACTTTGTGACGTTTATACATGATCACTCAAGGAAAACGTGGGTTTATACCTTGAAGACTAAAAATCAAGTGTTGCAAGTACTTGAGCAGTTTCATGCCCTTGTTGAAAGAGAAACTGGTAAAGAGTTGAAATGCATTAGGATCGATAATGGAGGAGAGTATATTGGACCTTTTGATGAGTATTGCAGAAATCATGGTATCCAACATCAAAAGAATCCCCAACTAAATGGGTTGGCTGAGAGAATGAACTGGACATTGGTGGAATGAGTGAGATGTTTGCTTTCCCATTCACAGTTAGCCAAAACATTTTGAGGTGAAGCATTGAATACAGTTTTACATGTTCTGAATCTCATGCCATGTGTTCCTCTAGGAAATGAAGTCCCTAACAAAATTTGGTCAAAGAAAGACATATGATAACTGCCAAAAGTTGCTTGAATTTTACAAAGCTAGAGGTCCTTCTAGGATCCTTGTAAAAACTAACAATCAAGGCTAACTTAGATCACACTTAAAATCTAAAATGGCCACTCTTAGATCCTAAGACAACTCACTCCAGAATTAGTTTGATCAAGACTAATCCAATGAATTGATTTAACTTCAAACCTAAAACAAGATTTGAAAGAAAGACAACACCAAATGGGGTCTAAGAAAACACAAGTTTTTCATTCATAAAATCTGTCCAAAATGATGTATTACAAGCCATTTTAAAGGCAAAAAATTTGTGCATGCCTTGGAATACAAAAAGAATTCAAAAAGCTATTAAATGCATTTTGTAGAAAATAAGGCCTAGGAAACCAAAACTCAATTGCACATTAATTGGGAGGCTCAAATGCTGGAAAAACAGGTAGATAAGCTTTAAGTAGACCCAACTAACTCTTCTAGAAGGTCTCTTGCAATTATGAGCATAGTTGACAAGCATTGAAATAAAAAGGTCCCAAAATATAAAATATGGAAATTCCTTTATTTAAAATTATGCATTGTAATTTTTATAATCTTCTTGGAATCTTCTTTTCTTGCTTCTTGTAATTGCTCATTCATGTTGGTAAAATAAGTCGGTGGTTGAATTCATATAAACATATCTTATAGTCATCTTCGTGTCTTTGGTTGTAAAGCATTCGTTCATGTTCCTAAAGATGAGAGATCGAAGCTGGATGCAAAAACAAGACCATGTGTGTTTCTTGGCTATGGTCAAGATGAGTTTGTCTATAGGTTGTATGATTCAGTGAAGAAAAAGCTTATTAGAAGTCGAGATGTTGTGTTTGTTGAAGACCAAACCTTACAAGACATTGATAAAACAGATGAAACAGAGTCAGAAATTAGTGATGATCTGATCGATTTAGATACAGTTCCTTTGGCAAACCCTTCTACACAAATTGAGAATGAAACTCAGTATGATCAGTTTGATGATTCATATGAGGTAAAAGGTCATGAACATGTTGAGGTAGATGATGATATTTAGGAATAGTTGTCAGAAACTGAAGTTCCTACAAATGTTCCATTTAGAAGGTCTGTTAGAGATCGTCGTCCGTCAATAAGATATTCTGCTAATGAATATGTGTTATTGACTGACAGGGGAGAACCTGAGAGTTATGATGAGGCTATAGAAGATGAGCACAAAAGAGAGTGGATTGATGCAATGAAAGATGAGATGTTATCTTTACATCAGAACCACACTTTTGAGCTTATTAAATTGCCTAAAGGGAAAATTGCACTGAAAAATAAGTGAGTTTATCGAGTGAAACAAGAAGAAAACACCTCAATGCCACATTATAAAGTGAGATTAGTTGTCAAAGGGTTCAATCAGGAAAAAGGCATTGAATTTGATGAAATTTTTGCTCCAGTTGTTAAGATGTCTTCGATTCGTGTTGTTATGGGCTTGGCTGCTAGCCTTGACTTAGAAGTTGAGCGAAGTTGAGCAGATGGATGTTAAGAATACATTTCTTCATAGAGACCTAGAAAGAGAAATGTATATAGAACAACCTGAAGGTTTTGAAGAGAAAGGCAAAGAGAAACTTGTGTGCAAGTTGAAGAAAAGCCTTTATGGGTTGAAACAGGCACCGAGACAATGGTACAAGAAGTTTGAGTCAGTTATGGGGGAGCAAGACTATAAAAAGACTACTAATCATTGTGTTTTTACACAAAATTTTTATGATGATGATTTTGTGATCAACAATAAACATGAATAAAGCTAAAGTTGTTAGCTCCCCTCTCTCCAGCCATTTCAAATTGAGCAGCAATCAGAGTCCTTCTAATGATAAAGAGAAGGAAGAAATGAGGAAAGTCCCATATGCTTCAGCAGTTGGGAGTTTGATGTATGCCATGGTAAGTACTATACCTGATATTGTTAATGTTGTTGGAGTTGTTAGTCGATTTATGTCCAATCTAGGAAAACAAAATTGGGAGGCAGTCAAGTGCATCATGAGATATTTGAGAGGCACTACTAGTTTGAAGCTCACATTTGGAAGTGGAAAGCCCTTACTTACAAGCTATACTGATTCATATATGGCAGGAGATTTAGATAACCGATGGTCTACTTTGAGTTATTTAATGCCGTTTGCAGGTGGTGCAGTGTCTTGACAGTCAAGACTATAGAAATGCGTTGCACTTTCTACTACAGAAGCATAATATATAACTGCAGTAGAAGCGTGCAAAGAAATGTTGTGGATGAAGCAGTTTATACAGGAACTTGGCTTCAAGAAACAACGATATGTGATATTCAATGACAACCAGAGTGCTATTCATCTTGGTAAGAACTCTACATTTCATCCAAAACTAAATATATAGATGTGAGGTATCACTGGATGAGAGATGCTTTGAATGATGACTTGTTTGAACTTGAGAAGATGCATAATGATTTTAATGGATAAGATATGTTGACTAAGAATCTACCAAGAGAGAAGCTTTAGTTTTGTCGTTCCGTTATGGGAATGACAAGTTCCTCTACATAGTGAATAGGGAGAGATTTGTTGGGATTTATTCCCACTTGTGAAGGCACATCAAATAAGGCCCATTAGGGCTAAGTGTTTTAAAGTAATTTTTGCCACTTTAGTTGATTCAATACACAAAAAGAAAACCTGAAAAATCAGCAGTCAGAGAGAGAAACAACAACTTAAAGAGAGAAAGAAAATAGAGAGAAAAGGAGGTTTCGGCCAGCTTTAGTATTGTGGCGTTTTCGAGAAATTGCACAGTTGGATTGAGTTGCAATTTGGACAGCGTGTTCTTGATACAAGGGTCTTCAATCTGAACGGTGGGATTAAGTTTTAGAGACTTCTACATCCAGATTCTAGTTGCGATTCGGTTTCACAATTTTGTGAGATCTTTCTATTTATTTCTCTTGGTTTGTGTTGTTTGTTGCCAAAATTTTTTATCTTGAGTTGTTATATGTTATATACCTCTAGTTGTAACTAGGGAGAACTTGTTGTTGCCCATTATCAATTATAGTAGAGATTTAACTTCGATCCATGATTTTTTTTACTCCTAAAACCTCGTTAAAAATCTGTGTATTGTGCTTGATTTATCTACCATACTATATGCTTACTGATTTTTCATTAAGAACACAAGATAGGGAATAGTTGATCTTATTAGAATAGTGTTTATTCCCAAAACTAGTTTCAATAAGAGTTATCTTCATTTACATTATTTTATGTTTGTCCCCCATTATTTGTTGTTTGTGTATTGGTATTGTTCTTAGTTTGTAACATGTTGTTAACGTGAGTCTTTGTTTATTATTATTATTTTTTTATCTTCGATAAATTTCATTAGTGGGTGATTGGTATTTGAAGTTGTGATTATAAAGGCGGCCCAGCCAAGACTTGAAAATATATAACAACCTATACTTATGCCATTAAATTCATATATAGAGCAAAACAATTTAGGTGTGGGCTCAATAGCCTCCACCTTACCTTTTGCTGTTCCGAGAATTATTTTAAGCTTCTCTACCAATTTCATGTTGAGGCCTTACAGATAAAAAACACTCCCTCAAGACCAATGTATGTGTGTTCTTCCCTGTTAGGATGAAAATTTTAGGAAACCGTCCTATAGTTTCTCAACGCAACAAAAATATTTTATAATTAAATTCACTTCGAAGTTCCAAATTTAAATTCACTTGGAGACCCCAAACCTCTACCATGCATAAGGCCCATAATTTTAATTTCATATCAAATTCCACCCTCATATTTCCTATGGTTCTACTTTTAATCCTCTGGAATATTATGCTAATTTCACTTTGTTATTAGGTTATTAACATATCAGTATACTTACAAAGAGAAACATATATAAAAAATAGTAAAGAAAAGTTTTTCCTCAATTCATGTTACAGTAGAGAGATAGAGGCAACCAAATTAATATTTATATAATACACAAATTAAACATAACGGATCCCTTCTAGTGAAACTTAAGACTGGTCAAAACGTTGTTGTTGACAGGATCAGACAAATGATCCAAAAGGTTTTGGTAAGGTCCAACACCAGTCACAAGACCTTGTATGAAGAAACCCAAGATTGCCAACATTGCAAGCCTTCCATTCTTCACTTCCTTCAGCTTCAATTCCTTCAATGACTTCTCATCTTTTCCAAACCCTAGAGGATTGAACAAGGGCCCACCCGGGTATGCCGGGTCACCCGAACCACCCAAAAACTTCTCCAGCCCCAAAAAGTACTGCTTCCCCATGGACCCTGGATTGGCCCAGTCTTGAAATCTTCTGTGCTCTGCAAACCCCATAAGAGCCATTTCAAACACAAACAGTGTGTAGGGGTCTGCCCAGTAGTTGTAGGTCCCTGCTGGTGGGATGACCCCTGTCTTGAACCATGGGAGGGCTGTTTCTGGTGGGATTAGCCCCAATGATCCAAGGATCTCTGGGGCAATGGCTCCTACTACTCCCATCATGGCATACCTCCCATTGATCACCTCGCCGTACGCCAACCATTTCGGCTCGATGAACCCTCCCGTGCCCTCGGGGTCTGATAGTCCCAGCGGGTCGAATCCATAATCGCCTGGGAGACTGTATCAATCAAACCACACAACTTAGTGCCCTTTTAAAACAACTACAAGTTTGTTTCATAATGTTCTGTTTCTGGTTTTTGGTGTTCCTAAAAACACAACACAAGAAACATAAAACTGATTTGTTTTTGTTTATGAGAAAGAAGTCATAAATATATATACCTTCCATCCAAGTAAGAGAGACTCTGTTTCGAAGCAAACCATAATTGTCTATCTGCCCCTTGCTGCAATTAAAGATTATGTAAACATTAAAGAACAAACTTAACAAGCTCTCCTAAGAATTACAAGAATATAATTGGTATCAAAGTAAAAACCTTGACAGGAGGAGTGGCTTCAGCTCTAACAACAAAAGAAGATGCTTTTCTTGATGGTTTTGGTCCTAATCTGTGTGTGGCTGCGCCTATGGATGAGGTTAACGAAGAAGAAATAAGTGCCTGAGTGGCCATAGCTTGCTTTGTTGCAGAGAACAATATGGAAAGGCTTGGATGGAAATGGTTGGTGGAAGTGAAGGAATAGGAATAATAAAATTGGGAAAGAATCTAAATTATGGCTCAGAATGGAGATGTCCAAGGTTTTGGATTGGGTTAGGATCTCACTCACCAACCACAACTGTCCACGTGGAAACTAATGTAGAAGATGAGAGATATTGTCATCCACCACTTATCATCTCCATTTTCCACCTGGCATGGTACCTGTATACATAATTTGTAATAACCTAAATAGAGAGTAAAGCTTCCCTAAACATGAATGTACGTGCTTTGCATTTGATATATGTGATACATTATGTGCCACACAAATGGATTATTTTTTAATATTTTAGTTTATAAAATAAATCTATGTGGCACCTAATGTGCCACGTACACCAAATGGAGAGTTCTCTTGTACATTCATGTGTAAAAGTTTTTCTCCCCCAAAATAGATTCAAGCTTTTGTTCTAGTTAATTTGTAATTACAAACATTTAGACTAAATCTCATGAACCCTGCTTAGTTGTCTAGAAAACTCGAAAAATATTACGTCTTTTATTAACCTCACTTTAGAATAAGAATCAATTTCAGTTTGGAACTATACTGTGTACAACTATTAATCCTTTATTATTTTCGTAATTCCTATTACTTATTAGGCCAAACTGAGATTGGTTAAAAGGTTATAAATAAATTTAAAATCAACTCAATATTATGTTGTAATGAAACCCAATCCAGAACATTAATAAATATTATGTGTACAGCTTCACCTAGACATGATAAGAGTTTGTAAAGGCTCAAGCGCAAGTGTGGGGGCTCATTTGTTTATAGCTTAAGCAAAGGCCAGGAAAAAAGGGCACATAATTGGCTAAGTTGATCTTCTATAAAAAGCCAATGCAGAACCAAGCAGAGGTAGGAATGCAATTTGTTTGATTTAAACCAAAAACTTCCAAAAGAATATACATTAGACACCATGAGCCTCTGCCAACGAGACTGCCCCTTAGAAACAATTCTGAAATCACTTTTACTGGCGAACACTTGTTACAAAATCACTTCTAATATAATGAAATTGCTTTTGTCAAAATCATTATTATAACACCAACCCCAAATATGCCTCTAAACTGTGTAAAGTAGGCTTAAAAGAGAAGGTGTATACATGAAAACATTCATTGAAGGACCTATGTGTAGTATGTACGATATGTGAATAAGCAAATAAGAAAGGAAGGCAGATACAATCAACATTGCTGCCTTTTTCTTCCATCATATATCTTCCAAAACAGACAATCAAATGCTTATGTGCTGTGCTACTGTAATTCGTAAAGAGAGCGTTCAGGGACAAGAAACTTCTCTACTAAATTCCCCATTCCTCCACAAAAAAAGTAATTTAAACGAAGAAAAAAAAAACATTAACATCAGGGTTCGAACCTGCGCAGGCAAAGCCCAACAAATTTCAAGTATATCTCCTTAACCACTCGAACATATCAACTTGCTTATTATCATTTGGTCAGAGTTTATAATTATTTTACATTTACTTTCGTGTCTAAGGAAATAATTAATTCACAAAACTTGAGATCAAGTAGGGGTGATTTAGGTTCGGTTTTTGTCGGTTTTGTACCAAACCGACAACCGAACCAATATCTTCGGTTTTTAAAAAATGGATCCGATCCAATGTCCAATAAAGTATAGAACCATTGGTTCGGTTTTTCAATGTCCAAAAATGGATCCAATCCGATCCAATGTCCAATTTTTTTTAATATATCAAAAATAATATTTCTCATATAAAAACAACATTCTCGTAAACAACTATTTTTTTAAAGATTATAAGTATTTTTAACTTATTTAAAATTATTTAAGGATATTTTTTACTTGAAATAGGTTTGAATTAAAGAAATATTAATGGAAAGAAGATTACTCTATATGAATTTATTGATTATATATATATATCGGTTTGGATCGGTTTTTGAAATGGCGAACCCGATCAATATTTTCGGTTTTTTCAAATTACAAACCGATATGTCCAATTTTGAGGTAAAAAACCGATCCGATCCATTGGTTAGGTTCGGTTCGGTTCGGTTTTTCGGTTTTTTGTTGCACCCCTATCAAGCAACATTGATATCCATGGTTCTATTCGGTTCATCAAGGTTTTCCATAGGTAGACTTCAATGTAAGATCCATTGATAAGTTAGCTCATTTGATGGTTTAAGTTGTTATCATCCACAACATTTTCCTCATTCTGGCTCTTGCTTCAAGATCAAATATTCTATCTCTTTAATCACTCAAACACATTGACTAATTTGATCCAACTTGGTCAGGTTTTATAATTATCCATTTTGGTGTAAAGAAATAATTGGCTCAAACCTCAGCATAATTAATACCCATGGTTGTAATCGGTTCAGACACTTGTTCCCAACGAATCCGTGTCCTGCATTTTTAAATAATAACGTGTCTTCGTGTCCGTGTCGTATCATGTCCGTATCTCGGGGCCGTGTCCATTGCTTCTTAGTTCAGCTGCCCCAACATTCCGCACCACACAATACTGTTGTTATTGACATCCAAAATCATTTTGTTGTGGGGAGGGGGGAAATCAAATTACTCCACTAAGATCAATGAGCATGCAATGCAACTAAAAACCAAGCTCATTAAGATAGCTCTACACAGAACTCAACAAGCCAAAACCACGAAAGTACTCGGATCAGATGATTACTAGAGAGCATAAATTTCAAACCCTAGATTCTGAAACTAGTATCCTACAAAGGGATTCCAACAGCCAATTCTTCAGAAGCCGTTTACTGGACAAATTTAAAGCGACGTTAAACATAAACAGAGGATAAATTACATACGAAAAAAACCCAACCTGTATCGACTCTTACTTCGGATCATATTTCTTGGTCTGTGCTGTGAGGTCCTCTCTTCTCCCGGACTCTTCATTCCGCCATTAAATCTACATAAATTATCAAACATACAACAGAGTTGTGGGTTTTTGTAACATCACTCACAACTTCTAAAAGTTTCAAAAATAATCTTTAACTTTTTTTAACAAAAATTAAATCGTTTCTTTTTCACTTTTTTTAATATGAAAATTAATGACAATAAACATGTATTAACATTCGAAAGATTTAATCACAATTTGATCATAAATTCTAGAAATTCAAAATTTTTAAAGCATTTCATTACTGATTAAATACGAAAAAAAAAAACTAAATTGTTGTTGGAGTGCAGAGCATAATGTTTGTCTCCTCAATAGAGAAAAGAGATTCAACTGATCTGGAATCCCAACGCTCATTCCTATCAATCAAGTTGGCAACTAAAAGGTCCTTTGAAGAGCCACCCATGCTATAAGCAAAATGGTTGCCCTCTCTTCCCAACCAAGGGTCTCTTCCCATAATAATTCTTCTACCATTCCCGACCTTCCAATGGTAGCCCTTTTGAAAAAGCTCCCTGCCCCCACAAAATGCTCTTTCAAATTAGCGAGGGAGAATTCCCAATTCGGGCACCCAAAAAGTCACCATTACGAAAATACTTACCTCTGAGCACTTGGGCCACCAAACTTTCAGGATAACTAAGAATCCGCCAACTTTGCTTGGCGAGCATGGCTTGGTTAAACAAACTTATGCTTCTAAAGCCAAGCCCACCCCTCTCCTTACTAATTCCCAACTTAGCCCAACTAGCCCAATGCATTTTTTCCAGTCCCCTTCATAGCCCCACCAAAAATTTACGCAGGCCCGATCAAACTCTTCCCCAACACTATTAGGTAATTTAAAACAACTCATAGTATAGGTCAGAATTTCCTGAGCCACCGTCTTAATAAGGATCTCCTTCCCACCCTTCGACAACAACTTACCCTTCCACCTCTGGAGACAAGATCTCACCTTGGAGGCCACCGAGCCAAATAAACCTTTTTTGTTCTTACAATTCTGGGAAGTCATCCTCAAATAAAGACCTAAATTACCATTTACTTTAACAGAATTCTACTCAGCTCGTCCCTAACATGACCGCTCACATTCTTGCTAACCAACATAGCTGACTTCTCCAAGTTGATAACCTGGCCTAAGGCCCTACCATACACCTCCAAAAAAATTTTGATTTGAAGACATTCCGACCCATTTTCCCTGAAAAAAATAAGACTATCATCAACAAAAAATAAATGGGAAATTGAAGGGCAATACTTATTAATTTTCAAACCAGAAAACCAATTCAGATGCTCTCCCCTATTTAGATGTGTTGATAGCCCTTCGGCGCATATCAGAAACAAATAAGGCGACAATGGGTCTCCTTGCCTCAATCTTCTCCCTGGAACTATTCCCTCAATAGGGGAGCTGTTGATCAACACTACAAAATGAACAAAAGAAATACATGCTTGGATTTTTTTGGATCCAGCTATCATTAAACCCCAACTTTTCCATCATTTTAAGAATAAAATTCCAGCTAACCCTGTCATACGCTTTGCTCATGTCCAACTGTAGAGCCACATAACCATTCTTACCCTTCCTTTTCTGATTGATCGCATGAATACATTCAAATCCCACCAACACATTATCCGAAATTAATCTTTCAGGAACAAATGCCGCTTGCGTAGGGGAAATTATCTTATTGAGTAAGGGCTTCAAACGATTGGCTAACATTTTAGCAATGATTTTATAAATGGTATTGCAGAGGCTAAGTGGCCTACAATTTTCCATTTTTTTGGGGTTTAGGACTTTTGGAATCAGGGCAATAAACCTATTATTTAACGACCCTATTTCCGCATTATCATTCAACACGCCCAAACACACTTTTACCACCTCATCCCCCACAATATCCTAGTACTTTTGGAAGAACACAACATTAGTACTATCAAGCCCCGGAAGCGTTGGATGGACTCATACTTTTTAGAGCACCCTCCACCTCGATCCTTGAGAAGCGACCATTGAGAATCACATTATCAGCTTCAGAGATCACTCTCTCCACCCCTTCCAGAATAGTTGAAATGTCACCACTAGAGTCATCCTGGCCTTTAAAGATATTGGAGAAATAATCAAGAGCAATATTACCAATGCAGCGTCACCTGCAACCCAATTTACATTAGAACCTTTAAGCTTCTCAATCCAATTCCTCTTCTTCCATTGCGAGGCTTTCGAGTGGAACCATTTTGTATTTCTATCACCCCACTTTAGCCACTCTTTCCTAGATCTTTGCTTCCAGAAGATTTTCTCTTCTTCGAGCAAAGCCTCGATCTCAGCCTCTAAGGCCCTAGCCTCAGCGTAACCCGAAGAGCAAACTTTTGATATGAACAGAGAAAAAGATGCCTCCTTTCTAGCTATTGCCTCTCTTAGAGAGCCTCGAAGCCTAATCTTGTTCCACCTAGAAAGCCCGAGAAGACTGCTCTTCACCATCCCAATAAACTTCCGAGCCAATAACTCATTCACATTCAAAGGAGCCCAACAACTCTTAATGATATCCCTGCAATCCTCAAACTTAGTGTAAAGACCCGACCCAAAAAGGGCTCTAAATAGGCCTTTACCCCAATGCATGCATTCAAAGTAAAGGACAATATGCAAATAAATTTTCGGATTCCCAATTAAAACAAAACAATCAAGGTTCAATAAAAAATCAATATAGTTTGTTGAAACCTGTCCCTGTATCCAAGCACCTGTTTCAAGGCAAATACATTTCCAAAACGTACACTCTGATCAGAGATTTATTAAAACATTTGAAACATCCTCAAATTCAATAAAGCGGGAATCCACAAAAACATTCAGAAAACATCCTAGGGCTCGTGTGCCGACTACATGCATTCGGGGAAAATAGAAGACAAGAGTCATAGAAATAAAAAGTCGAGATGACAAAGAGTTCCCATGATCACAACTCCTCCTTGATCATCCTGTCTCGCGCCCTTGGTTACTGTGGAAAACCACAAAATAAGGGTGAGTAACGAATTACTCAGTAAGAATCCCCAACCGGGGTACAATACGATGCACATGGTCATCTAGATGAGTGTATGCAAGCTATGAATATAAACACAGAATAGAGCACATAGCTTAAGTCCACACTTGGACCTCGGATGCCAACTCAGGGTCTTAGTCCAGGAATTAACTACCATAACCACACAAATCGCCCTATACGAGAAACAAGTCCCGGCCTCACTGCTCTCTTTGTCGAATGAAAGGTACACTAGCTCAAGATCCCGAGGAGCTCTCCCGTCGGCGTGTTGTAATGAGCGTAAGCATGCACCGCGTGCTTTTCGGACTATGGGGGGTGCGGGTCCAGTGGCAAGCCGCCCATATCCGGATACCACGCCTAACTAAATCTCGGATCGGTGTCAGCGACATAGGGGTGTGAGACACGGACACGTGAACTATGTCGGCTGTACCATCGCACACGAGGCTAAGGAACGGGTCGTGGTAGGCTTAAACCAGAAGCCGTCCTTACCTTAACAGTGGCAATCAGGGCTCTTGCCGAACACGCCGAGGACGGGCGTGCGGCCCGGGGACTAGGCATTGCCAAGTCATCATCCCGACCGTTGGGGCATCGCTTAGACTACCACCCTCACCCAAGATTGCGGGGCCTACCGGTTGGGATAGCTAATCCTCACGGGTCCAAGGACGGAGAACTCGTCTCGAACGTCCTTGCCATGGATGCAAGATACTTTATGCATCGGGCCGGATGATGCTATCTACGAATTCTAACTCGCCTTAACAATCAGCAAACAATCCAATACGTGCTCGAAAGAATACAGCAGATCTAGCATGGTACTACAGAACAAGAATGAATATGAGCATGCGTAAGCGGAACAACCTAGCATGGACTAACATGAAAGAACAACATACGAAGTCATGCCGATCAGAATTGAGCAGAGCACCTAAACTATACATGCGATCATCACAAACAAACATACAACATCAATCACATAGAACATCGCAGGTCCACACAACCCCGGTAAGAAATCCTTACCTTGGTGGGAAGACTTCTACACACAAATTCCTAAGTCGCGAACACTTCCGAGCTAGCTATCGAGAACCTACAAACATAGTAACAATCACAACCATAGCCCTAAAAATATAATAAAGCAATGAGCTCGGATCGGGAGCACTCACACACACGACGACGGCACGAGGCCTGGACACCTTCTTTGTGGTGATGATGGTGGGTGTGGCGCTGGCGGGCAGTGGCGCGCGCTGCTTGTGCTGGGTAGGCGTTGGGCGCACCGCGGGCACTGCGCTGGGCGTGCGATGCGAGAACAGGCGAAGCGACACACGGCGTGCGCGAGGCACGCGGAGCCGGGCGTGCGAGGCGACGCGGCGAGCGCCGCCACACGCGGCGAGGCGCGCGCGCTGGCGATCGTCGCGCGTCGCTCGCTCATGGCGACACAGGCGACTCGCTGCGATGGCGACCGGGCGATGGGTTGGTTCATTCGCGGCTGGGCTTGCGACGTGCGATTTGGGCGTGACGAGAGCCGCCGACGGTGAGCCGGCCGGGCTGCTGGGCGAACGGCAGGGGCGTCGGGCGCGACAGGGCGTCTGCTCTCGTGCGGATCTGGGACGGCTGCTTTGCTCGGATCCGGCGTCTTTGGCTGCTGCGCAAGATGGAGAGAAATTTGGGTGATGGGCGCTGGCTCGGCGTGAAGGCGACACTGGGACACCGCACTGCAACAAACACACACACACAAGCTCTCCTTCTTACTTACCGGCCAAGCAAGAACACCCAAACGAGAAGATGAAGAGGATGAATACTTACCGGAATGATGATGGAGTCTCGAGCTGCAAAGGGGATGAAGAAATCGGCAAGGAGAGCTTGGGAGAAAGCTTGGGTGGCCACAAGATTTTGGAGAAGAAGATATGGCCAAACCTATTTTCTTTTCATTTAACCAAATGCACCAAAACTCCAAAATCCAAGGCTAACCATAAAATAATACTGAGACAGAGCAACAAGAGCACCTAATGGCTCAATTGGCACACATCCCCACAAGCTTTCCAGGAGACTCGGGTTTAAACCCCAGCTGCAGCACAATTTTCCTTTCTTTTTACTTTTGCATCAAACCTTGCTCAAACCCTTCCACGAAGCCTCACAAACCTACATAAATCCATCCAATATTTTTAGCAACTAGAAAGGACATAAACGACACACGACGGCCCGACAAATTACCAAAATACCCTTGGGCATACGGAAGGCGGGATGAAAACACGGGCCGTTACAATATTCCTCCTTTTTATGACTTTCGTCCTCGAAAGTCCTTAAGATCAAAGCACTCAAGATATCGCAATCTCATCCGTCCTTCCGCTCAAGAGCGCCTCCTCTGAACTCGACTCCTCCACCGAACTTTTACCAAACGGATCTTACGGCTTCGCAACGTCTTCGCCTCAAGACCAGAATACTCACATGCTTCCCCTCGAAGCTCAAACCCTCACTCAGCTGCAAAGGCTCAAAGTCCACAATGTGCGACGGGTCCGGTACATACTGCCTCAACATCGATACATGAAAAACACTATGCACTGCTGACAACGACGGAGGTAGGGCTAACCGATAAGCAACTCTGCCAATCCTTTCCAGAATCTCAAACGGTCCAACAACAGGAGACTCCACTTCTCCCGCTTACCAAACCTCAACACAACTCACAACGGCACAACCTTAAAACTACGCACTGTCCAACCTCAAACTCTAAAACTCGACGCCGAACATCGGCGTAACTTTTCTCTGCTGCGAGTTGACAACACTAGCTCTAAACTCCACGCACATCACCTCGGTCAAATGCAAAGAACTCAGACCCAAAACAAAATTGATGGCCACCAACCTTTTCCCCGAACATTGGAATCTGCAATACTTACCTTGCAATGCCTCAATGGAACAACAAGAATTGACCACGAGAAGCGCAACCCAAGGCAACCTCATAAAACCACACTAGTCCATTGCCTAATCACGGAAACACCAACTCACAACAAGTTACGAAGGATCGGCTTCTCTTCCCAAAAGACCATCGGTCGAGAGGTCAAAACTCTCTACAGAATCGCACTCGGCTCATAAGCCTCTTAACAACGCTCTCTCGAACCACGGTTCATCAACGCACGGCCTAGAACAAACCTTCGTTGCCACACCTGGTGACAACAACTCCAAATTGAAACCGACATGCCTCTACTCCATAGAAATGGCATCTCGCACACGAAACGAGGTGCGAGCTCACCTCTGAAACCAATCCTTCAAGAATCTAATCTCACACAACAACCTCAACTAAGCGCGGCTCCCACACGTAAAACTTACAATCCAACAACTTGAGTGCTACGACCTCGGAAGCTCAAACAACTACAAAGCGCATAGCTATGCCAATCCACACAACTCTAGCTTGACTCAAATCACTAGCTGGACAAGTCAGCCTGCCAACAACCGGGCCCAGAGGGCTCCCTCCACCAAACTTACCTCCATGCAAGCAACGGAACACCACTCAAGAGTCCGCTTAACTTGGACAAACAACTGCTTCCAAGCGACCAACAAACTTTTCCTCCTACTAGCACCACTACCACTAATTCCAAGACCAAGGAATAACGACAACTTCCAAGGAGAAAGCAGATCCTTACAAGCGAACATCCAAGAAGGACGAGAGAGCTTTCACAACCGCTTCATTGTCTTGCTCGGCTAAGCACAACATCCAACTCTCCCAGAGGCAACAACAAGGGGTCCACCACACAGTGGACCGCCAACCACTGCAAGAGAAGACTCACCCCCAAACACCAAATAAGGGCACTCTCAAACTGCGGGAATAGGAGAGACATCGACAGGCAAACCACTTACCCACGAACAAGGCTAACTCCTTGGAAACTCGAAAACCACACCTTGGCCAACATCAAGCACCAACTTGCCACCACACGGAACCAAATCGGACTCTACTCCAAACAAACTCGGCTTGCTAGCCTACCAAAAGCGCCAAAGAACTCACCCGAGGCTACAAACTACTCGACTGCGGCTTGCCAACTAAACTCACTACTGGTCCTGGTGAGCTCTGGTGAGGCTCTCCACAACTAGGGTTCTTCGACAACCCTCGACACACACTTGTCGTCTAACGGTCTAACAACCAACCGCTGAACAAACAACTCCTTTTCCCAAAGATCACAACCACGCCGGCTGCTCCAAACCTCGAAACCAAAAAGACCGAAACGGCAGAATGTGTCATCCTCCTACTCAAAGCGTCCACCACCATGTAGCTTCCACCCGGGGTAAAGATTCCGAGCAACACTCTTAGCAACTGCGATCAGGAACTACGCGGCTTCACTACAACCACCATTTGTTCAGTACCATCTGAACTCCAACCAAGAGCCACAAGAGGTTCCACCAACCAAGCTTAGGTTCAACTTAACAAACTTGCCTAAGCAACAACCCAACTACGAGCACGGTATCCTTACAACATCCACCTGGAGTCCAACTTCTCCAAGAACTGAGCACCAGTCCTCCAATGCAAACCCTACATGGTTCTGAAACTATCACCACCTAAACGAACTACACAAAACACACTTGTGTGAACAACTCTCAACCTTCCTTCAGAGATCCAAGACTAACAGGTGCTTTCCAAAAGGCAACACTAACTTCTGGCAGAGATACAATCAACCAAAGGAACACCAAAAGTTCCATCTCCACACGATACTCGAAGCTGCGGCAACCTTGCTCTACTAAAGCATAACAATGCCAAACCGAACTTACTTTACACCAAGCCCCTACCAAGTGTTCTTACATATAAGGCGTCCAACGCCTCTCATAAGGCATCCTACTCATCTTATAGGCATCCAACTCATCTCATAAGCACCAAACTCATCTCATAAGCATCCAACTCACGGCCCCTCTCTTTGGACCGAACTCGCATCTACAATGCTCACTCAACTCAAAGTTTAGGCACCGAAGGTAGTGGACCGCACTACCAACCACAAAGATCTCTTGGCCTTAGCACTAGCGTGAGACTCACACGCACTAACACTTACCAGCCGCCAACCTGCTGACTTACTCAACCCCCAGTAACACTGGGAAAAGGCTCCAGCTCCTCTCGAACATCCTTTCACTTGTAGTCCTCCGACTACCACTGAACTAGCCCTCTTGCACGACCTAAACAAGTGCATTTCCCATAAATGGAATCCAATGGCTAAAGAAGTGTCTTTGAACTCCGGACGGTCATAGAACCATCCGCTATACCCATGCCAAACTCAAGCTGAACAGCACTTAGTGCCAAGGCGGCACACCAACCAATGCACCTCAAGTGCCGCTATTACCAAATCCACAACTTACTACAAATGGGGCTCGCAAGGTCACAACCTCAAGTGACAAAAACTATGGCTAGGCATACAAGGGCTCAAAACTCAAACAACCAGACTATGACATCTCATCAAACTGGGGGCTCACGGCCTACTCTTGCATCTCCACATGATGCTCAACAAAACTCGGCCGGCTCTCTCAACATGCAGCAGGCTAGCCCTACTCTAGGGCTCACCAAAAGAAGAGTGCTCAACTCTACAAAACAAGCGAGAAACCGCCAATGGATCAAGTCCAATGGGAACACTGCCATTGCACCCTTAACTACTGTGGTTCCGCCATCGGCTGCAAACAACAACACTTATAAGAGAACAAAGATGTCTCGGCAACCTCCTCGAAGGCTACCAACTCTGCGGCTACTCAATGGGCAAGCAGACAATCTGCTAAGGTTCAAGATCCACACTGAACTACCAGGCTAGCCCACTTGGGACTGCTCCACAAGCATCAACTCGAGCAAAAGCCAAAGCTAACTCCTCTCCGGAGTGGTACTCGAGGCAAAACACCTCCACCCTCTCACTAGGGAATTAACATTTTGGGCTACACGTGGCCTCACGGAGTCTAACCTCGCCTCCATCCGGAACGATGTCCCAGTGGTATCCGAATCTATCCGGATATCTCAACAAACCACAACATACTGACTCACACTGCGGGAAGTTGGCATGATGGCGCTCTAAACCCAAACCAACGACGAGTCGAGAACTCGCTCGTCTCGCTCCACAACACAAAACAAGGCATACACTAGATGAAAGGTATTGTAAATTCTTAACCCTTTTCTAAAGCAGAAAACTTAGGCGTACTGATGGTATCTGAGTCTTTGGTGATCATGGGAAAGACGACCTACAACAAAAGGTCAGTCTACAAAGTCTATGACTCTGAGCTCTGATACCAACTGTAAAGACCCGACCCAAAAAGGGCTTTAAATAGGCCTTTACCCCAATGCATGCATTCAGAGTAAAGGACAATATGCAAATAAATTTTCGGATTCCCAATAAAAACAAAAGAATCAAGGTTCAATCAGAAATCAATATAGTTTGTTGAAACCTGTCCCTGTATCCAAGCACCTGTTTCAAGGCAAATACATTTCCAAAACGTACACTCTGATCAGAGATTTATTAAAACATTTGAAACATCCTCAAATTCAATAAAGCGGGAATCCACAAAAACATTCAGAAAACATCCTAGGGCTCCGTGCCCGACTACATGCATTCAGGGGAAAATAGAAGACAAGAGTCATAGAAATAAAAAGTCAGAGATGACAAAGAGTTCCCATGATCACGACTCCTCCTTCAGTCATCTGTCTCTCGCCCTTGGTTACCGTGGAAAACCACAAAATAAGGGTGAGTAACGAATTACTCAGTAAGAATCCCCAACCGGGGTACAATACGATGCACATGGTCATCTAGATGAGTGTATGCAAGCTATGAATATAAACACAGAATAGAGCACATAGCTTAAGTCCACACTTGGACCTCGGATGCCAACTCAGGGTCTTAGTCCGGAATTAACTACCATAACCACACAAATCGCCCTATACGAGAAACAAGTCCCGGCCTCGGCTGTCATCTCTTTGTCGAATGAAAGGTACACTAGCTCAAGATCCCGAGGAGCTCTCGATCGTGCGTTGTAATGAGCGTAAGCATGCACCGCGTGCTTTCACAGGACTATGGGGGGGTGTCGGGTCCAGTGGCAAGCTGCCCATATCCGGATACCACGCCTAACTAAATCTACGGATCGGTGTCAGCGACATAGGGGTGTGAGACTGGACACGTGAACTATGTCGGCTGTACCACCGCTTTTTGAGGCTAAGGGCGGGTCTGGTAGGCTTACACCGAGGAAGTCGTCCTTACCTTAACAGTGGCAATCAGGGCTCTTTGCCGAACACGGCGAGGACGTGCCGGCTGCCAGGGGACTAGGCATTGCCAAGTCATCATCCCGACCGTTGGGGCATCGCTTAGACTACCACCCTCACCCAAGATTGCGGGGCCTACCGGTTGGGATAGCTAATCCTCACGGGGTCCAAGGACGGAGAACTCGTCTCGAACGTCCTTGCCATGGATGCAAGATACTTTATGCATCGGGCACGGATGATGCTATCTACTCGAATTCTAACCCGCCTTAACAATCGAGAAAACAATCCAATACGTGCTCGAAAGAATATACAGCAGACCTAGCATGGTACTACAGAACAAGAATGAATATGAGCATGCGAGCGGAACAACCTAGCATGGACTAACATGAAAGAACAACATACGAAGTCATGCCAGTCAGAATTGAGCAGAGCACCTAAACTATACATGCCGATAATCACAAACAAACATACAACATCAATCACATAGAACATCGCAGGTCCACACAACCCCGGTAAGAAATCCTTACCCTTGGTGGAAGACTTCTACACACAAATTCCTAAAGCTGCGAACACTTCCGAGCTAGCTATCGAGAACCTACAAACATAGTAACAATCACAACCATAGCCCTAAAAATATAATAAAGCAAGAGGCTCGGCTCGGGAAGCACTCACACGCACGCACGAGGTTGGACATCACTTTGGCGATGATGTACTGGATCGGGCGCTGGCAGCGCTGATTTGCCGCGCTGGCTGGCAGCGCTGGGAACGTGGAGCGGCGCGCGGCGCTGGGCGTGGGCGTGCGTACACGGGCGGCGCGCGACGGCGTTTGGCGAGCGCGCGGCGGCGTGCGCGGCGAGGCGACGCGCGCGAGCCGCTAAATCCACGGGCGAAGGTCTTGCGCGGCGCGATCGGCGTCGCTCCCGAGCGACTGGGACGACTCGCTGCGATGGCGATCCGGGCGATGGGTTGGCTCATTTGCTGGGCTTGCGGCGTCGCGATCTGGGCATGACAGAGCTGGCGACGTCGAGTGGCTGAAATTTCTTGGGCGAACAGCAGGGCGATCGGGCGCGACAGGGCGGCGTCGCTCGTGCGGATCTGGGACGGCCGCTGCCGGATCCGGCGTCTTAGGCTGCCGCGCACGACGATGGAGAGGTCGGGTGATGGGCGCTGGCTCTCGGTGGTGGGCGGACACAGACGACTGCAACAAAACACACACACACAAGCTCTCTTTCTTACCTTCGGCCAAAGCAAGAACACCCAAACGAGAAGATGAAGAGGATGAAGACTTACCGGAATGATGTTGGAGTCTCGAGTGCAAAGGGATGAAGAAATCGGCAAGGAGAGCTTGGGAGAAAGCTTAGGCGGCCACAAGATTTTGGAGAAGAAGATATGGCCAAACCTATTTTCTTTTCATTTAACCAAATGCACCAAAACTCCAAAATCCAAGGCTAACCATAAAATAATACGGACAGAGCAACAAGAGCACCTAATGGCTCAATTGGCACACATCCCCACAAGCTTTTCAGGAGACCCGGGTTCAAACCCCAGCTGCAGCACAATTTTCCTTTCTTTTTACTTTTGCATCAAACCTTGCTCAAACCCTTCCACGAAGCCTCACAAACCTACATAAATCCATCCAATATTTTTAGCAACTAGAAAGGACATAAACGACCCTGACGGCCCAAAAAATTACCAAAATACCCCTTGGGCATACCTGGAAGACTGGGATGAAAACCTGGGCCGTTACACTTAGCCCAAGCATTTTCAAAACGTAATAATTTTTTAACACCGAAAGAACTAGGCTTTCTAGAAGAGCACCAGTTAAAATAAGTAACAATGGGTCTATGATAAAAAAAAAAAAAAAAGCTATGAAGGTCAACAATAAAGTTATCAATAATCAGAATTAAGGAAAAGGAAATAAAAAACCTGTCCAACCACACCCGCACAAAATTTTGGTCTTTCCTGTTTTTGCTCCAAGTAAAGATTTCCCCATAATGACCCGGATCCACCAAAGAACAATCATCAACCGCATCGTGAAAACTATGAAAGGCTTGGGCATTCTTGATGCTTTGTTCACCTGTTTAGATTCATCAAGGATTTCGTTGAAGTCTCCCCCAACAACCCACGTGATGGACGAATAAGCATGAAGACACCTCAAAGCTTTCAAGAGTCAACCCTTTTGCTTGCATTCGGGTTTCCGTAGAAACCTGTGAACCTCCATAGCCCCGAACCATCACTAACCGAGGCATCAATATGCCCGAGTGAATAAGTATTCACTCAAACATCAGAAATATTATTCCACAAAAGCAACAAACCACCATTGAGACCCTCACTTGGAACACAAAAGCAACAATCAAAGTTCAAAGCCACCCGTGAACCTCCATAGCCCCGAACCATCACTAACTGAGGCATCAATATGCTCGAGTGAATAAGAATTCACTCGAACATCAGAAATATTATTCCACAAAAGCAACAAACCACCATTGAGACCTTCACTTGGAACATAAAAGCAACAATCAAAGTTCAAAGCCACCCTTGAACCTCCATAGCCCCGAACCATCACTAACCAAGGCATCAATATGCCCGAGTGAATAAGAATTCACTCAAACATCATAAATATTATTCCACAAAAGCAACAAACCACCACTGAGACCCTCACTAGGAACACAAAAGCAATAATCAAAGTTCAAAGCCATCTTAACCCGACTTGCCAACAACTCCCCCTTCTTGACTAAGAGATAAAGACCAAATGGGGAACAACTTTTTGCACTTCATGACGAAGTGACCTCAATGCTCGGGAGTTCCCCAACCCCCAAGCATTCCAACATAATATTTTCATTGTTTTCGGTGGGGTTTCTCCACAGCCTCCACCGATATCCCGCTGATCACGTCAACACATCCTTTTCGCTGTTCTTTTTAAACAATTTCAATCATTTTATCCTCCAGTTCGTGCTTATTTCAACTTATTCTGCAACCTTCATCTTCCATCATACCTATCTTTCCCTCCTTCACCTCCCCCCTAGCTCTTCTCTTCCAATTCCCGCCTCTAACGATACTCTTAGTATTACCCTTTCCAATATATTGAGCATTTACCTTAACCGCCTCGTTCCCTTCAGATCCACTTTGTTTGATTCCCAAACTAACCCGAGAAGACTCCTTTAGAACATCCAACCTAGCTTCCTTTTTTGTTCCAGATAATTTCCATAAGTCTTCACCGTCGTCCCTGACCTGATCAACTACCCCTTCTTTTTTATTTTTATAATTCTGCTTTGGAATACCCATTACCAACCCACTTGAAACTTGGCCCAACTTTTCAGCACATTTAACCAACTCTGCCCCAATCCCCTGATCTTCATTTTTTGACCCAAGCCCAATTTTCTCCTGGCCCAAAACCTTATTTTTTCCTTTTAAAATTTCTTTCAAATCTTCAGCTCTAAAAACCCTTCTTTGTCAAACGAGTCCAATATCTCCCCTGATCCTAAAAAGACAACACGTCTGGCTCTAACCTCTGCAAATCCATCCATAACCACAGCCGACCCTAATTCTGACTTCTCTGTCAAATTCATCTGATTCTGACTCGACGTCTGCTTTTCTTGCTCCAATTTTGACAGTTGATCCTCTCCGTCTTTCGCTTTCCTTTTCTGATCATCGGCACCGTCCGGCGAGCTATCTGCCACCGTCTTCTCTATCCTCCTTTGATTCAGATCACCCCTATCTCTTCTCCACGGACCTTCTTCTTCGCTCCTCCTAGCCATCCAATTTTCTCTAGATCCATTCCCCAAGCTTCTTCTTCCTCTCCCATGTGTTCCCCTTATCGACCAGGTCTTTTCCTTTTGCACCTCCAGGTGTCTCCCTTGCTCAGAGTTAGGGTCACTGCCTTCAGAGAATTCACCTCCCTGCAAACCCGAGAATCGAACCCCTTTTCCTTTCCTTGTCAACTTTTCTTATTTTTTTGGGGGAATTTGACCTTTTAGCCGAATCTTCCCCAACCGGCCACACTGCACGCATCCAATCCCCATAGAGTAGTTCCTCGTTTTTTAGATGCTTACTCTTAGGACAAAATCAGATATTAGGACCAATCAACCCGCACCCAAAACACATCTCTGAAAGCTTTTTGTATGCCATAGGGGCCCACTAATCCTCCCTCATTTAACCCACTTTCACGAACATCCCTCTCTTTAGGGGTTTTAGAATATCAACTAGGACTTTGATTCTAAGCACATTACTTCTGCACCTCCCTTTGACATCAATATCAACATCAAGGAAATGACCAATCTTGTCTCCCAGGTTTGACATCACCACTAGCATCTTTGAACACAATTAGCCCTTTATCAAAGAACCATGGGCCTCCTTCCATAGTTTTGATCTTATCTTCCTGGCTTCTGAAATGACATTGGAAAATATTTTTCCCCTAGGATTCTATTTCAGCCTCCTGTTCGAGCTCCCAAATTTTTGGCATAAAACTTCTAAACATCTCAGCATTTGAGGATCTATTCACTATTAGTTTACAAAATGTTGAGTTTTTTAACCCTCTATTGGCTGCATCAATATCATTATCCTCAAATTCTAACCTGCATTCTCGTTCTTCATCATTTATCCTCATATTTTCTAACTGATCCTGAATAAGTTCAGCCATCACCACCTCCACTGTAACCAAGAACCTCCACTAAGACCCCCAACTTACACTTACACCATCCCTTCTGTTAAACTCCACCACCCAAAGCACCGCGAAGCCAACCCTAACTGAAGCTCTAGCGAGCAGCCCACCCTTCGACCAATCGAAATCGGTCAACCACTCTGCTCAAGCTTCTCTGGTTAGAGAGAAACTGACCCTTATTTCTTATGGTTTGAAAACATAAATTTGGTAGGTTCAAGTAGAGATTTATTCACTTCTTTCAAGTTAAATGTATATTATTGTTTTATTTGGTGAGATCGATTTCTTACTTGCATTATTTAAATAATTCATCTTCTTAAATGTCAAACTCCCAAGATAAACAATAAATTCTTGATGACTCATAATCGCTTTCAAGTTTAGATTCTATTTAACATTGCATCAAGATTGTCCCTCAGTGGGAGTCTAGTGGTGTGAGGCATGGGGCGGGGCGTTTGAGGCATGCTTCCTCAAGTGTCTGGGGTTCAAGACCGTTGGGAAGTGCTTAAAATAAAGTATCATAGGTCGAACATGGTATCAGAACTTCGAATGTAATGGGCTCACATGCTAACATAGGTAGCCCGATAGGAGTAATACCTCTTGGCTAGGGGATCTAGCTTCAATTGGCCGGCTAAGCAAAAAAAGAAAAACACATTGAATCAAAATTAAAACTAGAATTTAGAGTTCATTTATAACCTTGTGATTGATTTGAACTTTTGAACTTACGCTTATTGTTTGCTAATTTAACATTAAGCTTGAAAATTGAAAGTGCATTACATCTAACAGTACAACTAGCCAAAAAATACTAATGAGTTTAAGCAAGCATTTTGATACGATCCCGAGGCCTCTGAAAGTGTACTCGAGGAGAAGCAAGAAGTGATGAAATAATTTATTAGTTATTAGTATTTAATTATTAGTTGTGATTTTAATTATAGTTGGATATTTATTATTATTATTAGGCTTTATTATTAATTGGGATTTTTTTTAGGATTATGAAATAGGATAAGCCTATAAATAAGATAAATCAAGTCATTATTTGCGTTCAATTATTTTTGTAGTCATTTGAACTCTTTGGCTTTAAGGGAGATTCTCTCTAGAGACTTATTTTAATCAAAGTTGGTAGATTCTATCAATTTTGGTATCAGAGTCGTTTGTCGATCCGAGAATGGTTGCTACGAGGATGGAATCAAGAATAGAGAAACTTGAAGGCACCACCGCCTAATTATTGAAGAAATAACATGAATTCAAAACAAAATTAGATGCGATCGAGGGAAAAATGGAATCGAGGTTCGAGCAATTGCATAATGACATGTAGATGTTGTTAGGGCGATCTCTGAAATAGCCGAACACCGAAGCAGGAAAATTGGACAAAGGAAAAGGAATTGCGAGCGAAAAATTGAGGGCGACAAGGTCAATGGGGCTCGGGATTGGATTGACGGGGTTCGATGGAGATGGAGATTAAAATAACCACTACTCATCAAAAGGGAACAAATGATTGAAAAATAGGAAAAATTATGTTATTGCACAGGATCAAACTAAACACCTTTAGTGTGTAAGACTAACGTGATAACCACTACACCACAACAATAATTTTACTATTATTAGATTTTTAGTAAATATATATTGAAAATACCAAGTTGAGAAAGATTAGCAGAAGATGTAAACGAAATGGAGATTAGAGGAACATAAAACGTCGTTGCACATTATCGTCGACCAACATTTCAAAGAAAAATATTGTCTTGTTGATGAAGGTAGATTCCTCCAACAATGGAGGAAGTTCTATGAAACCTAGAATATACTTTGCAACTTCATGATGCTTGGATCTGCGCAAATGAAGCAGAATGTTCTTGCACAACAAACTCGGAGCACTGTTAGGATCTCACAAATGTCCCACATTGAAAAGTAAGGGAGTCCAAAATCAATATAAAAGAGATATAGGTTACTCCCTCATTGCCAATTGGTTTTGAGGTGGAACCCCATATTCTCTAATAAGCACAACCTAAGGAACGAAGGCCAGAGCTCGATGGGGAAGACGAAAGCTTGAACCCCAACTAATAGAACACATAATGGGAAGGGAGCAAGGTATAAAAGAGAAGAGCATGGAGATTAAAATTTCGGGACATGGGCAACACAGAATGGGGGATGGACCTTGTGAGAGCAGGGTAGAGTGCGGCTGGGGCGCGAGCTGCAACGACGACTAGAGGGGGGGACCAGGCTGGCTAGGGTTTTGGGACCAAACTGATTCAGTTCGATTGGACCGAGCGATGTGGGAAATTGTGGGAATCCAAAATTCAACCAGGTTGGAGAATCTAGGTTAAACTGAAGGGGTGTTAGGATGCTAGAGGAGATGAGGGTGACCTTCGGCTATGGCAGGCCGTAAGCATATGATGGTTAGAACAATCGGGGTTGGGAAGGCCATAGTCGGGATGGGGACAGTGATGATTGGAGAGGTATGGAGGATAGATTTGCCCAGGGAGGACTGAAAGCTGCAGGTCGGGAGTGGCCAATTTTTTATAGAATCTGCGAAAGTTAGAGATGCCAATTTTTAACGGGCTACCAGATGAAGACCCGAAAGGTTGGTTATGCGTGTTAAGCATTATTTCTAGGTGAATCACTTGGCAAAATAAGAAAATATCGATGCAATGACACTGTGCTACTTTTCCATCAGTTATGAAATAAGGTCATATTTGTGTAAATTTGTGCTTGTTTCTTTTACGACATCCTCATTTATAATCTAAACATCGAAGAGTATCGGGACCATCTACTAAGGTTTTCTAGGTGTTAGAGAATCATTTTTTTATGGTTAATGCAAAAAAAAAAAAAATCAATTTGGATTGAACCACATTGAGTATTTGAGGCACATCATATTCGTAGACGGCATGTCAGCAGACCCGGCTAAGATTGAGGCGATGGTTCGTTGGCCAAGTCCAAAACATATTAGGGAACTCTGGGGTTTCCTTGGGCTAATTGGATACTATAGGCATTTTGTAGCTAATTATGGGTTTATGGCTTTTCCATTAACACAACTTCTCAAGAAAGGAAATTTTGAATGGGGTTCTATAGAAGAAGAAAGTTTTCAACGTCTTAAACATGCGATGAGTAGTGTGCCCGTTCTACGATTGTCAGATTTTAATCAATTGTTCATCATAAAAACTGATGCGTCTAGAATCGATATCAGCATGTGACTGGGTGTGATTCCAATGCTAAGATAATGTCCAATAACTAATTCAAAGTCAACTTATGCTAAGTATATGCAATCCAAAATTACAGCAAGTAATAAGTATATAATTTTATCGATCCCACAAAGATTGATGTCTAGAGCTAAAACTATTAAGATAAGAGTCGTGCAAAAAAGTAAAGCATGATTTGTATAAGTTGTTGTGATTTGTTTGTAAAGAAGAAGGATGGTTCGATGCACCTATGCATAGATTATCGGAAGTTGAAAAGGTTATAGTGAAGAATAAATACCCGTTGCCACGTATTGACGATTTGTTTGACCAACTTTAGGGAACTTCTGTGTTCTCCAAGATTGACTTGAGGTCTAGATATCATCAGTTAGGATCAAGAATGCAAACATTTACAAGACAACTTTCAGGTCAAGGTATGGTCATTACGAGTTCGTGGTCATGTTTTTCATACTAACTAATGCCCAACAACATTTATGGACATGATGGATGGAGTGTTCAAAGAATTCTTGGGTAACTTCGTCATCGTGTTCATAGATGACATTTTGATATATGCTAAGACTAAGGAGGATCATGCCTTGCATCTAAGACAAATGTTAACAGCATTGAGAGAGAATTAGTTGTATGCCAAATTCTCTAAATGTGACTTCTAGCTAGAGCAACTGGCCTTCCTTGGTCACGTGGTTTCGAGAGAGGGTATTGCAATAGACCCTGCTAAAATTAATGTCGTGAGTTCATGGGCCAGGCCGACTACCGTCATGGAGATTCATAGCTTTCTGGGTTTTGTAGGCTATTGTCGACGTTTCCTCAAGGACTTTTCAACTAAAGCAGCACCCCTCACTCGGTTGAGGAGGAAAGATGTTGAGTTTATTTGGGATGCCAGTTGCGAATAAAGTTTTGCGTTGTTGAAGCATAGTTTGACGTTCGCTCTAGTGTTGTTAGTTCCTGAGGGAACATGTAGTTTTGTGGTGTACAGTGATGCTTCTAAGTTTGGTTTGGATTGTTTTTCGATGCAGTATTGGAAATCTATCGCTTATGCTTCTCGCTAGTTGAAGCCCTATGAACAGAATTATCCAACTCATGATATAGAGTTGACAGTAGTGGTTTTTGTGCTAAAGATTTGGAGGCACTATTTGTACGGGGAGAAGATTAAGATGTTCACTGATCACCAGAGTCTCAAGTACTTCTTCACTCAAAAGGAGTTCAACATGAGACAGAGAAGATGACTTGAGTTGGTAAAAGACTACGGCTGCGAGATTTTGTACCACTCGGGTAAAGCCAATGTAGTGGCCGATGGGTTGAGTAGAAAAACGTCGCACTTTGCAGCCTTGTTATTTTCCCAAATTTCACTGCGGAAAGAGTTTGAGCGAGCCGATATAGTAGTTTTGTTGGGAGAGGATACCGCTAGGGTAGCCTAGTTGACCGTGAAGCCTTCGATTAGACATAAGATTATTGATGGCCATCTGAGTGATCCCGAGTTGAGCTTGTTGACTGCTAGAGTCCAGGCAGATGTAGACTTTGATTTTATGGTAGCCCCAGGTGATGTTTTGAGATTCAGAGGACACCTTTGTCTGTCAGCTGACACCAGAATGCAAGCAGAATTTCTTACGAGGCTCACAGTTCCCCGTTTACTTGAAACCCGAGGGGTACCAAGATGTCTCAGGATCTTAAATAGACCTTTTGGTGGAACAACATGAAGAGAGAGATTGCGGAGTTTGTTAGTAGGTGTCTCACTTGTAAGCAAATGAAGGCTCCAAGACAAAACCAGCAGGTTTGTTGCAGCCACTAAGTGTGCCTCAGTGGAAGTGGGAAGAGATCTTCATGGACTATATTTATGGGTTGCCGAGGATACGGAGAGGGTTTACTTAGATCTGGGTTGTTTTTTACTATTTGACTAAGAGCGCGCACTTTATTCCTGGCATAATCACCTATACCGGGGAGTAGTGGGCATAGTTGTTTTTGAAGCAGATCGTTAAGTATCATAGGGTGCCAACTAAGATTGTGTTGGATCGAGATTCACACTTTACTTTTGGGTTCTAGAGGGCACTCCATAAATTTTTAGGCATAGAGTGTAACTTTAGTACCACATTTCACCCTTAGACAAATGGCCAAAAAAAGAAGGTGAAACAGAATTTAGAGGATATGTTGCGAGCCTTTGTGTTAGATTTTCCAGACAGTTGAGATCAGTACCTGTATCTAATTGAGTTTGCTTACAACAATAGTTATCAGTTGTCTATTTAGATGGCTCCGTTTGAGGCTTTGTATGGCAAGCGTTGTAGGTCTCTAGTGTTTTGGGAAGAGGTTGGTGATAGGCAGGTTTTGGGTCCCAAGTTGTTATAGTTGACTAATGATGCAGTTTAGAAGATCAGGTCTCGTATGTTAACAACGCAGAGTAGACAGAAAAGCTATGTTGATGTTCAACGTAGGGATTTAAAGTTTGAGGTTGGCCAGCACGTGTTTCTGAAAGTAGCATCGATGCGTGGTGTTTTGAGGTTTGGTAAGGGTAGAAAGTTGAGTCCAAGATTTGTGGGCCCTTTCGAGATCCTTGAGCGGGTTGGTTCAATTGCCTACCGTTTGGCCTTACCCTCGTCCTTGGAGGCGGTGCACAATGTGTTCCATGTTTCGATGTTATGTCAGTATGTGGCAGACCCATCTCATATCGTTGATTTTGAGCCGTTATAGCTAAATAAGAACTCGAGCTTCGAGGAGAAGCCTGTGCCGATTGTAGCCCGAGTGCTTAAGACCTTGCGTAACCGAGAGATTAGCTTAGTGAAAGTTCAGTGGAGGTGCCAGAAAGTTGAGGAAGCAACTTAGGAGTTAGAAGACGAGATGAGAACTCATGACCTAGAGTTGTTTCAGTCTTAGGGATTTTTGGGGATGAAAGTCGTAAAAGGAGGGAGTATTGTAACGTCCCAAATTTTCCTCCTGGTTCTCCATGTATGTTTTTAGCTATTTCGAGTGTATCATTGGGCCATTATTGCAGTTTAGGTATTGAGGGGCATTTTGGTAATTTTATCCACAAGGTCAGTCTGCTAATTTATTGGGTTTCATGGTCGTTCATGCATTTTACTAAGTTCAAGGTTTCTTTTGTGGTTTCAGGCTAAGTAGGGCTAGTTTTGCAATTTTGGAGGAAAAGCTTTATTTAGGTTGAAAAAAAAGGAAAAAGAAAAGGGCTTTGTTTTGTATCATTCTTTTCATCAATCAAAAGCTAGAGAGGAAAAAGCCAGAGCAAATGTAAACTTTTTTAATTCTCACACATATATATACTAGAATTTTAACACGGACGTTGCACGCGATAATTTTTTAAATAATATATATATATATATATATATATAAATATATATATATATATTTATAATTATAAATTGTTTCATATATTTTTGCACTAAATTTAAATCATCAAATAATAATTTCAATAGAATATTGAATTTTATAACTATTTTTCACGTAAATTTAGTAAAATTCACATTTATGTTAAAAAAAGAGTTAATATTTTATTTTTAGTTTAAAAAATAATAGGTGTTATTACTTAAAAAAAACTTAATAAAATTTATCGCATTAAAATTAAATTTTATCTCTGATTTTTTTAAATCAATGTTCTTTAGCTCTTTTTCAATTTATCTATTCATACACCAGAGTTATATCATTATTATAATTATAAATATAAATAAGCTAAATATATTTATTAGTATACATCTATGAACTTACCTTTAACTTCACATGATAATTTTATCATTCTTCAAAAAAAAAAAAAAAAAATTCCACATCTTATAAAACAAAAAACAAAAAGAAACCAAGAAAGATAACCCCAAGCAAAAAGAACGTTTCAAATGCGTTTGTAAACAAAATATAGAGAACGATATTAATATAGTAATAGTAGGAGATCATTGTTACCAAACTTTTGAAACTGAAGAATTCATGCACTTTAACCTCAGATGATAATCTTATCATTCTTCAAACTTTTTTTCCCTACAAAAATTATTGCAATAAAAGAAAAGTTAGATGAAAGTTAAGGTAAATAATCCAACAAAAATAAGATAACTTATTATAGAAAAAAAAGAAAAGAAACAAAGGTAAATCCAAGTAAACAGAGAGTATCCTTATAAACAAAATGTAGAGAACTATTTATAGGATTGGAAAATTCGATTTATTATTTTATTTAGAATATAAAATGTCAAATAGAATTTATGAGATTTGGTAAAAATATTTTATTTTCTACGTTATAAAGATGATGAAAATTTAAATGATATTGTAAATATTTTCATTTGATTGTTCATAATATACTTGAAATCTCTTATCTTCTAACTTAGTCATAAAATTGGATAAAAATATCTTATCTTCCTTATAAAGATGATGAAAATCTAAATGATATCGTAAATATTTTCTACGTTTTTTGCATTTAATTTTTTTTTATATTTCAATAGATGACATGTTTGTAATTTAGAGTATGATTTAAGGGTAAAATCGTCCCATAATGATTTTTTTTTTTTTTTGAGAAAAATAATGATTTTCTCCTTAAACAACACTTTATTGTAGTATGATATGAAATGATATATGTGTCATAAAAATAATTTATCTAAACAATTTTATTTAATACATCTAATATAGTTAACATTTTACTAAGATTCTATGAATGTATATAATATAAAAATAATAGATATATCACGTTACGGGCATACTAAATTATTATTATTATAATTATATGATATGATACATCTATCACGTGCAACGTACTTAAATTCTAGTATATATATATCAATCCGAATTAAAAATTAAAATGAAAGCAAATAAAAGACCCAAAACTAAATGATGAAAAGAAGAAAAAAAAAAAAAATCCTTTTTGACATGAAATTTTTACGATAAGTGTAAATTTGTAAACATAAATTCCCTTGGATTTTAGGATTCTTTTAGTTCAACTAAAGTAGAGATAAAGTTTTTAAACCTTTTATATCAAACAAAAAAGTATATACCTTGACCGCTTATGTATACTCATTTTTAGTAATCTTGAGTTATTTAGCATAAAAGAAAAAAAATCAATCATTTACCATAAGGTAAATGAATGATTTTTTGTTTAGTTATCAATCTATTTATGAAAAAGGAAAATCATCTATTTTCATAATAGCTTTGTTCCATTGAATTTGTAAAGATTAATATTCATGGTTGTTTTTAGAAATTCTCCCTATTTACCTTTATAAATACTCTTAACTAGGGTCAACATGAGCGGTTGCTAATGTATTGATGACTCTAAAATAGAGTTAGAATTTAGCCTAAATTCGGATCATATTGCGTGTTATTCAATTCATATCAAGCGTCCACAAGGACAAAAGTGCGCGCTTTAAGGTGTAATTCGCTAATGTTGTGCATTAATGGAGTTGAATGCTAAATATCAGGTATCATACAAAATAAAGATAAAAGAAGCGCAAATAACATTAAGTTCGCAGAAACTTACGATTATTATTTCTATTTCGCAGGATCAGCGCTAGGGAAGCATTGCCACGAAGGAAATCAAAACGCCCAAGCGCGAGTACTTAAGCTCGGAAGATCAAGGCCAGTTGCACTACAAGTAAATAAGGAAGGAAGAATCCGCCAGCGAGAAGTTGACTAACCAGAGAATTAAGAGACGAATTAAATCACAGGATTTCGGCCTTAGACAAATCAAACACATAGGCAAGAAATTAAAAGGAAAAATCTTTGTGCAAATTGATTTTCACCATTCTGGAACCTTAAGAGGCTCGACGACCTAACTCTATAAAAGGGCATGATGCAATTGAGAAGAGGGAGCTGGATCCTTGCCCTGTTTTTCTTCTCAGAGAATTTCAGAGAATCGATCTACTCTACACTTTACTGTTGTCTATTTTATTTGTTTTGTTAAGACGTATCGTTAGACTTATTTCAATTCAGTTTACAATTCTATAATGTTTGCTACATTGTGCATTATGTTCTTTATTGTCATTATGAACTAATTTTCATAAGGTGAAGCTAAGGGAATGTGAGTTTTAGTAGCATGTTATAGGAAGGGATTGGAAGGGTTTAATCTAGAGCATGTAAGATAGGAACTTCATCAAAACAGTAAGTGTCGACCGGCCATCCACACGGGCTAATAGATTGTAAATCGGAAGAGGAAACGATCTAAGTATGTCATGCATGTTTAATAGGTAGTGTTGCGGCTGCAATATTTTAAATCGAAGTTTAGGAATAAACACGAAACTATTACATACGTAGCGCGATTTTAATTACACTTAATTGCAGCGAAATCTGGGCTAAGTGCTGAATGAAAGCGGAAGCACTAGTTTGTAAGCGTAGTATGATAGATTCCCTTACCACATATTCTTTGCTATTTCATTGTTGCTGCTCTTACGAGTATCCTAGTTTAGCCTTAACTTATCAAAACGGTTAATTCATTTAGTTATTTCTTTTTCTTGCGAAAACCCAAAATCTTATCAACAACACTTTTCATGCAATTTACTTTCAATTCTAAATATTACCTCAATTTAAATTTCAGTCTTTGTGGAGAACGATAATTTAGTTATTACATGCTACAGACCATGTATACTTTCGTGCCACAGGATCATTTCATGCTAATCATAACCACGTTTGTAACACAGGTCCCAGCATTCACCCTCTGAGTCATGTATGCTCAATGACTAGAGATCTTGAGTTCGAATCCCCCACCCTCAATTGTTGTAATCTCAAAAAAAAAAAAAAAACCTCTTAACTAGGTTGATCGTTTATATTTTTAATAAATGCTATTTATTTAAATTAGTAATGTTGAATAAATATTTTGGTGGCTTTATGGTTTTGGAAATCAAGTTCAATACCATGGTCACGGTTCTAACTCAAAATTAAAATAATAATAATAAAGTGAGGCTCCAAAATATTTCGTATTAATTTGAAGTTATATTTTTGCTCATTTTATTTCAAGTTTTATGAATTTTATCATTCTATTTTTTTTTTGAGATTACAACAATTTTGGGTGGGAGAGACTCGTTCCTAAGACCTTTAGGTCGTTAGGTGTACATTGATGCCGCTTGAGCTACTGCTTTATTGGCTATTATTCTATTATTTTCACTTTTAATAGTAAATATTTTTTAAATGATTTAATGTTCATATGGATTGCTTCAAAATTTTTAGAAGCCCCTAAACATTTAGTATTAGTTTTGGAGTTATACTTTTACTATTTATTTTGAGCTTTATGAATTTTATTATTCTCCTCTTGTTTTTTTTCTTTTTTTTTTTTATAAAAATTATTCTCTTGTTTTTACCGTTAAGTATTATTGTAACCCACTACTACAAAATTGGGTTTAGATGACACTTGTGTTAAATAAAATTTATGAAGGAGAAGCAATAAAAGTGTCATAAACAAAAACATGCGTTTTATAACACTTTATTAGAATCATCTTGTAATCATTCACAAAAAGTGTCATAAATTAAAAAGACGCGTTTTATGATACTTTTATAGAATCATAAATTTATGAAATTAATTTTTGGTCATATTTTAATTTAGAAAAATAAGTATAATTTTTTTTTCATTTTTTGCCAAAAGATCCTTTCTCTCCGGATTTTGTTTGTCCCTTTCGTAGCGATTGAAAGCTTCTGCAAATCACACATGCAATTCGCAATTTTATTTTCAATTTGGCATGTAACAAACTATCTAAACATGGCTTGAACGAAAATTTTAGCCTCATGGTTACTAGGTCGTACAAAATGCCGGTTACTAGGTCGTACATGGTTACTAGGTCGTAGAGCTATTTGACAATGAAAATGATAGCAATTTATCAAAATTAAACCTCAACGCTCAGTTAAGAGGAAAGAATATATATTTTTAACAAATTCATCTATTTTAGTTTATTTGATCATATTTATTTATTATATATTGTTTATGTATTTCTCTTTTAAAATATAATATTTATCATATGTTTTTTATATCATGTTTTTTAAATAATACTTGTTGTTGTTTATGAATTCGAAGATATTATGTAAAAATATATATCCATAAATATTTATTTATTTTTGTTAATCCAAAATTTCTAAATAATTATGATAATTTAAAATTATAAGATAATTGAATTCAACAAAATAATATTAAATAACTAGATTAATTAATATTTTATTTCAATTATAATTCATTTTGGACGATTAGAATTGTTATTAAATTATTGTAAAAAAAAGATATTAAATCTAACTTTTAAAAAATTATAAATACTAAATTCTAATTTTAAAATAATAAAAACTAAATTTTAATTTTTCTTTAAAGTCTACCCTTCTAACTTATTTTGTTTTGCTTAAAGGGAAAAAAAGATGATTTTAATTAGAAATAATGAGAAAGGGAGTGACTGGATTTTTCTTATAAAAAAAGAAAAAGAAAAGCCCATTTAAGTTATTTTAGGGAAAAAGGGAGGGAAAAAAAGAGTTTAAAAGAAAAAGATAAAAAGTAAACAAAAAAAAAAAAAAAAAACACAAAAACACACTTTCACTTCTTCTTCCTTCTTCTTCTTCTTTCTTCTTCTTCCCCCACCTAACCATAACTCCTCCTCCACTTAGTTCCTGTCGCCGTCGTAGACCTCGTTGCACCGCCACCGGACCCGCCGACCGCCAGCCCGCATGCCCCCATCCACCCACGCGCACAGCCACACAATCCCGTCTCTTTCCCTCACGCTCGACGCCTTCGCCGTGAACAAGCCGTCGCCGACCAGCTGCCTCGCGCTGCGCCAGCCCGACACCGCCACCTTGCGCCGCCGTGTCATCCCGCAACAGCTCGCCCCTTTGGTTTTGCTTGTTTCATCCGTGTCGCATGCCCGATTTGTGGGTAAGTTCTCTTTTGCTGTTGTGGGTTTTGTTTGGTGTTGGTTAGTTAAAATATGGGCTGATTTATGTAGGTAATTGATTTGTGCTTTGGGTTGGTTATTGTTGTGAAGTTTCGACATCCTGTGTGGTGGGATCGACGTTCAATTCAATTCTTCGTGCCTCGTTGACCTTGGACATCCATGCAAAGTTGTGTTGGGTAAGTTTGCGGGCTGTTTGCTTTGTGGATTAACGGAGTTCGATATGGTTGTTAAGCTTGGGTTTTTAATGGCTGACTTTTGGGTATGTTTTGTTAGGTTGAATTTAACTTTGGAGGTTAGTCATCTAGCTGCATCTCAAGATAAAAATTCTCTTGTGTTGTTCGGTGTTTTGAAACAAGATAAAAATTTTAATTTAGTGAGGTTGGAGTAATCTTTGAGATTTTGGATGAAAGTTTTGGAGTGACAATTAATTAATTGGGCTTTCTTAGACTTTGCATTAGACCCTCAAGAAGTTCGAGAAAACAAAGAGTTCAAAATGGAGAAAAATCTTCATTTTAACAACCGTTACTACTTTGAAAGTTTCTTAAGTAGTTTTCCAACTTCATTAATTTTGGCTTTTATTCATTACTTTTCTCTATACTATAACTAATTATTTTATTTGACCAACATTGAGTTTATGAGAATATAATAGGAAATTATTTTGGTTGTGATATGAAAGTAAAAAATATTTGAAGTCTACTTTGTTTGTAAGAGTTGTGATGCACTCAAGTAGAAAAGTTATTTATTGTTTTAATATTTTAAATTCACTCCAAGAGATTAGTTTTAGTATCATTATTGTTAAAATGTTGATGTTGGAAATAGACATTAATTTCAATTCTAATTGTATAGATTAGATCAAGCTAACTAATTTGGTTTTTTGTCTAGTTGTAATGACAATGAGATAGCTTGTAGTGGACCCCTCTCTTATAAAGCTTCTACAAGATGATGATGTTGGGTTTGTTTTCTAGATGTAAACTTAACTTATTTTTTTAGTATACTCTGATTTGTACTCTACAGAAATATCTTTCACATATAGGTTAATTGTGATTTAATTTTATTTTAAATCTCATTTGCATGATGATTATATCTCACTTGAGTAACCACATTAGCTACGTATATAGCTTAATGGTTTGAAAGAGCTATAATAGCTTTCTTCTTACTACACATCGATGATCAACCAAATAAAAAACTTAGTTCATGTTTACTTTTCAAGTTTAAAGTGTTGAACTTTTGAAGAACTAAGAAGTTAATATACTTTCTCCACTATCTAGTATCTAGTAAGTTTTACTTTTATGCCTTTTTCTTTTGTAAGAAATTTTCCTTACATGAGAGAAGTTGTGGTGAAAGAAGAGAAGTTGGAGTAGTTGGAATTATTGCTCTAGTTGATAGAGGATGTAATGAATTGGTAGCTAGACAGGATGAAGGCCAAATGCTCCATATTTTAATTTTCATTCTCTCATATTTTAATTTTTTACTTTTGAATAGTAAAGCGGGTCAAATGCTCCATCTTGTTGGGGCCTTCAATGAGAAAAATTATCACTCAGCTATTATTTGCAAGAGTAATTTACTTTTTCCTGCCTGGTTTCATCTGTTTATATACTCACTAACACTTCTCTTGCAAATATATCTTCCTTCAAGTCTTATTTCTTTAACTTACAACTATTTTAAACGTGAATTGCTTCTCAAAAGCTTGCTATGTTAGGATAATGTTAGATTATACATGAACCTTAACATATGTTAAGGTTCAATCTTTAAACATAGTTCATAAAATTGATTTTGCACGAGGGATTTGTTGCTATTTTGACTTAATTCATCATTTGTTCAAGTATTTCTTTCTATAAGTAAGTTTTTCTGATATGGTTGCCTATCTTTACTTTTCATTTTCTTAAAAGATGTCATCATAGGTTGATTTGTGAAGTTCGAGATGGAGGAGTTTCTTTGATTTTTTCAAGCATGTATCATTTGTGTGGTGGATGATGAAGTTAACCCTTATTCAGGTTCTCTTATGAAGAAAGAGTCGAAAATACTTCTATGGTTGATGAAATAAATGCGCTTATTCTTATACTTATCCGTTAGAATTGTCATCTACCAATTCTGCCTTCAATGTAACACTTTATTTTCTCTTTTGGATAGGAAATAACTTGAAAAGTGGTTCCAGTGAATAAGACTTCAAGACATTTCCTTACATTACTTCCTCCAAACCATTGTAAGCTACCTATTATCATAACTTTGTCTCATTCATTGTTGTGGTTGTGAATGTGATGGTGTGCTTGTTATTAATAATGCACAACCCAAAAATATTTTTCTTAATATGTTTATTGTGTTGTAACATGAACTTTATTGAGTAAATAAGAAAAAGAATTTCTTAATGTTCTTCAGGTGTGTGTTCTCTCTTTATTCTAGTTTATTGCTTTGGCTTTGTCACTTTCTTTCAAATAACTTTGTTAAACATTTTTCTTTTTCAATTCTTAGATCAATCTATAGTTCAAGTTTGTCAAAGAAGTTATTATCATTGTTTAAGTTACTTAGAACTTCTAGACTTACCAATAATGTTATGAAAATACATTCATTTTTTGCTTATGTGGTGCAGCTCCTGCTATTCTAGGCGAGGAATTTTGGAGAATTTTTAAAGAATTACACAAAGAGGTTATGTCTAACACATTATGAGTAAATATCATTTCCTACACATTGGGTATTCGGTGTTTACCATATACATAACAACGAAATATTTATGTTTAGAAAATGCTTTATTATAATAGTTGTGTCATAATATTTCAATCCATATTTTCTTTCTATGTGTTTTGTTTTGTTAAACTTTTACTAATTATATGTTTCTCTTGTTTACTAGTAGATTGAAAGTACTACACTCTTTTAATTTTTCTTAATTGTGAAGGTTCGCTTCTTCCATACTTTTTTAAAATTTTAACCTTTTTTTTATGAATATTATTTTCTTATTGATTCTAACTCACAAGTCATGGTCGAAGAATAGTCATTTCTATGGTTTGAACTCAATTTTTCTTAGGTTTTGCACAAACTCACTCAAAGGATGAAGCGGTGAAGAAACACACTTCAAAAATCATCATTTACTAGTACTTTTTGTCGTAAAAAACTTTGTGAACATGTATCAAAAGTGTGATATTATTGTCCTTTTGTTATTTTGTTCAAGTGTAAATGCCTATAAATATTTTAAGTGATTTATGAAATTTATTTTCTTGACAAGACTTTTATCTGTGAAGCTATTTTGTTGAGGAATATTATGTATATGTATGATAATAGGTAAGAGCAAACAAAATAAAGTTGCAAATAGACAACAAGCGCCATGAAACAATATAAATTGACAATATATTATTATCATCAAATGCAATTTGTTGATAATAAATATTTGTCATCAATTGAAAATTTGTGATTAAAATGAAGAGTCGTATTTGATTATTTGGTGATTAAAAATAAGTGTCAATAAATAATATTTATTGATAATGCATTAATGACCTAATTTATATGTCATCCATTGCTCATTGGTGACAAAAAACTAGTGTCATGAAATAAGAACTAATGATTACAGAAATGTATCATTTATTGCATTTTATTGACACTTACTAAAAAGTGTCATCTAAACACAATTGATGATGTGCGATACAACGATTGCAAAAATGTATCATCTATTACATTTCAATGACACTTATTAAGAAGTGTCAACTAATGAGAATCGATGATGTGCGATACAATGATTGCAAAAAAGTATCATATAAAGTGTTTGTGATACTTTTCTCTAATCATCATATCCCTATTTCGTAGTAGTGACCATTCTAAATATTTGAGAAAATCGACTTAATTTAAATGATTATGAAAAATAGACACTTGATATTTTGAACCAAAGAACATAATCTTCATCATATAATAACAAAATAAACATGAAGAAGTAGATCATTTTAATATACGATTTCCTAAAAAAAATTGCATTTCATTGATAATAATAAAATAAAGATTATGCCAATATGAGCAGTTGCTCAGCGACACTAGTATATGTCCAAAGATCAAAGGTCTTGGGTTCGAGTCCTCCCATCCCCAGTATTTGTAATATCAAAAAAATAAAATAAAAGAAAGATTATTATATAACACATCAAAACTATGAATATAAGTTGAAAATATGGGTATAAATTCTAAGTACTAAAATTTAATTAATTATGATTAAAAAAACCAAATCTTAAAGGTTTTAACATTAAAAGACTCTTATTTTATTATTATTATTTTTTAGAGGTACAAGAGTAGAAACTAAAAACAAAGAGTAGTAGGAATTATAAACAATTTGAGGTGGGCAAGTCTCGAACACGAGACGACGCTCTCCTCAAATCTGCAAGATAAAAACTTAAAACACATGGATGACGTTCCTCCATCCACAACCAGCACACTCTTCTTTAGCAGCCAACCGGGTAGGGCCATAAGCAACCAAGTTCGCCTGACGGCGGCACCACGAAAATTTAACAGATTTTAGACGATGAGTAAGCTGTAGCATTTCCTCGACGATAAGGACCCACCTCCAAACGATAGACCAGCCGACCATTCAACATTTCAATCACTCGCTGAGATTCTATTTCCACAAAATCAAGGCCCATCTCAAGTGCGAAAGACACTCTCACGAATTGCCAAGGCTTCAACCAATTCCGCATCCACAACCCAGTCCACCAGATGAGAAACCGAATACATAGCCTCCCGACGCATATTTCTCGCAATAGCACCAAAGCCACTTCGTCGTCCCTTCGCATTTGTAGCTGCATCCGTATTGATTTTAAAGAAAGGATCAATAGGAGGAGTCCACCTTCTAATCCCATTAATGGAAGGCACCTGCTTAGAAACAAGAACCCCATTCCCAGCAACTTTAAATTCTGCAACATAATTTTTACAAAATTCCCATGCCCCAGCTTCCACCTCCCCAACCCTTCTTCGTTGGCCTCCCTCTTTTAAATTAAGGACTTCTATATTCCTATCATTCCAAGGATCCCAACACATTACCAAGAATTCTTTAAAAAGACTCAGAGGAATGCAGCTAAAGAACCATAAAAGAAAGTCCTCACCATCATGAAACTTCGAAGGGAAATCTTCAAAATTAAAAGGAGATTCTTTCCATGCATGCTGAGCCTGCTTACAACCCCAAATAGAATGTATAGTTGACTCTAAGTTCGTGGAACAATGAACACAAAGCCCGTTGATGTCCATACCTCGTTTTGCTAAGTTTGCATAAGCTAGAACAAAATTATGGAAAATTCTCCAAATGAGAACTTTAATTTTATTTGGAAGAGAACAATGCCATAAAGCATCCCACCATCTCTTCACAGCTTCTCCATTGGAGCTTGAAGGATCCTCCATTAAACTCCAAACCAAATGATAACAAGACTTGACAGTAAAAATACCACTGGATTCATGGCTCCAAATAAGAATATCCTCCCCCCTCCAACAAGACTTGGGCAACTTCAAAATCGCTTCCTCATTTACTGGGTTAAAAGTTTCCAATATTTTTTCCACATTCCACCCCTCCACCGGATCCATCAACTTGCTAACTTTCATCTCTAGACTAATCCCATCGGCAAAAATAATCTTGGAAGATGAATCTCTGGCCAGCCAATGATCACCCACAACTTTAATTCTTTGTCTATCACCAACTCTCCAATGAAGCCCCTTCTCAGAAAAGGAGTTTTTGGCTGTGGTTTTTGCATTGGAGAAATTTCGCAGTTATTTGATTGGATTGAAGGTAATTGTGTTCACCGATCATGCCGCAATCAAATATTTATTCAAGAAGCCTGATGCAAAACCAAGGCTGCTTCGCTGGGTTTTATTGCTCTAGGTATTCAATTTAGAAATTGGGGACAAGAAGGGCTGTGAAAATGTTATCACCGATCATCTTTCTCGAATTGAAAATGCTAAATGTTTGCAACCACAAGACAAAATCAAAGACTCTTTCCTAGATGAGCAGTTGATGATGATCAGCGAAACGTCGCCACTATGGTTCGCAGATATTGTGAATTATTTGGTTAGCGGTGTTCACTTTCCATAAGAAGAAGAAGTTCTTGAATTGTTAAAACCTATTTTTGGGATGAACCCTTTCTTTACCGCCAATGCGCATACCAGATAATTTTCTGGAGCTTAACAGAAGAGGAGGTGAAATCAATTGTGGAGGAATGTCACGGCAAAGCTTATGCTGGCCATTTTGGAGGAGCGAAAATTGCTGCTAAAGTCTTCTAAGCAGGGTATTACTGGCCAACGATATTCAGGGATTGTTAGAACTTCGCAAAACAATGTGACAAATGCAAGAGATTGGGGAGCATAAACCGAAAAGATGAAATGCCACTAAAGTACATCCTTGAGGTTGAACTCTTCGACATCTGGGGAATTGACTTTATGGGACCATTTTCCAATTCCAATGGAAATCAATATATTCTTGTCACCGTTGACTACGTGTCTAAATGGGTTGAAGCTGCCGCTTGAGCCAAGAATGACTCTAAGACAGTGATTAAATTCCTGCAAAAGCACATTTTTGCAAGGTTCGGAACGCCGCGAGCATTGATCAGCGATGGTGGCACGCATTTTATAAACTGCACATTAGAAGTCGTTTTGCAGAAGTATAATGTACGTCATAAAGTCACAATCGCGTACCATCTGCAAACGAACGGTCAGGCGAAAATAAAAAAAATCAAAAAATCAAAAAAATCTTGGAGAAGGTAGTGAGTCCAATGCAAAAGGATTGGGCAAACAAGCTTGATGATGCACTTTAGGCCTACAATACATCGTATAAAACTCCGCTGGTAATGTTGTCATATCGTTTAGTTTTTGGAAAAGCCTGTCATCTACCTCTAAAACTCGAACACAAAGCTTATTAGGCAATCAAGGAATTGAATCTAAGTTCGCCAAACATTTCTTCCACTCGAAAATTGTAATTGCTAGAGTTAGAAGAATTTCGTTTATTTTCCTATGAAAATACGAAATTGTACAAAGAAAAGATGAAAAAATAGCATGACGAACGGATCAAACCAAAGGAGTTTGTAGTGGGCCAGAAAGTGTTGCTCTATAATTCGCGGTTCAAACTCTTTCTTGGGATACTAAAGTCAAGGTGGTTAGGGCCGTTCCAAATAGTGCAAGTACATTCTCATGGCGCGAAGGGATTAGCGAAATAGAATTTTATGCATGCGAACATCATTTAACGTACATCTTGTTAATAACCATTTGTATGAACTCTGTGTTGAGTCGAAAGACTAAGAAAGAGCGAACTTTAGGAGTGAATACTTAGAGATAAGGATCGCTTAGAGCTAATTTTTGTGCAGTTGTTGGTGAATTCAAGAGAATCAACTAGGGAGCTCGAGAGAGCCAAACACCAAAGTTCGAGAAAACTCAAGGGTTTACTTTTAGTATCTCCATTTGCTAGTTGCTTCGCCAAAGCGAAGCCCTGAAAACCTAAACCTTTCGATACTTCACCTATTTTATTAGTAATTCGTTGGTTCTATTATTCATTACACCACACCACTCGCTTATTTATCACACTGGTTACCTATAGCTCTCGCATGAAAACAAGTCGAAACACAACAGAAATCCCTATGGAGAATGACCTTTACTTAAATTAAAACTTGCTACAATAAAGACTGTGTATACTTGCGTAACCTTTAGAGATCACACACCCACGCTTCTGCTTAATCAGAAGTAGAGATTTCGCTTTAGCAAAATCTTGAACAAGCCATGTCATCATTCTTCTTGAATTATCATTTTCTTAAAATTGTGTGTGGAATTTGCGAACACCTTTCATTCATTAATTGCTTTCATTTCAATTTCAAAATGACATTTCATACTTTCCATATGTAGAAAATTTATTACATTTAGTTGATTGATTTTAAATGTCATAATTAAAATTCCTTTAATTAAAAAATTCTATCTAAAAATAGCATTCCTAAACTAATTTTTATTGGAAGGTTGTCTTTCACCCCTTATCTCTAGATTCATTTCATCTTCTTCGTTTTATGGATCAATTTCTCACTGTACAATTCGACGAACAAAATCTCGCACTCGCTGGTATTGACCGTCATTTCCAATTGGAACCACGTCAAGCTCTATTTTTTTACGTGTTCTAATCCAATTTAAGCCATACACTATGTGTCATTTCTCCTTGGTTTTGTTCAATTCCCGTCTTGTTTCAACGTCATGTGTCCACTTTCTTGCCCACACAGTGTTTTGCGACCACACAGTATTGTCATTTCTATCGGTTCTGTTCGCTTTCCAGCGACTTTCAGCGTGTTTAATTTTTGGTCTTCAGAATGTTTGTTCTCTTGTAAAGCTACCTAACAATACAATATTTGTTCAATAGGAACACCTCAATACCGAACTAGTAATACCACGAATTATGCTTTCAATGTTCTAGTTTTCCATTATGTGTAGTACTATGTCAATAATATATACGATAAGATCCCGACCTAAAATGGTCCTAACCTAGGTTCTCATTTAACATGCATGAATTAAAAGATAATAAAAACATTTCAACATCTAAAACTTGCATAAAGGAACATTCAATCTCATGGAACCTGTTTTGAAACATTTAAAACATTCCTTGTTCAAATCATTAAAAGCAACCCCTGGCTAGAATATAATTTAAAATATCCAAAAACAAAATATCAAAATAACAACATCAAGTTCCATATGAAAATCCTATGGACTCTACATGCTGAATCAAAATAACATAAGACATAGTAGAAGACAGAGTGCCGGCAGCTCACATGATCATGCAGCTCCCTCCGCTAGCCGTCCTGGTGTTGTCCCAAGTTACCTGGTGGAAAACCACAGAAAATAAGGGTGAGTACAAAGGCACTCAAGAAGAATCCCCAACCAGGGTACAATATGAAACATCAAATCATTTAGCATCCACATGCAAGCTGTTACCAACACAGATCTTTAATCATGAGCTAAAGATGCAAATCCAGAATCCTCAGAAGTCTCTTACTTCCGGCTTAATTATTGGCTCTCAAAACCAATCCCAAAAGACAACCTCGAGGGTCTTCTCCCTCGGCCAATTGACCAACTCAAAAGCTAATCCCAACTAGATGTCCTCGAGGGCCTCTTACCCTCGGCCAAACTATTCCTATGAAAAATGGGAGAGTACCCAGTGTCTGGCTCTAAACTGGATCAGAAGTGGTATACTCACAAACATTAGCCCGATGGAGCTCTCATCCTAGTGCATAATGTGTGTGCGAGCACACCGCATGCTGCTGAAAATCGTGTAAGAATGTGAGACCTATACAAACTACACCGATCCAGGTACGTATGCCTAAAGATTCGAAACATCGTCACTAATCTACAGTAGTGTGAGGTCTGTGGCACTCAGCTGTAGCAGCTTGAACCGCTGAGGCCTAAAGCTAAGAACCGTCCCAAATAGGCTTGGACCCGTGATATACTCTGCTCTACCAGGCTACAAAATAGGCTTATGCCGGTGTGGTGAGCTAGACCATGCCCGGCTGTCGGGGACATGAACAAGTCCACACTAATCCCGACCTGTGGGGACAAGGTACGTTATGTCCGCTCTCAGCCTCTGGATGATGACAACCTAATAGATTTATCTAAGAATACGCATCTCGTCCCTAACAGATTAAACGTGCTCAAAACATTCAACCTAGCAGGATACTAACAGCTTAAACATAAACATCGGGATGCATGTCGGAAGAACAACCTAGCATGGTACTAACATTTCAATGGGAAACATACATGCTAGCCGAAAACAGAACGAGGCAACAAATCCTATCCACTAAACATGCTTGCAACAAACATACATATCAAGCTATCCACTAATCATGCTCGTAATCAGTAAATAAGTAAACAAAGATGCAATCAATGACGTAACGCAGAGCCTGCCCACACAACCCCAGTAAGAAATCCTTACATGTAACAAGCAGAAACGAATAAACAAAACTATGCTCCTTGAGCTGCAGAACCATCACGAACCTAACAAATAATAAATAACAAGCAAAAATAAATATTACTAACTAAACAGCTAAAAAACCATGAACCGAATCGACTTAACACAACAAGGCTCGGAAAGGTTACCCAACCGAAGAAGGCAGGAGCTCTCTGCCAAAAGGCTACTCTCGGATGCTAGGGTGTGAGACAAGAGCTGGTCTTGCGAGCTGGTGTGCAGGGAAACTTGGTTGCGGTGCTAGTTGTGTGCGGGCGTTGGCTTGCGGCTGTGACACGGAGCGAGTAAGGTTGCCTAGGCGATGTGCGTGCGTGCTGCCATGCGGAAGGCCTTGCAGCATTGGTGCTTGTGATGGTGAGGGTTTGCGGCTTGGGCTAGGCGATGCAAGGACTGCTTATTCTAGGCGGGTGTGTTGAAGATTGTGCGGCTAGGGTTTGGTTTATGTGATCAAGGGGCTAGCCGACATCAAGAAGAGAGGATCGGAAATGGTGATGGGAATGGGAAGATCGACAAGAACAAAGGAGAAGAGTAGAGGAAGAATGCGATTTAGGGCTTGGGAGAAGAGAGGAATCACAAAGGCTCTAGGAGAAAGAGAAATCGCAAAAATGCATCTGGGAGAAACGATTGTAAAACTCAATCGATCAAGGAAGGCCTCAATGCCACATGTCTGGCTACCAGCCTTCGAGTCCCAGCGAAGATACCTCTTTTTCTTTTTCTCTTCTTTTAAATAAAACCTCCAAATCCCTTGTCAACCACCCCTTTGAGTCCTAGCGAAGACACTCATTTTTCTTATTTTCTCTTTTAACCAAAGGAACCTCTAAGCTTTCCAAGATGAAACTCTAGCCCTAGAAACCTGAAATCGAAGGAATAACCAAACTCAGCAAATAACAGAAATAGCCCTAGAATCTGATTAATTACAAAACCGACCATGAAGTCACAATTACCAAAATGCCCATAAAGGCTCAAACTTCCCTAATTGCCCAACCGAACAACCAAATAAATAATCAAACTACGTGGGGAACCGAAATAGAAAACTGGGCCATTACATATACTGTATGTAGAATTATAGCTTTCACATCCTTTTTAATACTCTTGTATAATGTGTACTGTATATGTTATGCAGTACATATTGTAGTTTTTTATAACATAAAATTCACTTCGTAATATTGTATTATTTAACTTACTAACTATATTTATTCAGCACTACAATTCAGATTGTATGGTTATGTTTATATTGTCTTGGGTTTTATGTTGTGTTCATACTGTATTAATTTTCTAACTCATATTTTATTAATTAATTTTTAAATAGGGAATTTGCACTGTATAACAACTTTTTGACCCCAGTTTACAATTATAAATTTTTTTTAAAAACAATTCGTTTATAGCAAATTGTTTTTTAAAAATCCTTATTCTACTATTTTTTATCGACGATTTTGATAGAATCTATCATTCTCTAGTGATGGAAGTCTATCAATTTACTATGATAGAGATCTATCGATTTACTATTGATTGAATCAACTTCTCATTCAAAAGTTTTAGTTACTTTTCAAAATGCGTATTTATCAATAATTGAGTCTATCAACCCTATTAATAGTCTCTAGTGATCGAAGTCTATCGATTTACAACTGACAAATAAAGGGGAAAGCTATATGCTTAAAATTAAAATAAGTTCGATCAGCAGATGGTTTAAAAGCAGTTACACCATGTCTTGGGCCTTTTGGTCTTTATAATATGCCCGTTTCCATTTTTGCTATGCGTGCAAATATTTTCATTATTGTGCTATTTATGGAATATTTTATCCCTCTTTGTAATATACATGCAAAAGCCCCTTTTAAATATGTAATACCATATTGTTTACACATGTGTATTGTACCAAATATACATCAGTACACACTATTGTTTCTACTTGTTAGTAATATTGTATATACATTCACATATTGTATGATATAATTGTATAATTTATATAGTTCTTTTAAAGTTTACCACCTATTCTATCCATATCCAATCCATCTTCCAACTCCAATTGTATTCATTACTTTCTAAATATATAATGTTCTAATATTTCCATAATGCACTATCATTATACGATAATTCCTGGACAGTATTGTTTGGGTTATGATTGCAATGCTCATAATATGTAAAAGGCTTAATATAAGGATGTGTATTATCAAACAGTAAATACAAAAGTAAACATCTTGCAAAATTCCAAAGTTCACGAGTTTCCATACAATGACAAAAAAACATCCAAAAACTAACTCTAAAGGTAGAACATTATTTTAAAATTTAGAGCATCAAGAAATTGCATATTTCCTCTTTCTTCTTCATTCTTCGTCTTTTTTTCTTCATCCGACCCTAGCTTAGACGTGAAAGGAGACTACATGATCATTCATTTTCTTTTCTCCCTAGCTGCCATTTTTGCATGTTGTGTATGAAGAAATAGTTCCTATTCTTTCAACTATATAGACAATGCATATAAAATTAGTATATTACAACCAGTATAATTCATAATATACTAATACACGGTATAAACAATATTGTTATACCTCATCAACATACAATAGTGAATTAGATGCATTGCAACTTGCATCTACATCCCCGTGTTTGACCTAACATCGAACCATAGTCAACATGAGTATATGAATAAATGTACAGTATAAAAATTACAGTATTACCTCAATTCCGAGTTGGTTTAGGGTTTAAATCCATCTTCCAACTCCTATTGTATTCATTACTTTCTAAATGTATAATGTTCTAATATTCCAACTGTCATTTTTGCATGTTGTGCATGAAAATACAATACATGCATTTATCAACCCATTTAGTTTAACACAAAAACTACAATACCCTATAATTTATTGATGATTATTACAAAATCACAAGACTACAACACTCATATTCCTAGAATCCCCTCACACCCCACTATCGAACACCAAATTGAATGTATTTTTAAAACCTTAAAAACTTAACATAACTATATAAACCTACCATATGATGACCTTCAGTTCGTCTTTTTTCGTGTTTTCTATTCCAATCGTCAAATGCAAGAACGTTGAAACGTCGTCGAGATTGCCCAACCAAAGAGTTTTTTCAGAGAAATCAAGAAGAAGACAAAATGATGGAAAATTTTCAAAAGAAAATAAATGATAGGACGATTTCTTTTTTTAACTTTTTTTATTGTCTTTAATGTTCGTAATAAATTCACCCTAATTGAGGGATTTGTGGGTATGGAATGTGGAGAGTTTTTCCAAAATGATTATTAATTTGAAAGTGAAAAAATTAATTAAGGAGGGTATTATTAAAAATGACAATTTAGGTAATTAATAATGTAATTAACGAAATTCTTTTTTGCTAATATTTTTCGAGAAATCTATATTTGCAAATACTTTTCAAACATCGTTTATTTATGATAAAAACTGTGTCTTTTTTTTTAGTTTTTAAATTTAGAGATAAAAATGTTACATGATTAAATTTTAGTTTTAAATTCTTCCAACCAATAAATATAATCATTTTCTATAAATGTGTTTATTGGAAGTTGAAAAGAACGAAATTTTAATAACCGAGTTTAAATTTAATATATATATATATATATATATATATATATATATTATAATAACAAAAGAAAGATTTAAGAATTACATGTGGTTATGTGGTTTTAATTTTTTAGATTTTTAAATCAATTTCATAATATAAAGTATTCTTTAAGTTTGTTTGTTTTGTTTTTATTTTTCCAAACATTTTAATATTTAGGAAAATAATATAGAAAACATTATTCATTTTTTGAACTTAGTACTAAAAAAAGAATAAATAGTGTTTTTGTTCTAAAAAACAAAAAAAAATTATTATTTTTAATTCAACATTGACAATATTTTAAGAGAAACTTATAAGATTAGTCAAATTCTTAAAATAATTATCAATATGGTCACCTATAAAAAAAGTCCATGAAAGTTGGTTTTGTTGGTTATCTTAATTGGTTATCTTCAATCGACGATAAACACTAAAATATTGTTGAAAATATATATTCGATTGTTTTATCGAATAGGTTAATAACTAGTTGATTATCTTAAATGACGATAATTCATTTCAACTCCACGGTCACACTTCGATCCTAATAATCAATATTTTACCTCTCTACTGATTTGTGGTTCCCCTTCTCATTTTCAATATATATATATATATATATATATATATATATATATATATATATATATATATATATATATATATATATATATATATATTTTGTTTCTATTTTTTCAATAAATTTAAGCGGACGGATTATTTGCACAAGACAAATATTAGATAGATAATTAAATTCAATAACCTTTGATAAATTTGAAGCAAATGAAAATTCATTTCAAACCATGATATTAATGTAACTCGTTATATATTGTAGTACCATTTAAGGTTTGTCCAATCCTAAAATCCATTTTTTAACCTTTTCTTTTTGACATAGCTGTGTGTGCATTTAAACTTTAAAGTAAAGCAATACAATAGCCAAGCGAGGCCAAATTGAAAAGAAAAAACAAATGGTGGCTGATTGTGTTGAGAATTTGAGGAATGTTGAGGAAGTCCAAAACCCACCGTAGGAGATGTTTTTCTTGGCTTCTCTGGTACGGAATTACCAATAACGAGCAGCAACAGCGAGTGCAAAGGTATGATCGAAAACCTTTTCTTCTTTCTTCTTTCTTTCTTTCTCTCTTTTCGGTGAAGAACAAGGGGAAAAACTCAAGAACGTGCTGGAAAGTAAAGAGATAGAGAAGGGATTGAGAGAGTTGACACAAGATGTAAGTGGTTCACCCAAAATCGAGCTAAGCCACTGTGAAGAACAAGATTCAAATAGTATTTACTATAGAGTTTCTCAAAAACACAAATGGGTTTCTAGGAGCTCTCAAACTACGATCTTAAATCTGGAATTTTCTCTAAAGATGGTTAATGAACCTTTGAACTGCCCCCTAAACCGTTCTACCTTCTGATCTTTATATAGAGAAGTTGTTGCAACAAACCTGCAACTAACTTCTGTTATGGATCCTAGTACAGTATAGAAACGAAGGCATAGTTAAAGACTGTTTTGCTTGATTCAATTCCCTAAAATAAATGAAGACAGTATGTATGGAACATCCTGTTACAACTGATCTTGATTTACAAATCTCCACCTTTGAATAATCAAAACCAATCTATTGCTCTTCTGAAAAAAAGAAACTTGCCCATTTTCTGGCAGCTCAAACCCTACAAGCTCCAAGCAGTGTTCAAACTTCTGTCTTGGTAAGGGTTTGGTCAGCATATCTGAGGCATTCTCTAATGTGTGAACTTTTCAGACTTCAATCAAACCTTTTTGTGTATGATCTCTAATGAAGTGGTATTTGATATCTACATGCTTTGTCCTGTTGTGGAATTATTGGTTCTTTGACAAGTATATTGTACTCTGGTTGTCACAATATATCTTCATTGAAGCTTGATTGTACCCTAGGTCTTGGATAATACCCCTTAACCATAATCCACCAAAACCATACAGATTAGTATAGTATGTATTTCTATATTTATATACCAGTTTAGAATATACAGTACTTTTCAAGTACCGTATAATCCATTTTGTGGCTTCCCAATGTCTTTTTCTAGGATTAGACATGTATCTACTTACCAGGCTTGATGCATAAGATAAATCTGGTCTATTAGAGATCATTCAATACATAAGGTTGCCAACAGCTTGTGAGTAAGGAGTTTTAGACATATACCGTATATGCTCATATTCATTCTCCTTTGGCGAATTCTCTTTAGAGAGTTTGAAGTGCTGTGCTATTAGAGTAGTAACAGCCTTAACATTCTTTAAATTGAATTTGCTCAGAATCTTCTTGCAATAAGTAGCTTAAGAGTTCCTTTGGACATATCTCTTTGAACCTCAATACCCAAGATTCTTTTACATTCTCCAAGATCTTTCATATCAATCTTTTTGCTAAGTAAAGTCTTGACATGTTTAAGATTCCTTTCTGACTTGCTAGCAATTAACATATCATCCACATATAACAACAAAAACATGATAGTACCGTATGTAACAGAATTTATGTAAACACAATCATCATAGGAACTTTTAGAAAATCCTATTTTTGAAAGGTATTTATCAAACATTTGATACCAACATCTAGGTGATTGTTTTAAGCATATATAGATTTATTTAGGAGACAATATAGGTCTTCTTTACCTTTAACCTCATACCTTTTAGGTTGTGGAACCAATTTCAAAGTATCATCAACTTTTTTTTTTTTAGAAAAAAGTATCATCAACTTTTAGAGAATCCATTTCAACATTCATATAATTTATCCATTTAGGTTCCAGAGAATTACTAATGGTTTCTTCAAAAGAAATTGGTTCATTTTCACCAAGGGAACTAGCTACATTTAGTGCTAGATTTATACAAACATTATTATCAATACAGTCCATATTATCAATGCATTTAATACAGTCAGTATTATCAATACGTTTAGCATCAGTACATACAGTATTATCAATGCAGTCAATATAGTAAGTATTATCGATACATTTAGTATTATCACTACTGTCTAGATTAATACACTCAACCTCTACATCCTTAGAAGTAGAGTTTCCTTCTACCTTTTCTTCTTCACTAGACTCACTACTTTCTACAAAATCCTCATTACTAACTTGAGTATTTGAAGTTCCCGTAGGTAGCTTCACCTCAAAATGAGTGTTATTAGGCACTAGTTCTCTATTATACGGTACTGTATTAGAGCTAGAAGGTGTTTCTTTATGCATAAACATTTCATGTTCCCTAAAGACAACATCTCTACTGTTCACACACTTCTTCTCTATAGGGTGCCAAGTCTATAACCTTTTACCCCTTCGGTGAAACCTACGAACATACATTTAGTAGCTCTAGGTTTTAACTTTCCTATATTTGATGAACATACCCAACACACCCAAAAACCTTTAGATTATCTAAGTTAGGTGGATGTTTGGTCCTGTAAAGACCCGACCCAAAAAGGGGCTCTAAATGGGCATTTACCCCAATGCATGCATTCAAAGTAAAGGACAATATGAAAATATGATTTCGGATTCCAATTAAAACTTAAAACATTCAACATTCAAACAAAAATCATTACAGTTTGCTGAAACTTGTTCCTGTCTCCAAGCACCTGTTTTAGGACAAATACTTTTCCAAAGTTTACTCTGATCAGAGATTTATTAAAATCATTCAAAACCTTCTCAGATACAACAATGCTGGAATCCACAAAACATTGAGAAAAACATCCTAGGGCTCTGTGCCCGACTACATGCATTCAGGAGAAATAAAAAGACAGGAGTCATAATATAAAAAGGTCAGAGATGACAGCAGGTTCCCATGATCACAACTCCTCCTTCAGCCATCCTATCTCGCACCTTGGTTACCTGTGGAAAACCACAAAATAAGGGTGAGTAACGAATTACTCAGTAAGAATCCCCAACCGGGGTACAATACGATATACATGGTCATCTAGCCGAAAGATATGCAAGCTATGAATATAAATACAGAATAGAGCACATAGCTTAAGTCCACACTTGGACCTCGGATGCCAACTCAGGGTCTTAGTCCGGAATAATCCACCACACAATACGCCCTATACGAGAAATAAGTCTCTCTCACCTCATCTCTTTCGTCGATACGAAATGTGCACTAGCTCAAGATTCCGAGGAGCTCTCCGGTCGGGCGCTGTAATGAGCGTAAGCGCACACCGCATGCTACTGCGCACCATGGGGTGCCGGGTCTAGTGGCAAGTCGCCCATGTCCATCCACCATGCCTAACTAAATCTACGGATCGGTGTCACCGACATAGGGGTGTGAGACCTGGATAGTGAACTATGTCAGCCTGAACCACCGCACCTGAGGCTAAGGAATCGGTCGTGGTAGGCTTACACCAGGAAGCCGTCCTTGCCCTAACAGGTGGCAATCAGGGGCTATTGCCGAACACGCTGAGGACGTCGTGCTTTTGCTTTGGGGGCGAGGCAATGCCAAGTCATCATCCCGACCGCTGGGGAATTTATGATCGCCACCCTCACCCAAGATTGCAGGGCCTACCGGTCGGGTTAGCTAAACCCTAACGGGGTCCAGGGACGGAGTACTACCTCGTACGTCCCTGCCATGGATGCAAGATACTTTATGCATTCGGGCCCGGATGATGCTACCTACCTACACTCTAACGTATCATATCAATAACATACAATCCAATACAATCCAATACGTGCTCAACAGATACAACGAGCCTAGCATGATACTACGAAACAAGAACAGATATGAGCATGCCAGAATGGAACAACCTAGCATGGACTAACATGAGAAACAACATAAGGAATCATGCCAGTCGGGAATTCAGAATAGAACACCTATCGCTAAACATGCTGATAAACACGAACAAACACACAAACAACAATCACATATAATATCGCAGGGTCCACACAACTCCGGTAAGAAATCCTTACCTGGCAGGGAGGCAACTACACACAAAAACCTAAGCTGCGATCGAACCCGAGCTAGCTACCGAGAACCTAACAAAAACAATGATAATCACAATCCATATGCCTAAATATAATAAAATAAACAAGGCTCGGCTGACACGCGGATGGGCAAAGCGGCAAAGACGCGGGGTTTCTTCGCTGGGCGCCGACGGCGCAGATGGGCAGCAGAGCTGGCGTTGGCACGGCATTGGCATGACGCGAGCGCGCTTGTGACATGCAGCGAGACATGGGCGGGCGAAGCGGAATAAAGACGCTGGCGCTGGGCGCGGACGCGCTGGGACGGCGAAGGGCGCGAGCTCGGCTGGGCGATGGCGTCTGGCGCGCAGACAGGCTGGGCGCGCGTGGGCAAGCAACGCGATGCGGCGGCTGCGACGGCGACAGGCACGCGGTCTGGTGCGTGCGACGGCCTCTGCTGGGCGCCTAGGTGGCTGCGACGACCTGTGCGCCTGGGCTACGTGCTGCTGGGCGCTTGGGGCTGCTGGTGCGATATGGCTGGGCTGCTCGACCGGGCTGGTCGGGCCGGGTTGTTTGGTGGGCAGAACGACACTGAGGAGGACTCGGGAGAAGACTCATGCAAGATGGCTAGAGAGAAGAGGGTTGGGCGGCCATGGGGGGTTTGGAGAATAAAACACAAAAACCTAATTTCCTTTCATTTAATCAAATGCACCAAAACCCGAAGAACTCAAGGCTAACTAGGATATGCTGCGGAGAGAGGAACAAAAACACCTGGTGGCTCAACTGGCAAGGCTCTCATCTAGCACACAAGGCCACCCTGGCTTGAACCCCGGTTGCAACACAATTTTCCTATATTTTAACTTTTGCATCTATCCTTGCTCAAACTCATCCACAAAGCCTAAAAAACTTACATAAATCCATCCAATAATTTTAGCAACTGGAAAAAGACATAAACGACCCTGACGGCCCGACCAAATTACCAAAATACCCCTAGGGCATACCTGGAAGACCGGGATGAAAACCTGGGCCGTTACAGGTCCATTTTTCTTCAGGAGCTAGGAAATTAAGAGAAGTGTGAGGGAATTTATTAAGAGTATATACTGTATAAGATACTGCCTTAGCCCAAAACCTTTCAGGAACCATAGAATCATATAAATGACATCTTACCCTATCCATTATAGTCCTATTAAGTCTTTCAGCTATTTCATTTTGTTGAGGTGTATATCTAACAGTTCGATGCCTTTTTATCCCATTAAGTTTACAAAATTGGTCAAATTCTTCTCCACATTACTCTAAGCCATTGTCTGTCCTAAGCAACTTAATGATAGTTTTAATATGTTATTTAATTGTTGTTAGTGGAAGTTTTTATTAAGGAGTTAGTGGGCAAAATGGTTACTTATAATTGAATGTCAAAATGGTTACAAATTTATGGCTAAATAGTCTTGTTGAACAAGCTTGTAATAGGGTATAAATAGATAGCTTATTCCAATGTGAAAGATAGAGCAAGAAAGCAATTTGAGAAAAAGAAGTTGCGAAATATAGAAAAGTGATTTGTCGAAATATTTTGAGTGTCTTGTCTCTTCAGTTATGAAAACAATTGTTCTATTCGCTATTTAGAGTTTTACAAATAGGTATCGAAGAGGTATCCAGATTTTACAAATTGGTATCAGAGCTATGGCGAGCGTGATGGGTCAAATGCCGCTACCACGATTAACGAAGGCGAATTACGAGAATTGGAGCATCCAGATGAAAGCGCTACTTGGATCTCATGATGCATGAGAAGTGGTTGAAGAAGGTTTCATAGAACTAGAGAATACCGCGGGTTATACGATGGCTCAAACCAAAGCGTTAAAAGAGACGAGTTCGAAGGATAAAATGGCATCATACATGCTATTCCAAGCAGTTGGCGAGTCGGGCTTTTAGAAGATTGCGAGTGCAACTACTTAAAAAGAAGCGTGGGACATTTTAGAGAAAGTGTTCAAAGGAGCCGATTGAGTTAAGCAAGTGCATCTTCAAACTCTTCGCGGCGAGTTGGAGAGCATAAAGATGAAAGAGTCAAAAAGTGTATCTGACTACATCATGCGTGTGCAGATAGTGGTGAATCAAATCAATCGCAATGGCGAAAAGCTAACGAATGTGTGAGTTGTTGAGAAGATTTTGAGATTGTTGACCAACAATTTTGAGAATGTTGTGTGTGCGATAAAGGATCTTGCGACGCTCACTATTGATGAGCTTTCAGGTTCTCTTGAGGCACACGAGCAACGAAAGAACATGAAGAAGAAGGAAACGCTTGAGGAAGCACTTCAAACCAAAGCTTCAATCAAAGACGAAAAGGTACTCTATTCTAAAAAATTTTAGGGTAGAGGATGTGGCCATGGAGGTCGGGGAAATGGTCGTCGTAGTCAAAGTGACAATCATGAAGAGAAGTGACAATCGAGCCAAGCAAATCGGTGCGGAAGAGGCGGTCGATTGAATTATTCGAACATTGAGTGCTACAAATGTCACAAATATGGTCACTATGTGAGTGACTGTAGTTCCGACATATGTTACAGTTGCGAAAAAGTGGGACATTATGTGAGAGATTTTCATGCGGATAAAAGGGTTAAAGAAAAAACTAATTTAGCATTAGAAGACGAAGTGACTGAAGGTCTTCTTTTAATGGCGAAAAATGATGACAACGTCAACGATGATATTTTATGGTATCTCAACTCTAGGGCAAGTAACCATATGTGCAGTCACGAGCATCTATTTAAAAAGATGCAGAAAATTAAAGACGGTCATGTTTCTTTTGGCGATGGGTCAAAAGTGGAGGTCAAAGGAAAATGCACGATTTGTTATTTGCAAAAGGTTGGCTTGACAGGGTCAATCCAAGATGTTTATTACGTACCAGACCTAAAAAGAAATATTTTGAGTTTGGGGTAACTGATAGAGAAGGGGTTTTCGATATTTTTGAAAGAACGATTATTACATTTAAAGGATAAACAAGAATGTTTAGTCGCTCAAGTTGAGATGGGAAGAAATTGCATGTACAGATTGAATCTGAGAAGCGTGCGAGAAAAGCGTTTACGAGTTGATGTAGAAGATAAAGCATCACTTTGGCATTTTCGTTTTGGTCACCTACATCATGGTGGACTAAAAGAGTTAGTGAAGAAAAATATGGTGCATAGGCTACCTGACATGGATTACGATGGAATGTTTTGTTAAGAATGTGTGATCAGCAAGCATGCGAGAACCTCGTTTTAGAAGATAGTGGAATATAGGGTTAAGCAACTGGTCAAGATGATTCATACTGATATATGTGGACCAATTACCCCCGGATCTTTTAGCGGTAAAAGGTACTTCATTTCCTTTATTGATGATTTCTCACGAAAAACTTGGATTTATTTCTTGAAAGAAAAATCAGAAGCATTTGAGGCGTTCTAGAAATTTAGAATGAAGTTGGAGAAGGAAACAAGTAGATAGATCAAAACTGTGCGATCTGACAGAGGTGACGAATATACTTTGATGGATTTTATGGTGTGGCTGAGAGGATGAACATGACCATTCTTGACATGGTTCGAGCAATGCTAAATAGCAAAAGTATGCCAAAGGAGCTTTGGGCAGAAGCAGCCCAATGAGCTATCTATGTGTAAAAATGATGTCCACATTCGAAGTTGGGTGATCAGACACCGCAAGAGGCATGGAGCAGACATAAGTCGACTGTTTCGCATCTCAAAGTATTTGGTAGTGTGGCTTATGCTCATTTACAAGATCAACGAAGAACGAAGCTCGAAGAAGGTGATGGTGAGTCACGATAAGCGATTCAATGAAGAAAGTGAAAGGGACTGGAGTAATTCGATGGAAGTTAGCATCGAAGTTGGAGTATCACTAGTCAATGCATCATCAAGTAAATCAGCAGATAATGAAGCTACTATGATGAAGATCAACCACAACAACCCAGAATGCAAAGTTTGCAAGATCTGTATAATGCAAAAAATGAGATACATCTTGTATGTCATTTGGCAGATGTGAAAGATATTAGCTTTGAAGAAGCAGTATGAGACAATAAGTGGCAAAGTGCCATGGATGAGGAGACCAATGCGATAGAGCGCAATAAAGCATGGAAGCTGACAGAATTGTCGAATCCAAGTCAACTAATTAGTGTGAAGTGGGTATTCAAGAAGAAGATGAATGCTCAAGGCAAGATAGAGCATTACAAGGTGCGACTTGTTGTGAAGGGATACAAGAAGAAAGCGGGAATTGACTATGATGAAATCTTTGCTCCCGTTGCAAGAATATAGACAATCTGATTGCTTCTTTCTCATACTGCTCAATTCAAATGGCCTATATTTTAGATGGATGTCAAGACGGCATTCTTGAACGGTGTGCTTGAAGAAGAAGTGTACATTGAGCAACCACCCGGATATGTGAAATTCGGAGAAGAGAAGAAAGTGCTAAAATTGAAGAAAGCGCTTTATACGTTAAAGCAAGCACCATGAGTGTGGAATACTCGCATCGATACTTATTTCAAGGAGAACGGGTACAAACAGTTCCATACGAGCATGCACTTTGCACAAAGCATAATGGAGTTAATGCAATTTTTGTTGCTCTTTATGTTGATGACCTGGTTTTTATAAGTAATAGTAATGCGATGATAGAGGAATTTAAGAGCACAATGACGCGAGAATTTGAGCTGACAGATTTGGGTTTGCTGAAGTTTTTCCTTGGTTTGGAGGTTAAACAATAAGAGACATGCATTTTTGTATCGTAGGAGAATTATGCGAAGGAGATCTTGAAAAAGTTCAATGGCGAATTACAACCCAGTTTTAGTACCAATGGAACAAGGTACAAAACTTTCAAAGTTTGATGAAGGAGAACGCTTAGATGCGAGCAGATATAGAATTTTGGTGGGAAGCCTTCGCTATCTCACATGTACAAGGCTAGACATTGCAAATGAGTGTTGGCATGGTTAGTCGGTTCATGGAGGAGCCAGTTTATATGCATTGGAAAGCATTGAAGCGAATTCTGTGATACATCCAAGGTACAATGTCACTTGAGATTTTTTATTCGAAAGCGGAAGACTACAAGTTGATTAGATACTTCGACAGTGATTGGCGGAGACTTAGACGATCGAAAGAAGAGGAGACTTAGACGATCGAAAGAGCACTTCAGGATACACATTCTTTATGGGCAATACAACATTTACTTGGCTGTCAAAGAAGCAACTGATCGTAACGCTTTTGACATGCGAAGTTGAATATGTTGTAGCTTCTTGGTGTGTATGTCATGCAATATAGATTAGAAATCTATTGAGCAAGATTGAGTTAAAGAAACTTGGTGCGATAGTGATTCAAGTAGACAACAGATCAACAATTGAGTTAGCAAAGAATCCAGTGAATCATGAAGAAGCAAACATATTGATGTTCGTTTTCATTTCATCCGAGATCATGTGAAGGAAGGAAGCGTGGAATTGCTGCATGTGGTGAGTCAAGATCAAGTTGCGGATATCTTTACACAACCATTACCAAAGATTTTGTTTGATAAATTTAAGAAGATGATTGACATGGCGAATGACAGGAGCATTTAAGTTTATGGAGGAGTTTTTTTTAATAAACTTAATGCTAATTTTAATGTGTTGTTTAATGGATGTTAGTGGGAGTTTTTATTTAGGAGTTAGTGGGCTCTTAAATGTGGTTAGTGAGCCTTAAATTAGAACTTAGTGGCAAAATGGTTACTTGTAATTGAATGCCAAAATTGTTACAAATTTATGGCTATAGAGTCTTATTGAACAAACTTGTAATAAGGTATAAATAGATATAACTTATTCCATTGTGAAAGATAGAGCAAGAAAGCAATTTGGGAAAAAGAAGTTGAGAAATATAGAAAAGTGTTTTGTGGAAATATTTTGAGTGTCTTGTCTCTCTAGTTACAAAAAATATTGTTCTATTCGCTATTTAGAGTTTTACAAATAGGTATCAAAGCGACAACTAGATTTTACATATGAAGCCGACTCTAGGAGAGCAAAATTTTGATTTGTGGTTAATTTTATGTGTGATTAATGTTTTAAAAGGCTCGAGGCCTCAAGGCATTTTCTGATAGAGAGGCAAAGCATAAGCCTTGAGGCAGTATGAGATGTAAGCCTCATTTTAGATTAAAAAAACATACATGTTTTATATTCTTAATATGGTAGTACACTTAAAAGTTCACAAAAAATTCAAAAATAAATAAGGTTCTAAAAATATCTCAATTGTCTATCAATAGGGTGTTCAACTGTTCATAATAATTTACATAAAGGGACTAATTTGGTAATAAAAAGCAAAAAAATAGCACAGTAAACAAAAATAATAAAAACAATTAAAAAAACTTGAGAAAAAAGATCTAGTTATAAACATTAAAAAAATTAAAAAAATATGCAATCAAAAGAAAAATGGTTAATGAGCTATTCATTAATAAAACAAACACCATGAAAGAAAGTTGAATTTAAAACTTAAATGATGAAAGAAGAAAAAAATACTTATAATAGTAATATAATAACATCTAATCTTTTTTTTTAGTATATATCGGGGGAAGGGGAATAAATATCAATTTTCGAGATACTAGTGTTGAACTGGTTTATAACCAAACAATGAAACCACTAAGGTGTCAGTATCAAGGCATACGCCTCTTTGAACAGAGGCGTAAGCCTCATTTTTCATCATCAAGGCATAAGGCTTGAGGCTCTTTAGTGCTGCCCCCTCTAGGCGTACGCCTCAACTGATTTTTAAAACACTATGTGTGATTGTGTGTATTTTAAAATGTAGTTAGCTTAATGTGTGATTGAGTTCTGGATTGTGGTTAACTCTATATATGAATGTGTATTAAGATGGGGTCAGCTTAATTAAGTGTGAATGGATGAATACTAAAGGGTGGTTAGCTTTATGGGATGTTAGGTGAATTCTTAAATAGTTAAAAAATGTTTGGTGGGACAATAAGCTTAGTGTGGAATGATTGCAAAGTGGGGTTTCTTTGAAATTAGCAAAGAAAGGGGGTGAATGCCGTATTTGGTATCAGATGGTGACTACATGTCCTAAAATTGGAAGGAGTAGCTTGATTTTTATGCCAAGGCATGAGTAAAGTGTGAGTGTGGCACCTACATAGAAGTTGGAACATGCTGGATTGGTTGTGAGTAGTTAGTAAGTGTTGGAAACGATGATGGTAGATCTTCGAGTGGGGAATTCGTATAGTGATCCATGCAAACGACAATAAAATCTTAGGGTGGGAATTTGACGGGTTACATAAAAGCATAGGAGTTCAAACTCCGTAGTTGTATTGAAGAGCGGTAAAGTGAGGTTTGAGGCTTGAGGAAGGAATGAGACTAAAAACGAGTGAGTTGCTATCATTTCATAATTTCACCATATTCTTGAGTTAGTATTTAACAAGATGTTACTTTACTTTGCCATAGCAACTCACTCAAGAAAAGTTATTTATTGTGAGAAACTGGATCTTAGACTTAGTAGCATAGTTTCTAATGTTGTGTGTTTGAGTTGGTTCAGTTTGTTATCATTTTAAATATCAATAATTGATTTATTCTTTGCTTTATAGGGCTGGATTCTTCAAGATCACCTCCAACGACTTCCCCCTTGCTTTCAATGTCAATAACATGTAAGTTTAGGATTATTCTCTTCCATGTATCAATTTTGTTTGTTTTTAGGTCAAAATTTAAGGGTGTCGAATACTGCTTCTGTCCCTAAGATGAACTAAAATTAGTTGCATTTTATGGTGAAATCTTATTTTCTTCTCTATTTCGATTTTAGCTTCACGAGCAGTTGATTCCTTGAGTCTTGATCGGTCTTGTCCTGGAAGATCTCTATTCAGGTAAATTTCTCTCTTCTTTGATTTTGGGTGGTCAGGATTTAGGATTCTTTGTTAATTTCATCTTTTTTTTATTTATTTGTTTTATTCTGCTTTTTTATGACATCTAGATGACATTCTTCAGAAATTACTCATCTATCTTTAAGTTTTAGTCTCAACTACAATAGTTTTGGCAATCAGAGCACGAAAAACTCTTAATGAGGTTAGATTACCATCTATCTTTAAGTTTGCATCAGGTAAGTTCCAACAAATTTCAAACTGCTTCTATGAGACTTAGTTAAATGTTGAAAATCTAAGTTCTAAACTCTTGGAAGTTTTTTTTTGTAGTTTTAACATTTATGAATTAAGGTTTAAGGTTTGGTTTTGGTATAAAGGACCCTTATAATAAGTTCATAGCTCTGGCTATCAAAGCTCTAATTTACATACTCTGTTTTAGAAACCAATAGTTTGTGGTTGTTGGACCAAGAAACACTGATTATGCTTAGAGATTTCCATTATTTATATAAAATGAAAATACATTAACTTATTATCTTGTGAATGTCTGAATGGTAATCATGACCCATATGTAACTAACTCTTTCATTCATTTTATTTGATATTCAGAACAAACATCATCAAACATAGATGGCTATTACTTTACAAATTATCACATACATCGTTACAATTTTAACCTATATTTATGTTAAAATAGAAAACATAATTTGATATTTTTGTTAGTTTGTATTCTACTGTTCAATTTTGGTCTTTATCTATTTATCTAATGACCAAATTTTTAGAAATGGACACATTTCCTTTTCTTATATTTTATTTCCTTTTAACCTCTCTATCTCCATTAGGCTTTACTGGATCACAAAACAAGTAGGGGAATAGCAAGGAAAATTTACTCATCAAATAGGTAACTAACTGAACTTGGATGTTTCTCAAGTTATTTGATTAGGACTTTCATCTCCAATTTTTTATAACTAATTTTTATACCTTCTATTGACAATTGAACTTGGATTTTTGTCTAGAAAGGTCTAACTCTAAAATCATCCAGGTCAATCTCTTCTTAAGTTGCAATCTTTGTTTGTTTGTTTTTTTTTTTTCATTTTACATTTTGTTGCAGCCTTTTTCGATTATAATTTATAATCTCATATTATTTTAGAGTATCATTTCTTAGTCTCAACCATTAATTTAAAGTAGAATGAGACTTGTTGTTAGTGTCGTAACTCTATTATGTTGCAAGCTTTATGTCTTATCTCTGTTAGTAACTTTTCTTCAGAAGAATCATTTACTTGCGAGGTATATTATTTATACAAGGTTTATAAGGATCCCTAACTTAAGTTTAGTTTTTGGAATAAATAAACAAGTGTTATTTGATATGAATGATAAATATATTATGAATATTTATTTTCTCTAGTACAACTTCTAATTCAAAACGTTATTACTACAATGTGCAGGTACTTTGTTCAAGGTGAAGAATCGCTTGTATATCTACAGTTATCGTGCAAATTGTCAAACTACGTATACTTCACACAAGGGATAGCAGACTATGCTTATTTGTTATATTGTAAACTTTCTAGTTTTCAAACCCCGTGTAGACATTTTAAGAATTATAAGTTTATTGATATTGATTTTTTTGTCCAAGTGTAATGTACAAATTATTTAGCCGTATATGAAATAATATTTGTTGAATAAGATTTGTGGGATGTATATTATAAATCTTTCTTAACTGGTAAATACACAAACAAAACAGGCTCTATATAGACATAAAAAAGTGTCATAAGAACTAATAAATGGATATAAATAAATAGTTATATTACATAAATTGATGGCTATAAAAAAGTGTCAATGACTATAAATGTGTGTCATTAATGGTTCAACCAAGACTAAAATAAAATGTCATAAATGGCTCAATCATGACTATATATATGTGTCATTAATGGATCAACTGTGACTATAATAAAATGTCATAACTAGTTCTACGATGATACTTAAAAATTGTCGTTATTAATTCATCAATAACTCTGTATATGTGTCATTAATTGTTCATCTATGACTATACTATAATGTCATAATTAATTCTACCATGACACTTTTACTATAGTGTCATAGTTGAACCTTCCGTGACAACGGAAACAATGACTCTTGATTTTAGTCATGGAAGTTGTTCATGACTATAAATTATAGTCATGGAATGTGCTTTTTCTAGTAGTGTGCTCTGCTAGATTGCTCCCTTTGCTGTCTCGGACGGAGCAACGCTTGCTCTAGAAGAAAGTTTTTCTTGAAAAGGTGACGTAAAGGTAAGCTTGAGTAAAATAGATAGGCTCATCTTTTCTCAATAATTACACGGTTGGAGAAATGACCTTTGGGATGGTGGTAAGTGTTACACAACCATCATGGGGATGGTCAAGAGGGTCTTCGCAAAGAGGTTATGGGTTTAATGGATAGTGGTCATCTAACTATCTTGGGTTAATTTAGTGGTCAAAGATAGCCTTGATATACAAGAGGTGGATAGGCTCAACTTATGGTGGTCACCTACGTTAGAAATTGTTTCCTTTAAATTTCCTTGACTTCTAAATGTTATACGGTCGGACGGTATACTCTAGGAGAATGGATGTGTCAAGATGATACATGCTTTATGGTATGGTAAGGGCTCTATAAGAAGGGCATGGGGGCAAGGTTTGACATCTTTGGACATTTTGTAACTAACTTCTACAGAGATAGTGGGAGTAGTGGTGGGGGACATTTTATAATTCATAATTAGGTTGTAATTCTCCTTTGATATCAATATATTCTCTGATTCAGTCTGGTAAGGAGATTGTTCCGTCCAGGGTGTTACCTAAAATTTTCCTATTAATTTTTTTGACAACCAAATAATATAGAGTCAAGTAGTTGTCCCATAAAAATAGTTGTGGTGAATGTAAGCATGCTCAAATACTCACAAATATTAAAAAAAAACAATGGAAGAATTGACCTTTGGAATATATGAGTGGCCTTATCTAGTTAGCTCTCTTTTTATATGTCGTCAAATGATTTGCCTATTTCCCTCATGTTTCTAATAATCTGTGTACTAACACAGCTATGGTGGGAAAAAGGGACTCAAAGAAGACAAAATATCACAGTTCCAAATACCAATGAAGGTATTGTTTTAAATTTTCAAAGCATGTCTATTGATTCTGCATTTAGTCTTCAACTATTCCCAGCCTTAACTTTATCTGTTCTCAAATCTGTAGGTCAATGAGGAATCAAGTAATGGAATGAAGTAATTAGTCGGTAACACTTCAAGATCCCAAGAGGGAAAACTGAATGAATTGACAGAAAAATATAGAAATCTGTCTTGAAGTGAAACCTGCAATTTTGTCTTTTTGCTTTCCCTTCCTGTACTATGTAAATTCGATGTTAAATTAATATATAAAATTGCTTTCTCTAGGTCAATTGGGTTTTCTTTTAATTTGATTTCATATCAAATTCTACTAATATTTCCAATGTATCTACTCTTAAATGTCCCCAAGGAGTGGTACAGTGATTAAAGACTTAGGTTTTGAAGATATATTCTACTCAAGATCTTAGGTTCGAGACTCACTTGTGACATTACTCTTTCCAGAATGACTGGCCTAAGGACGGGCGTGATTACTCTTGTTTCGCTAATTTCAATTTTTCAATAGGTTATTAACATATCAGTATACTTACAAAGAGAAACATATATAAAAAATAGTAAAGAAAAGTTTTTCCTCAATTCATGTTACAGTAGAGAGATAGAGGCAACCAAATTAATATTTATATAATACACAAATTAAACATAACGGATCCCTTCTAGTGAAACTTAAGACTGGTCAAAACGTTGTTGTTGACAGGATCAGACAAATGATCCAAAAGGTTTTGGTAAGGTCCAACACCAGTCACAAGACCTTGTATGAAGAAACCCAAGATTGCCAACATTGCAAGCCTTCCATTCTTCACTTCCTTCAGCTTCAATTCCTTCAATGACTTCTCATCTTTTCCAAACCCTAGAGGATTGAACAAGGGCCCACCCGGGTATGCCGGGTCACCCGAACCACCCAAAAACTTCTCCAGCCCCAAAAAGTACTGCTTCCCCATGGACCCTGGATTGGCCCAGTCTTGAAATCTTCTGTGCTCTGCAAACCCCATAAGAGCCATTTCAAACACAAACAGTGTGTAGGGGTCTGCCCAGTAGTTGTAGGTCCCTGCTGGTGGGATGACCCCTGTCTTGAACCATGGGAGGGCTGTTTCTGGTGGGATTAGCCCCAATGATCCAAGGATCTCTGGGGCAATGGCTCCTACTACTCCCATCATGGCATACCTCCCATTGATCACCTCGCCGTACGCCAACCATTTCGGCTCGATGAACCCTCCCGTGCCCTCGGGGTCTGATAGTCCCAGCGGGTCGAATCCATAATCGCCTGGGAGACTGTATCAATCAAACCACACAACTTAGTGCCCTTTTTAAAACAACTACAAGTTTGTTTCATAATGTTCTGTTTCTGGTTTTTTGGTGTTCCTAAAAACACAACACAAGAAACATAAAACTGATTTGTTTTTGTTTATGAGAAAGAAGTCATAAATATATATACCTTCCATCCAAGTAAGAGAGACTCTGTTTCGAAGCAAACCATAATTGTCTATCTGCCCCTTGCTGCAATTAAAGATTATGTAAACATTAAAGAACAAACTTAACAAGCTCTCCTAAGAATTACAAGAATATAATTGGTATCAAAGTAAAAACCTTGACAGGAGGAGTGGCTTCAGCTCTAACAACAAAAGAAGATGCTTTTCTTGATGGTTTTGGTCCTAATCTGTGTGTGGCTGCGCCTATGGATGAGGTTAACGAAGAAGAAATAAGTGCCTGAGTGGCCATAGCTTGCTTTGTTGCAGAGAACAATATGGAAAGGCTTGGATGGAAATGGTTGGTGGAAGTGAAGGAATAGGAATAATAAAATGGAAATGGGAGAGAATAAGATAAGCCAGTAATTGAACAAGGGAAGATCTAGAATCTAAATTCTGGTTGAGATTTGAGGTGTCCCAAGTTTTGGATTGGGTTTGGGATCTCACACTTCCAACTGCAACTGTCCACGTGGACCTATGTTTGGAGATAAGAGATATTATCATCACCACTTATCATCTCCAATTTCCACCTGGCATGCTATCAGTACTATGCTCTTTTTTTTTCTTAATGAAATTTGATTCCCAATTTGTAATGACCCAAACCAACTATTGGGACCTGAATTTGGAATTTGAATTCGACATCTCACCACCTTATTATTTCTCTTTATCCCATAGGATTTGAACATATTATTTACTTGGACTTGAATTATTTGTGACAGTGAAGACAGTTTCCGCGTATTAATGTAGGTTTTTTAATCATGATTTATACATTATCATGATTCCTCTTTTTAATATGACCAAGATTCGAAATAAACTTTGCATGAAATTTTTTAGATAGCAAGTAATTACACCCTTATTGTCAAAGGATGACAACTCATTCCGAGGGATCTTGCCATTTGTTTGATATTGTTCATTTTGATATTTTTTTTTTTTTAATTTCATTCAAAAGGTTTTGTAATAATGAAAATACTTGTCATCCTGATATCAATTTTTAAAATTTAGATGCCGTTCTGATATTAATTTGTAGAAATTCAAATCATAAATAAAACATAAATAGCACAACTGTGCAAGCTTTTCGCTTCATGATTGGAGAGACAAAACACGCACAAATTCTCTAAATAACACTTTGATCTCTTATTTCTCAACTTCTTTCTTGCTTTTTTTTGCTCTATCTTTCACAATGGAATAAACTATCTATTTATAGTCTAACAAGCTTGTTCTACAAAATTCTATAATCATAAATTTGTAACCATTTTGCATTCAATTACAAGAAACCATTTTACCACTAACTCTCATTTAAGGTTCACTAACCACATTTAAGAGCCCACTAACTCCTAAATAAAAACTCTAACTAACAACAATTAAATAATACATTAAAATTAACATTAAGTTTATTCAACAAATCTTAGATCTACCTTTTATAATTAATGTGATAGTTATATCCGATCGTCATTTAAGCTAGTAAAATTTTCACCGGACAAAAGCTGTAAGCCAGTGGCGATCTTTAGGATAATGCTAAATTTTGGGACAGTAGTTACATAAAGTTCTTTAATCCAAAAAAAAAAGAAAAAAGAAAAATAATATAATAAATAAAAAATAAAAAATAAAATGTGGCACAATTTGAGTTACATTTATATATGCATGAAAAAAATAAGTCTGGACTTGACCTAAACTTTTCTCAATTAAGAACGTTAAAACAATTGTTGGTAGTGGTAGAAAGTTATACTAAATTATTGTCATTTAGTTATGGTGATGGTGACTAAAATAGACTTGATATATTAAATTTTTCATTCTTTGGCTCGTGATTTATTTAATTTTAAGTTAAATATTCAAAGTGCTATGTTCTTCCAATTTGAATTTATAGTTTTTGATAAGTCTGGTACTAAAAATATCCAACAAATTTTTGATAGAAGGTTGAATCGTTGAATAAATTTGCAACCACTTAGAGATCGAACAAAAGATGTTAAAGGGCGATTTACCATTGGATATTCTTTCAATCTAAAGTGATAAGGACGAAAATTTTGAATAGATCTCCACATTGCTATGTTATTATTCTTGTAACGGTCCAGCTTTTCGTTTCGGTTCTCCAGGTACGTTCGATAGTTTATTTAGTTGTCTGGTTGGGCCGTTAGGGCAGTTTGAGCCTTCAGGCATTTTGGTCATTTGGCCTTCAGGGACAGTTTTGTAATTGTCCAGGGTTTCTGGGTTCCTGTCTTTTGCTGAGTTGGTTTGGTGTTTTGGTTTCAGATTCCCGATTACAATTTTCTTTCGGGAGGTTTGGAGGTCGTTCGGTTAAAAGAGAAAAAAAATAATAAAAATAAAGTGTTGTTGGTGGGACTCAAAGGGGGAATCACCTGTGACATGTGACATTTGGAGGATTTTTAAAAAGATAAAAAAAAAAAAAAGAGAAAATGTGTTGTCTCCAGGACTCAAAGCCGGTTGGTTAGAGATTTGGAGGTTTAATTTAAAAAGAAGAGAAAAAGGAGAAAATGTGTCTTCACTGGGACTCGAAGGGTGGTTGACAAGAGATTTGGAGTTTTAATTAAAAAGAGATCAAATAAAGGGAAAAAGTGTCTTCGTTGGGACTAACGAAGGCGGGTGGCCAGGGACACATGGCACAAGAGGGTTGATTTAGCGATTAAAAGAAAAGGTTTGCGTCTATTCTCCTTCCTTAGCTGCATTTTCCCGAGAGAAGTCAGTGGCTTTTGCGATTCCATCTTCTCTCATTCCCTTTTTTCGATTCTTCTTCTCCATCGCCAATTCTCTCCATCTTCTTCATCAATTCTTCTCTTCTCTCATCTCCATTGTCGATTCACCTCCCAGCTTCCCTAATTGAGCAGCCCTTTGATCGCCATCACATCTTAGACGCAAGCCTACTTTTTGCCGCAAATAGCCCCTAGCCGAGAAGCACCAAGCAGCCTTGCCGAGAGAAGCTTTGTGCCTTGCCGACCAGCCCCTTGTCTTGGCCGAGAGCCTTGTAGCCGTGTGCCTACTTGGTTGGGTAAATCCCTGCTTCCCGAGCTCGTTGTGTTGGATTTTTGTTCTTAGATTGTTAGAGTTTAACTGTATGCTTGTGGTTTATTGCCTAGGTTTCGTGTTAGTTCTACAGCTCAAGGGACACTACTTTACTTGTTGTGATTTCTACTTGTTTTCAGGTAAGGGTTCCTTGCCGGGGTTGTGTGGACCCTGTGCTTGGCTTTGATTGTTGTTATCTATGATTAGTAGGTAAATTATAATTGCTATGTTTGGTTGAATTATTTGTTAGTGGATAGGCTCGTGCAGGTTGTCTGGATGCTGTGTTGTTAATGATTATGCCTTGTATCTTGAATGATTGTTGTTAAGCATGTTAGTGGGAATGTATGTGTTGCCTGTTAGGACTTGGCATGTAGAATGTTGCACCCTGTTGGTTGCCCTTTTTCTGATTTAACAGACTGCTCGTTAGGATTGCGATACCTTGTCTTGAAGTGCAATGTTAGATGTTGAACTCTATTAGCTCTAGGGTACTCCATCTTTGTTAGATCCTGTTAGGGTCGTCCCCGGTTGGCCCAATTGCTTGCTGACTTGGTTTGCTCAAGACAACTTTAGTTGTGTGCTGTCCAAAGACCAGCCCAATGATGTGCGGTCTAAGATCAGCCAGGTATGAGCTGATCCAGGGTTAGCCCAGTTGTGTGTGCCCGAGCTTCTGTTCAGATCTAGCCCAGTTGCGTGCAGTCCAAGATTGACCCAGTTGTGTTTTGATCCAGGGTTAGCCCAGTTACGTGTTGCCCAAGTTTGCTCCGGACTAGCCCAGTTGCGTGCGATCCATGATTAGCCAGGTGTGAGCTAATCCAAGGTTTAGCCCAGTTGTGTGGGGCCCGAGCATGTTTAGGACAAGCCCAGTTGTGTGCTGTCTAGGTTAGCCCAGTGGTGTGCTGACCAAGTTGTCTTAGAGCTAGAGACTCCCGAGTTCCCAAGGTCATTTAATTAGTCCTCCTGTTTAGTCAGCCTAGTGTGTGTTGTCCCTGTTGAGACTTGTTGTCTGAACTTGTTTTGAGACTGCCTTATAGAGATCTTTGTTGTGCTTGCATGCTAGGATGCTAGATGATGTGCCTTGCGTATTGTACCCTGGTTGGGGGATCTTTACTGAGTGTTTTTGTACTCACCCTTTTCTATGGTTTTTTCCACCAGGTAACTTGGCGCAACATCGAGGTGGCTAAAGGAGGAGCTGAAGGATCATGTGATAATCTACTGCATTACTCTTATTTATATTTTTCTATGTTAACATGCTGAAATGTTGTTAAGGAATTATTTTTTTAAAACTGTTTTGATATACTTTGGCCAGAGGCATTAATCTGGGTTTTGTATTGAAGAATGTTTGGATTTGATTTGTTTTCCGGAATACTTAAAATGTTGAATTTCCCAGTGAATGTTTTAGTCTTGCATTTTATAAAGAATGTTTACCCTCTTGCATGCTAAATAAAAGCCATTTAGGACCATCTAGTGTTGGGTCTTTATAATTCTACTATGAGTATTCTTGACTTTATTTTTGGTTTCACCTAAAATGCGTTATATTAAAATGATGATGGATGTCCCCACTTATCTATGATTTTCTCCTTATCTAACTTTTGTGAGATTACTTTGTTTGTATCTTAACAATCTTCCCCTCAAACAAAGTACCATAAAGCCTCTCCTTAGGCCCGTCTTCTTTGAATGACACCTGATGTTTCAATTTTTCCCTCAAACTAAGGACCATCAAGGCTTTTATTGGGTTTTTCTTCTATGTTCAACACCTGATTATTCAATCCACTCCATGAATAAAACTAAGCATCCTCTCAAATAGCCAATTTTCCTAGCTCATATATTTAGATCAAACTTCTTCTTTTGAGTGTAGATGAGTTTGAGTTTCTTAATCCTAGTGAAAATGATGATTTACGCACTTTGTAATGAATGCAAATGACTTGATCTATGTCGTTCAAGTGGAGACATGTTAGTAAGGGTATCCTATGCAAATAATGCATGACTGAACCACAAAATATATTAATTTCTCTAGTTAACATCGTTATAGATCAAATGCAATATTCACTAGGATCATCATATCTTGACTTGAATCCTGAATGAGTTATGAATTCATATTTGTAAAATGTCGTTTGATGAGGATGAGTGAGAAAAAAAAGCAACACCTATTCAATAAGTCTTCTATGTTAGAGATTGTTGTATTAGGGAGCAGGGAACATAGTTTTCACTAGAAATTATAATTCACTTATTTTTCTATTTAGGAAAGTACACGCATTGTTCCATTTATGTGCTGATTTCAAGTTTTGAACAAAGCGTACCTGTGTAACGGCCAAGATTTCTATCTCAGTTCCCCAGGTATGTTCGATTATTTGTTTGGTAGTTCGGTTGGGTCGTTAGGGCAGTTGAGCCTTTAGGGGCATTTTGGTCATTTTGCCGTCAGGGCCTGTGTTGTATTAACCCAGGTTTCAGGGCTGTTTTTATCAATTGCCGAGTTTGGTTATTCTTTGGTTTTAGGTTTCCACGGCTAGTGTTGCTTTTTGAGAAGTTTGGAGGTCGTTCGGTGAAAAGAGAAAATAAGAATTTAATTGTGTGTTTGTTGGGAATCGAAGAGGTGATCGACAAGGCATTTGGAAGCTTGTTTTAAAAAGAAGAAAAAATGGGAAAAAAGGTGTTGTCGTTGAGACTCGAAGGCGGGTGGCCAGAAACAGGTGGCGTGAGAGGATTGATTTTACTATTGAAAAAAAGTGGAAGATCATTTACGTCGATTATTTTTCTAGAGTCCAAAAAATGCAAATCCCTAATCAATTTTCCTTCTCCCAAGCGATTTCTCCCATCTCTTTGTAGATTTCATTCTCTCCCATCTCCTTGTCGATTCCTCCTTTCTTCATCACCATTGTCGATCCTTCATTGAGCCAGCGCCCTTCATCTTGCCGAGTCCTCTAACCATTCCCCTAGCCGAAGCCATCTCCTCCTCCCTTTTTCCTTGTGATTGTCGAAACCATTAAGCCCCCACCTTGTGGCCGAGAAGCTTTCTCTTCCACTCATTGCTCTTGTCTTGTTGCCACACCAAACAACCCTAACTGAGGAGCATGAAACCGCAAGCCAAATAGCCCCTTGTCGAGACATCTTCTTGCCGCAAACCAAAGCTAGCCAAGAGCACCTAGCTGCTAGCTACATTGCCGCACACCATTCAGCTCACCACCTAGCAGCCAAGAGCCTCTCCTTGCTACCTTAGCCGAGAGCACCAAGGCCTTTGTTGCTGCAAGCACCACTTGGCTGAGACCTAAGCTTGCCGTGAGCTTTCGCTTCCTCTGTTGGGTAGTTTCTCGAGCTTTTTTTCTAGTTTTCCTAGTTCGTATGTTTAGTTAGCTGGTTTAAATATGTGTTGTATCTTATAATTGCTAGGTTCATGTAACTCTACAGCTCAAGGAGCACTTAGATATTGTGTGTGTTTTTCTGCTTGTTTTCCAAGTAAGGATTTCTTACCGAGGTTGTGTGGGCTCTGCGTTACATCATTGATTGCTTTCTATTTTATTTGTTAACTGTTTGCAAGCATGCTTAGTGGATAAGATGACTGTATGTTTGTTGCAAGCATGTTTAGTGGATAGATTCTGTAACAGCCCAGTTTCCTATTCCAGTTTTCGAGGTGCCTTCGGGTCAAGATTCGGTTGTTGGTTGGGTCATTAGAGCGGTTTTGACCCTTGGGGTATTTTGGTCTTTTGGCTACCCGGGCAGGATTTGTGGTTTTCAGGGCTTCGAGGAAGCTCCTGCCTTTGTCGAGGCTTGTTTGTTGTTGGCTGCGAGTCCCGAGGTGTTTGGGCTATTCGTTTGGGTGCTCGGTTGTGGTTTGGGCTTTGGCAAGGTGATGGTTGGTTGTGTGCTCCCTTTGGGATTCCAGCCCGGGCCCTTATTGTTGATTTAGGAGTTGGATTTAAGTGAGTTTTATTGATTGGAAAAGATTGCTTCGGTCGGGTCTCGAAGGAGGAAGCCGGGAAATGGGATTTTAAGGTTTTGATTTGGTTAAAAGTGGATAAGGATGGATTTTATGGATAAAATCCCATTTATTTCCTTTTATTCCCATTTTTCTTTTATTTTCCCATTTTCTTTTATTTGCTTTTCAAAATCCATTTCTCTCTCTCTCTCTCTCTCTCTCTCTCTCTCTCTCTCTCTCTCTCTCTCTCTCTCTCTCTCTCTCTCTCTCTCTCTCTCTCTCTCTCTCTCTCTCCTCTCTCCTAAGTCGAGCTGGTGTCGACCCTTGGCCCATTAGCCACGCCCTCGAGCCCCAGCCCTTCCCAAGTCGAGCCTCGCCCGACCTTAGCGTCGCCTTGCCGCCGACCGAGTCGCTGCGCCATCGCGTTAGCGTCTTTGGACCCGCGTGCCCTCGCCTAGCCGCAGTCCGTGTCGCCGAGTGCGCAAGATCTTGCGCGCGCGCGTTGCGCGTCGCGTCGCCCGTGTCGTCTGCGCCCGTGTTGGCCAGATCGCGCGTCCTGTAGCCCGACGCGTCATGTCGCTCGTGCCCGCTCGCCATCCCCTGTGCCGAGCCGCGCCGCGCGCCATCCCCTGTGTCGAGCCGCGCCGCGCGCCGTCGCCCAGCCTAGCAAGCGCCCGCGCCCGGGAGCCCAGTGTCGCCCCAGCCCCGAGCCAGCATCCCTGCGTCTGTCTGCGCCAAGCTGCTGCCTAGCCCGTGCAGCCGGCTCGTTCGCCTGTCAGCCGCGCCTCGTGAGTTGCTCCCGAGCTGAGCCCTGCTTATTTTATTGTATTTAGGGCTATTTTATGATTATTGATGTGTTTGTTTGGCTCGCTATAGGTTGCTCGGGTTCGATCGCAGTTAGGTTTGTTGTGTGTTGTTGCCTTCCGACCAGGTAAGGATTTCTTACCAGAGTTGTGTGGGCCCTGCGATATATTATGTGATTGCTGATTGTATGCTTGTTGTGTTTATTGACATGTTTGATGATAAGTGCTCTCTTCTAAATTCCCGACTGGCTTGATTTCCTATGTTGTTTCTCATGTTAGTCCATGCTAGGTTGTTCCTTTCTGGCATGCTCGTATCTGTTCTTGCTTCGTAGTATCATGCTAGGTTCGTTGTATTCTTTTGAGCATGTATTGGATTGATTTGATTGTTTGCTGATTGCTATGACAGGTTAGAGTTCAGGTAGATAGCATCATCCGGGCCGGGTGCATAAAGTGTCTTGCATCCCCGACAGGGACGTACGAGATTGAGCTCCGTCCCTGATCCCGTTAGGGACTAGCTAACTCTAACGGCGGGCCCCGCAATCTTGGGTGAGGGTGGCAAACTGTTAAATGCCCCAACGGTCGAGATGATGACTTGGCATTGCCTTGTCCCCGACAGCCGGCACGTCCTCAGCGTGTTTTGGCGGTAGCCCTTGAGTTGCCACTTGATAGGGCAAGGACGGTTTCCTGGTGTAAGCCTACCACGACCGGTGCCTTAGCCTCTCGTGTGCGTGGTTCAGCCGACATAGTTCACGTGTCCAGGTCTCACACCCCTATGTCAGTGACACCGATCCAGAGATTTAGTTAGGCGTGGTGACTGGACATGGGTAGCTTGCCACTAGACCCGACACCCCCCATAGTCTGCAGTAGCACGCGGTGCGCGCGCACGCTCATTATAGCGCCGACCGGAGAGCTCGTCTGGATCTTGAGCCAGTGCACCTTTCGTCGGCGATGAAGCCGAGGCCGAGACTTGTTTCTCGTATAGGGCATATTGTGTGATGAGTTATTTCCGGACTAAGACCCTGAGTTGGCATCCGAGGCCCGAGTGTGGGCTAAGCTATGTGCTCTATTCTGTGTTTATATTCATAGCTTGCATACCTTTCTGCTAGATGACCATGTATATCGTATTATACCCGGTTGGGGATTCTTACTGTGTAATTCGTTACTCACCCTTATTATGCGGTTTTTCCACAGGTAGCCATGGTGCGAGACAGGATGGCTGGAGGAGGAGCTATGATCATGGAAACCCGTTGTTCAACTCTGAGTTTTATGTTTATGATTTAAATGTTCTCTGAATGCATGTAGTTGGGCACGGAGCCCTAGGGTGTTTTCTGAATGTATTTCCGAATTCTAGCATTATTGTAACTATTGTAAAGTTTGTATGTTTTAAATAAATCTCTTGATCAGAGTAAGTTTTGTAAATGTATTTGTCTTGGAACAGGTGCTTGGAAACAGGGACAGGTTCTAGGAATTGATGTTGATTTTTAAATGGATGTTTTATGTTTTAGTTTTTACTTAGAATCCGAACACCCCCTTGCAAATTTTCTGTAGATTTGTAATGCATGCATTGAGGTAACGGCCTAGTTAGAACCCTTTCGGGTCGGGTCGTTACAGATTCTACCTCTCGTTTTATTTCTAGCTGGCATGTATATTTCCTGTTGACATGTTAGTACCATGCTAGGTTGTTCTTCCAGCATGTATCGTGATATTCATGATGAGCTGTTGGCATCATGCTTGGCTGTATGTATTGAGCATGTTTGAACTGTTAAGAGCGAGATGTGAATTCATAGATAGAACTTGTCAGGTGGTCATCATCTAGAGGCTGAGAGTGGACATAACGTATCTTGTCCCCACAGGTCGAGATCAGTGAGGACTTGTTCCCGCCCCCGGCAGCCAGACGTGGTTTAGCTTACCACACCGGCATAAGCTTAATTTGTAGCCTGCTAAAGTGAAATCGGTCACTGGTGCAAGCCTACTAGGGACAGTTCTTAGCTTCAGGTCGGTGGTATTCAGGCTACTATAGTTGAGTGCCAAGGGTCTCGCACTCCTGCAGATCAGTGATACTACTTTTGAGTCTTTAGGCATGAGTACCTGGATAGACATAGTTTATCCTTAGGCTCCCACATTTTTGAGATTTATAGAACCATGCGGTGTGCGCGCATACGCGTTATGCACCGGGCGGAAAGCTCCCTTGGGCTAATGTTCGTGATTACACCATCTCCATTCCAGTTTAGAGCCAAACTTTAGGTACTCTTCCGTTTGTCTTAACAACAGCTTGGCTGAGGGTAAGATGCCCTCGAGGAAATCTAGTTGGGATCATCTTTTGAGTTGATCATTTGGCCAAAGGATAAAAACCTTCGAGGATGTCTGACATCTAGTTAGGATCATCTTTTGAGTTGGTCATTTGGCTGAGGGAGAAAGACCCTCGAGGATGTCATTTGGGATTGGTTACTAGAGCCAATCATTAGACTGGAAGTAGGAAACTTCCGAAGATTCTGGACTTGCCATGTTAGCTCAAGAGCAAAGATCTGTGTGGGTAACTGTTTGCATGTATACTAGGATTCCAGATGATTTGAGGTTTCGTACTATACCCCGGTTGGAGATTCTTACTGAGTGCTTTGTACTTTTATTTTCTGTGGTTTTCCACCATGTAACTTGGGACAACACCGGGATGACTAGCGGAGGGAGCTGCAGACCTAAAGGATGACTCATATCTCGTTGGGATTGGTTAGGAGAGCCAATCATTAGACCGAAATCAGGAGACTTCTAAGGATTCAAAACTTGCCTCTTTAACTCATGAGCAAAGATCTATATGTTGTAACTGTCTGCACGTATACTAGGATGCAACTGATTTGATGTTTCATATTGTACCCCGGTTGGGGATTCTTACTGAGTTCTTTGTACTCACCCTTATTTTCTGTGGCTTTCCACCAAGTAACTTGGGACAACACTAGGACTGCTAGTAGAGGGAGCTGCAGGATCATGGGAGGTGTCGACACTTTGTTATGTATATTTAGTATGTAGTCGGACATGGAGTCCGTAGAACTTGCATTGGAAGCTGATTTTATTTTTGGTATTTTATTTCAGATGTTTTAAATTATACTCTGGCTAGGGTTTCGTTTTAAATGATTTAACAGGGATGTTACAACTGCTTCAAAATAGGTTCTACGAGTTAATAGTTTTTAATTATACAAGTATGATGTGTGAAATGAATTTGTTTATTTTTAGTGCGTGCATGCTGAATAAGAACTAGGTTTAGGACCATTTTAGGGTCGGGTTCTTACAGTCGGCATCAGAACACAGAGTCATAGATTCTGTAGACTAACCTGCTTTGTAGGTTGTTTGTCCCCATGATCATCAGCACTCCACGACCGTTAGGTTTGTATAAGTTCATTGTTTAAGGGTTTTTATTATAGTACTGAATCTAGTATACATGTGTTACCTGTTGTTGGCAGTGAGAGTCCGAGAGTGGACTAACACTTTGTGGTTTCCGTGTAGATCACCAGAATGCCGATTACATGTAATGGTGCAGGGACGTATGGTACTGCTAATAGAGATGTTGATGAGACGACGTCCAGGGTTGACTTAACCCATAGGCCACCTGTGCCCCTAGCTGTTAACTTGCCTAGAGGGGGGGGGGGGGGGGGTGAAGGCTACTATGCCTTAGACTGCAGCTCCAGGAGCGGAGTTTGCTTCAACTATGAGTGATATGATGATGAGCTTAATGGTCGAGAAGAGAGTTGAGACTCAGGCGCAGCTTGCAGCATAGAGAGAGAAGTCTAGGGCACAAATAGCCCAGTTGACACTGCTGATTCAGCAGGCACCCCTAGTAGCTCTAATAGCTCCGATGATTCCTTCAAGAGGTCAAGATTAGTCGGATCATGCTGATGAGTTAAATGGCACCGATGGAGCCGCTGAGTTTGACAAGTGGCTTAAAGACTTTACCAAGTGGAAGCCTATAGAGTTTAATGCTTCAGAGAATCCATTAGTGGCGGTAAAGTGGTTGGCCAGGATAGAGTATATCTGCTGAGTGATGGGATGTTCTGATGTTCAGAGGTCGAGATGCGCGACCCATGTTCTGGCAGACACATCAGTGTGGTGGTGGGAGCCCACCGATAGGGCCAGACCAGTAGGATCTCCACCTGCCACCTGGGAGTTCTTTATAACTGAGTTTAGAGCCAAGTATGTCAGTGATGAGGCTCAACAGGAGATGGTGGAGGTCTTCTCGAATCTGAAGCAAGGTACTGATAGCATAGCCGAGTATGAGAACAAGTTCTCAGAGTACAGTTATTTTTTCCTAGAGCTCATAGCCATAGAAGGACTCAAGATTATGAAGTTCATTAGCGGGCCGAGAAAGGAGGTTGCTCTAGAGCCGTGGCATTGGCCACCATTTATAATCCCAAGTACCCTCCGGTGCAGGTATCTGATGCACCAGTTCAGTTTGTTCAGCAACAGTCAAGGTAGAAAAAGAAGTTTGAGTCTTCTAGTAGGTCCCGTTCAGGTGGACAGCAGGCTCGAGGTCAGGGCCATTTCAGAGGTCTTGATCAACGCCGACCACAGTATAGAGCGCAAGTGTAACGGCCCAGTTTTCTATCCCGGTTCTCGAGGAGCTTCCGGTTCAGATTCAGTGGTTCGGTTGGGCCGTTAGAGCTATTTTGACCCTTAGGGGCATTTTGGTCTTTTTGCTCCCCGGGCAGGATTTGTGGTTTTTCAGGGCTTCGAGGCAGCTCCTGCCTTTGTTGAGGCTTGTTTGTTGGTGGCTGCGAGTCCCGAGACGTTTGGGCTACTCGTTTAGGAGTTCGGTTGTGATTTGGGTTTTGGGCAAAGTGATGGTTGTTTGGGTGTTTCCTTCAGGATTCTAGCCGGTCCCTCAGTGTTGATTTGGGAGGTTGTTTTAAGTGAGATTTATTGTTTGGAAATAGTTGCTTCAGTTGGGTCTCGAAGGAGGAAGCCGGGAAATGGGATTTAAGGATTTTAAGGATTTTTGGAAAATTGGAAAATTGGATTTATTTGGATAAGGATGGAAATTTAATAAAAGAGAAAAAGAAAAGAAAAAAAAATCCCATTTTTCCCCCATTTTTCCCTTTCTCTCCTCCAACCCAAGCCCCCTTGGCCCCTCACCTCCTCGCTCGCGGCACTGGTCGCCCACCGCGCCGCCCAGCCCAAGCCAGCCCTAGCGCCCAGCTCGCCCATAGTCGCGAGCCTAGCCGCCCAGCTCGCCCTGCCGCGTCGCACAGTGCCTAGCCCAGCCCTTGCGTCGCTCGTCACGTCCGCGTCCGCGTCGCCCATATCCACCTTGCCCAGGCCGTCCCCGCGCCAGCTAGCACTGTGCAGAGTCCGTGCGCCCCTTTAGCTCGCCGTGCCAAGCACATGCGCCAGTAGCGATCTCCGCGCGCGTCCTCGTAGCGCCCGTGTCGCTCGCGCGTGCGATCCCTTGTGCCGAGCCGCACGCGCGACGTCGTCGCCACCGAGCTCGAGCCACGCCGCGCGCGCGCCCGCGCCTCGCGGCTCGCCGCGCGCAGCCTCTGCGCTTGGCGCAGCGCTGCGTACTGCGCTGCGCCCTGCGCCCAGACCAGCGCCAGCGGCTTTGCACGATGTGTGTTGGTTTGGCCCGAGCCTTGTGGCTTCTCGGATGGTATTTCGAGTCTTTTCTTCGTTGGGCCGGTTTTATTTGGCTTTGGTTATTGATTTATTTGGGTCGCATTTTATGTATTTGATTTGGGTGCTTTAATTGATGTTCAGGCTGTTCGGGATCGTTTAGAGGCTCGAGGATCGCTCGTTCATTTATTATTATTATTGTTTTTCTGCTTGTTCCAGGTAGGGATTTCTTACCAGTGGTTGTGTGGACCTGCGATATATCTCGATATGCCTTGCTTGTTTTTCTTGACGTTATGAGCATGTTAGAGATAGAGCGATTGATTGATTTCTTGCTAGCATGTTTGCACGATTTTACATGTTAGTGCCATGGTAGGTTTGTTACGCGGCATGCTTATGATTCCTGCTTAAGTTGTATTATCATGCTAGGTAATGTGATTTATGTCGGTCATTGCTTGCTAGCCAGGAATCATTGATTTTACTCTGTACTCTTAGATAGAGTTGTAGGGTTTGTAATCATCCAGAGGCTGAGCGAACATAACGTACTTTGTCCCCACTGATCGGGAGTAAAGTGTGCGCAGCATAAAGTATCTTGCTTCCCCCCCGGTCGCTAAGGTGGATTTAGCTCAGGTCGGGAGTAAAGTGTGCGTGAGATAACGTATCTTGCTACCCCCGACCCGCTGGTTGTGGACTTAGCTACCCACCGGCAATAGCCTAGTTTGTAGCTGCTAGAGCGGAACCACCGCCAGCGGTGTAAGCCTACCTTGGCGGTTCTTAGCTTCAAGTTGGTGGATCAGTTTGACGCAGACAGCGCCGAGGGCCTCGCGCATCGTGATCGGTGACATCGCTCGAGTCATAGGCATGTGCACGCCCGCGTAGTTTGCCCTTAGGCCCCGGCATTTACGGTGATTGAGAGGAGCATGCGGTGTGCGCGCACGCAGCGTTAGTTCTGCCGGTTCGGAGAGCTCCCCCTGGCTAATGTCGTGAGTACACCATTCTTTCCGTTAGAGCCTGACTTCGGGTACTCTCTCGTAAGTTTAGATTAGTGCAAGGGCAATGAGGCCCTTGAGGAAATTCTAGGGATCAGTGTATTCCCCCCGAGTGACAGATACCTCGGTGATGTCCCGGGATTGGTCGATGTATCCAATCCCGGTTAGGTAGAAAGAAAGAGACTTAGATGGCTCCGGATCTTGTTTTATGAGCTCGTTGAGCTATGATCTGTGTTGATAGCTGTTTGCTTGCATTGTTATTCAGCATGTAGATGGACAAGAGTCCTAGGGGAACATTGTTTAAAACGTTGTTTAAATTGTATTGTATATTTTTATAAATACTGGCCAGGATGTTTTTGTGACGAACCCGACCCAAAACATGGTCCTAAACCGGGGTTCTCACTCAGCATGCAAGTAAATATGATATCAAGCGGTTTAGTGTTCATATTTAAAAACCATTCAAAACATGAGAAGGGAGAACCCTTAAAACATAACCAACAGTTTACATTTAAACCATCCAACGAAGTAAATCCACCTGGCCAGTATTTATAAAATCATACAATACATTTTAAACAACTTTTTAAACAATGTTCCCCTAGGACTCCTGACAATCTACATGCTGAATAAACAATGCAACAATAAAAGATAGAGTGCCTGCGGGCCCCATGATCAATCGGCTCCTCCGCTAGCCCTCCCGGTGTTGTCCCAAGCTACGAAAGATAAATAAGGGTGAGTATAAAGATACTCAGTAAGAATCCCCAACCGGGGTACAATACGATACATCCGTCATCTAGCACCTCAACAAGCAAGCAAACAGCTATCAACACAGATCATAGCTCAACGAGCTCATTAAACAAGATCTGGAGCCATCAGAAGTCTCTTACTTCCGGCCTAACTGGGATTGGAAACACCAACCAATCCTGGGACATCGCCGAGGTATCTGTCACTCGGGGGAATACATTGATCCCTAAAATGTCCTCAAGGGCCTCCTTGCCCTTGCACTAATCTGGACTTACGGGAGAGAGTACGAAGAAGTCGCTCTAACGGAAGGAATGGTGTACTCACGACATTAGCCCGAGGGAGCTCTCCGAACCGGCAACTCGCGCGTGTGTGCGCAAGACACCGCATGCTCCTCACCCGCAACAACCAGCGTAAATGCGGGGCCTAAGGGCAAACTACGCGGGCAGTGCACATGCCTATGACTCGGAAGCGGTGTCGCGATCACGATGAGCGCGAGGCCCTCGGCGCTCATCGTGCGGCATGATCCACCGACACGAAGCTAAGAACCGCCGAGGCGAGCTTACACCGATGGCGTGGTTCCGCTCTAGCGAGCTACAAACCAGGCTCTGGCCGAAGTGGGTAGCTAAGTCCATAACTGACAGGTCGGGGGGGGGGGGTAGCAAGATACGTTATGCTTCACACACTTTACTCCCGATCTGAGCTACTGGGGACAAAGTACGTTATGTTCGCTCAGCCTCTGGATGATGACAAACCCTACAACTCTATCTAAGAGTACAGAGCAAAAATCAATGATTCCTGGCTAGCAAGCAATGACCGACATAAATCACATTACCTAGCATGATACTACGACTTAAGCAGGAATCACAAGCATGCTGGCAGAACAAACCTAGCATGGAACTAACATGTAAAATCAGGCAAACATGCTAGCAAGAATTTAATCAACTGCTCTATCTCTAACATGCTCATAACAATCAGCAAACAAGCAAGGCATATCGAGATATATCGCAGGGTCCACACAACCACGGTAAGAAATCCTTACCTGGAACAAGCAGAAAAACAATAATTATAATAAATCTACGAGCGAATCCATGAGCCTCTAATCGATCCCAAATAGCCTGAACATCAAACAAAGCACCCAAATAAACACAATAAAACAGCCTAATAAATCCATAACCAGCAGCCAATAAATCCGGGACCAACGAAGAAAAGACTCGGGAAATACCATCCGAGAAGCCACAAGGCTCGGGCCAAGCCAACACACAACAATATGGCTGGGCGCAGGGGTTGGGCTGGCTGGGCTCAGGGGAGGCACGCTGGGGCGCAGACACGGGCGGTAGGGCGAGAGAGTGCGGGCGAGCAGTACGAGGCGAGGCGCGGCGAGGGAGGAGAGGGCCAAGGGGGCTCGGGTGGAGGAGAGAGAAAGGGGAATTTTGGGGAAAAATGGTTTTTTCTTTTTCTTTTTCTCTTTTATTTATTTCCAACCTTATCCAAATAAAAAAAATCCAATTTATCCATTTTCCAATTTTCCAAAAATCCTTAAAATCCTTAAATCTCATTTCCCGGCTTCCTCCTTCGAGACCCGACTAAAGCAACCTTTTCAAACAACAAACTCACTGAAATCAACCTCCCAAACCAATACTGAAGGCCCGACTCGAATCCCGAAGGAAACACCCAAACAACCATCATTTTGCCCAAAACCCAAATCACAACCGAACTCCCAAACGAATAGCCCAAACATCTCGGGACTCGCAGCCACCAACAAACAAGCCTCAACAAAGCGAAGGCGCCTCAAGCCTGAAAAACCACAAATCCCGCCCGAGGAGCAAAAGACCAAAATGCCCCTAAGGGTCCAAACAACTCTAACGGCCCAATCGAACCACCGAATGCAACAGGAGCTCCTCGAGCAGGGATAGAAACTGGGCCGTTACAATACTCCCCTCCTTATAAGACTTTCGTCCTCGAAAGTCCTAAGACGAAACGGCTCTTGGAATACTCCACTGATTCCTAGCCAACTGAACTTCTCGGCTAAGACAACACTAGCCCATCTTCGTGAACCAAACCCTCTTGGGTTCTCAAAGGCTCAAAGCCACAAAGCTAACCGATCGCCAAAGACTAACTCAACAAAGGCTGGGCAAAGCTAACCAAAAGGCCATTGCTCCGATCCGCTCAAGGATCTCAAAAGGCCTACAAACCGGGGCTCAATCTAAACCCCGCTAATCCAACACGGAACACCTCTCTACGGTGTTAATCTCAAACAAACTCGCATGGTGGGCACAAGCTCCAAAACTCAACGCCACGCGCCTTTGGCGTAACACTACGAATGCCCACATCTGTTAACAAACAACCACAACACTACACCATGCTGGCCAAACAACTGAACCTCTCAGGTTCCAGAAACCAAACGGCCTACTCATGCATCGCATGAGGCCAGCGAACCACAAAGCTTGCCTACAGCCTTAACGAAAAGCAAACAAATCACCAACTGACGATTGATCCAAAAGGCAAACTTTACCAACTAGCACAAGCTGAAACTTCACTACGGCCAACCCTAAATGGCCAAAACCGTGCCTGAGCTCCACTCGGCCAAGCCAACAAACTGGAGCCTCTCAACGGCCAAACACAAACTTTTCCAGGCAAATCTACTAGCAACTGGCCAAGGAGAACTTTGCCAGGCAAGGAAGCAACCAACGCTCCTCTCAAGGAAATCTCGGCAGCAAGGACCAAACCCTCACAGGGCTACCAGCAACACAACAGCTTGAGGAGAACAGCCCAAAGGCTAACCAACCAATGCCACGTCACCTCTATGCCAACTCACTCCACTGAGGCTCAGCTAACGCCAACTGCGAAAGCACAACAACAAGAAGCAAAGCCCGAGAAGGACTTGCTCAGCAGAACTCAACTCAAGCTCATCGCGAGCAAAGCTCGCCTCCAAGCTACCACTCAACTCTTAAGTCCAACTGGCTACTCAAAGGACTTCCTTCTTTTAGCCAAGGCCTAACTCATCTTGCAACTAGAACCTCCACACTCGGAACATCGCAAGGAATACGGACTGACGAGGCTATCTCCAAGGATAACACTCGAGGCTGGCATCCATGGTGCAACTCAACCACCAAGGAAACTAGGGGCTCTTCAAACCCCAAAGAACCAACAACTCACCAGCAAAAACTCAACTTTTAAACCGGCTGGCCACCGCTCTTGCGGGGACAAACAACTTCGCTTGCTAACAACACCATGCAGGGACCCTCTCGCTGGGCTAACCACTGCGCTACTCTGATCCACTATGCAACTTAGGAGCTAAGCTGACTCCTCAACGGGAACGATTTCCCAGCAAGCGAACTCTGAAGGGCAGCGAACATCACACATGCTCGCTGACTAGCTCAAACCCAAGGGCAAACAACAACCAACTCTCTTGGAAGCAACACCAAAGGGGAAACCCAACTGATTGGACCACCAACCAGAACAAGCAGGACTTACTCAACCACCGAGGGAGGGGTCAACTCCCAAAACTTCCTGACTAGGAACAAATCCTCAGGGCAACGCCCTCTTGCTCGAACCGAGCTAGCTCTTGAAACATCAAGAGAACCAAAACTTGGTCAACACCAAGCACCAACTAGCCTCCAAACCGGAACCAATCGGGCTCTACTCCAAACAAGCACTAGCTTGCTAGACTGCCAAATCTGCAAGCAACTCATCCAAGGAACACTGCCTGGGTCTAACTGAGCTCTGGAGAGGCTCTCCACAAACTAAGGATCCTCCGATCACCCTCCGACACACACGGTCGACAAACAAATCTAACAGACAACCGGCCACACGGGCACAATCCTCTCCAACATCTCAACTAAGCTGGCTAACTTCAACTCTGAAAACCAAGAGGACCGGATACGCTACAGAATGCGTCATCCTCCTACTCAAGCATCAGCCTCAACAAACCTTCTGCACAAGGCAAGGATCCGAACAGCTCTCACTTAGCCATAACGATCAGAAACTACGCGGCTGCTACCACCGCTCTTGCTCAGATCCAACTGAACTCTGATCAGGCTAAGGACCAACAAGCAAAACTTGCTCAAACAACAACCCGGCAACGAGCACGGCATCCTTACAACCAAAGCTAGGGCACTTGCCAAAAACCAAAGCCTTGACAACTCCAAGACTGAGCACTGGCTCCTCAACACGAACCCTTCGTGGTTCTCCAAACATAAACCACGGGCGAGCTACGATAGTACACCGGGGTGTACGGCTCCAACTAGATCCAATGCCAACAAGGGCTCTCACACAGGGCAACTTTTGCCTCAACAGAGCCACTACTAACCAGGGGAGCAACAAGAGTCCAAACCCACTCGGGGTCGACTCACCACGGAAAGCCACATTGGCAAACTCACTCTACAAGAGCAAATCCAACCAGGCTAACATACCTCAAGCCAATGTGTTCACTAAACACGCTCCGAACAGCCATCCAACTCATGGCTCTAACATTGGATCAGCCATGCATCCTCGATGCCAACACTACCCATACTACGGTAACTCAAAGGGTAGCAGAATCATGCTACCATCAAACTGGCTCACAGGCTCACAACACAGGCGCGAGAACTCGAACGCGCTAGCTCTAAACAGCCTACAACATCCTTTGCACCCAACTCTCGGTGACCAAGGAAAGCTCCTACTTTCCCTCGAAAACTTCATACTTGTAGTCCTCTGACTACCACCGAGCTAGATCTCTTATGCAACCAAACAGGTGCAACCTCAGGAAATGGGTACAAGACTAGCGGGGATGCTGTACTCTGGGCGGCCACGGAACCACCTGTACAACAGAGCCAACTGGCCTCAATCTAGGCCTCCTCTCAAAGCCTGGTGCACAACATCCTTTACAACACAAATCAGCCTACAACGAGCTTTATGCCCCTCTGAGGAAAGGTCACACTCCAAGTGACGGGGCAATGACACTCAACACAAGAGTCCAAGAACTCGAGGAACCTAATCTCTGGCATCTCGACCAACAGACATGACAAGGCCTACTCCTGCATCCCACTCGATGCTCAACAAAAGCTCAGGCTAACTCCTGCATCTCACTCGATGCTCAACAGAAGCTCAGGCCAACACCTCGGGTGGCAACAACTAGTTCCACACTGGGAACATCCAAATAAAAAGAGTGCTCTACTCTACTGGCCCGCTGAAATCCACAAATGGATAAAACCCTGGCAAACATGCTCTAAACTGCACCCTGGCTACGAGGGCACTAAAAGAACTGGCTGCACAACGAGAGCAGGCTCGCAAGGGGGGCAAAGATGTCTCTACATCTGCCTCAAGCCACTAACACGGGAACTTGCCAATCAATCGGGCGACTCGTGGAGACTCAGCTAGTCCACCACTCTCAAGGGACTACCACCATCAATTGCTGTACCAAACAGCACAGGAACGGCACATCTCGGCCTCTGAACAACAGGGCATCCCAACACACGGATGCTAAACTCAAACCTGGCCAACTGCTTTACTACTAGCAGCTGGACTTTCTCAAACAACGAGCTCTACAGGCATCCACTTGCCAAACTGGGCAGCCCCATCAACGCCAACAAACTCATCGGCAAAACCTGCTGATCATGCCCTTCCGGGAACCTCCGGGGATACAAGAGCTACTGGGGGGAAAATGCTGAAACAAACTCTGCCAGCTGGGCTATCTGTTCCCGGGACTCCTCACTATGCGCTACTAAAATGCGCGCACGGGTCTCCGCTCTCGATAGCCAAGACACGCCATCAAATCTCTCATGGCTGGAGCACACTCTGCTCAAGGAGTCTCACTCTGAGGCGTGCTAGCCTCTACCCCCTCCTCTAGGCAACTCAACTGTCAAGGCCAACTCTGGCCAACGGGTCTACACGACCCTGGGACGCAGCCTCAACATCAACACAATCAGTCCAACACCTCGGTCGAACATGCCAAGCGTCCTGCTCCTCAGAGTGCGATCCATACACTGGCGATCTGCACGAGCACCTCCACCCTCTCACTAGGGGAGAACCAACAACTGGGCCACAAATGGCGTACGAGAGTCTAAGCTCTGCCTCCCTCTGGGTGCGATCGACACACTAGCGATCTGCACAAAGCACCTCCACCCTCTCACTAGGGGTTAAACAACAACTAGGCCACAAATGGCCTACGGGAGTCTAAGCTCTGCCTCCCTCTAGGTGCGATCGACACACTGGCGATCTGCACAAAGCATAAATGCTGCCCACACTGGGGCTCTCACTCCTCAACAAGCTACTCGCACTGCGGGAAAGTTGGCATGATGGCTCTCTAAGCCCAAACCAACAACGAGTCAGAACCTGCTCGTCTCCGCTCCATAACTCTACACAAGGCATAAAAGCTAGATGAAAAGTATTGTAAATTCTTACCCCTTAGCTTAATTGAACTCAGACAAACCTGGCGGCCGTGGAGTGTTGATGATCATGGGAGCAAACAACCTACAAAGCAGGTTAGTCTACAGAATCTATGACTCTGTGCTCTAATACCAACTGTGACGAACCCGACCCAAAACATGGTCCTAAACTGGGGTTCTCACTCAGCATGCAAGTAAATATGATATCAAGCGGTTTAGTGCTCATATTTAAAAACCATTCAAAACATATGAGAAGGGGGAACGCTTAAAACATAACCAACAGTTTACATTTAAACCATCCATCGAAGTAAATCTACCTGGCCAGTATTTATAAAATCATACAATACATTTTAAACAATGTTCCCCTAGGACTCCTGTCCATCTACATGCTGAATAAACAATGCAACAATAAAAGACAGAATGTCGGCGGCTCCCCATAATCAATAAGCTCCCTCCGCTAGCCCTCCTGGTGTTGTCCCAAGCTACCTGAAAGATAAATAAGGGTGAGTATAAAGATACTCAATAAGAATCCCCAACCGGGGTACAATACGATACATCCGTCATCTAGCACCTCAACAAGCAAGCAAACAGCTATCAACACAGATCATAGCTCAACGAGTTCATAAAACAAGATCTGGAGCCATCGGAAGTCTCTTACTTCCGGCCTAACTCGGATTGGATACATCGACCAATCACGGGACATCGCCGAGGTATCTCGTCACTCGGGGAATACATCGATCCCTAAAATGTCCTCAAGGGCCTCCTTGCCCTTGCACTATCTGGACTTACGGGAGAGTCAGGAAGAAGTCGCTCTAACGGAAGGAATGGTGTACTCACGACATTAGCTTCGGGGAGCTCTCGAACCGGCAACTACGCGCGTGTGCGCGCACACCGCATGCTCCTCCGCAACCGGCGTAAATGCGGGGCCTAAGGGCAAAAACTACGCTGGCAGTGCACATGCCTATGACTCGGAAGCGGTGTCGCGATCACGATGCGCGAGGCCCTCGGCGCTCATCGTGCGGCATGATCCACCGACACGAAGCTAAGAATCGCAGGTAGGCTTACACCGATGGCAGGGTTCCGCTCTAGCAGGCTACAAATTAGGCTCTGGCCGAAGTGGGTAGCTAAGCCCACAACCGGCGGGTCGGGGTGGGGGGGGGTAGCAAGATACGTTATGCTTCACACACTTTACTCCCGACCTGAGCCACTAGGGACAAAGTACGTTATGTCCGCTCAGCCTCTGGATGATGACAAACTCTACAACTCTATCTAAGAGTACAGAGCAAAAATCAATGATTCCTGGCTAGCAAGCAATGACAGACATAAATCACATTACCTAGCATGATACTACAACTTAAGCAGAATCACAAGCATCTTTGTGAGAACAAACCTAGCATGGCACTAACATGTAAAATCAGGCAAACATGCTAGCAAGAATTTAATCAACTGCTCTATCTCTAACATGCTCATAACAATCAGCAAACAAGCAAGGCATATCGAGATATATCGCAGGGTCCACACAACCACGGTAAGAAATCCTTACCTGGAACAAGCAGAAAAACAATAATTATAATAAATCTACGAGCGAATCCTCGAGCCTCTAATCGATCCCGAACAGCCTGAACATCAAACAAAGCACCCAAATAAACACAATAAAACAGCCCAATAAATCCATAACCAGCATCCAATAAATCCGGGCCCAACGAAGAAAAGACTCAGGAAATACCATCCGAGAAGCCACAAGGCTCGGGCCAAGCCAACACACAACAATATGGCTGGGTATGGGTGGCGAAATTTGGGCGCAGGCGCAGGCACGCAGCGGGCAGAAGCAGCATTTCTGCAGGTATGGGGCGTGGCTGGGGCGCGGAGCTGCTGTGTGGCGTCTTCAGGACAAAGCGAGCGCGCGCGGCGCGCGCTTCGGCCTGAGGGGACGGCGCGAGCTCGGCAAACACAGGGGCGACGCGAGGCGGCGCGACGCGTTGGGCTCGGGGCGCTCGATCTGGCACGGTACTATGCGAGGGGCTGCGAGCTAGAGGGCGCACGGCACAGGGCTGGGCGACTCGGACCAGGGCGAGGCGAGCTGGGCGACACTGGCGCGGCGGCGAGCTCGGCGGTGGGACGGACCAGCGACTGTGTCTGGCGCGATCGAGCGAGAGGTAAGAAGTGGGCTCGTGGCGCTCGAGGAGGCTCAAGCGGCGCGGGGGCTCGGGCGGGGAGGAGAGGGCCAAGGAGGGGGGGGCTCGGGCTGGAGGAGAGAGAAAGGGGAATTTTGGGGAAAAATGGATTTTTCTTTTTCTTTTTCTCTTTTATTTATTTCCAACCTTATCCAAATAAAAAAAAATCCAATTTATCCATTTTCCAATTTTCCAAAAATTCTTAAAATTCTTAAATCTCATTTCTCGGCTTCCTCCTTCGAGACCCGACTGAAGCAACCTTTTCAAACAACAAACTCACTGAAATCAACCTCCCAAACCAATACTGAAGGCCCGGCTCGAATCCCGAAGGAAACACCCAAACAACCATCATTTTGCCCAAAACCTAAATCACAACCGAACTCCCAAACGAATAGCCCAAACATCTCGGGACTCGCAACCACCAACAAACAAGCCTCAACAAAGGCAGAAGCTGCCTCGAAGCCCTGAAAAACCACAAATCCTGCCCAGGGATCAAAAAGACCAAAATGCCTTTAAGGGTCCAAACAGCTCTAACGGCCCAACCGAGCCACTGAATCTGAACCGGAAGCTCCTCGAGAACCGGGATAGAAACCTGGGCCGTTACAATACTCCCTCCTTATAAGACTTTCGTCCTCGAAAGTCCTAAGACGAAACGGCTCTTGGAATACTCCACTGATTCCTAGCCAACTGAACTTCTCGGCTAAGACAACACTAGCCCATCTTCGAGAACCAAACCCTCTTGGGTTCTCAAAGGCTCAAAGCCACAAAGCTAACCAGTCTGCCAAAGACTAACTCAATAAAGACTGGGCAAAGCTAACCAAAAGGCCACTGCTCCGATCCGCTCAAGGATCTCAAAAGGCCTACAACCAGGGGCTCAATCTAAACCCTGCTAATCCAACACGGAACACCTCTCTACGGTGTTAATCTCAGCAAACTCGCAGACTGGGCACAAGCTCCAAAACTCAACGCCACGCACTGGCGTAACTTTTCTGAATGCCCACATCTGTTAACAAACAACCACAACACTACACCATGCTGGCCAAACAACTGAACCTCTCAGGTTCCAGAAACCAAACGGCCTACTCATGCATCGCATGAGGCCAGCGAACCACAAAGCTTGCCTACAGCCTTAACGAAAAGCAAACAAATCACCAACTGACGATTGATCCAAAAGGCAAACTTTACCAACTAGCACAAGCTGAAACTTCAGCTACGACCAACCCTAAATGGCCAAAACCAGGCACAGGCTCCACTCGGCCAAGCCAACAAACTGGACCCTCTCAACGGCCGAACACAAACTTTTCCATGCAAATCTACTAGTAACTGGCCAAGGAGAACTTTTCCAGGCAAGGAAGCAACCAACGCTCCTCTCAAGGAAATCTCGGCAGCAAGGACCAAACCCTCACAGGGCTACCTGCAACACAACAGCTTGAGGAGAACAGCCCAAAGGCTAACCAACCAATGCCACGGCACCTCCGTGCCAACTCACTCCACTGAGGCTCAGCTAACGCCAACTGCGAAAGCACAACAACAAGAAGCAAAGCCCTAGAAGGACTTGCTCAACAGAACTCAACTCAAGCTCATCGCGAGCAAAGCTCGCCTCCAAGCTACCACTCAACTCTTAAGTCCAACTGGCTACTCAAAGGACTTCCTTCTTTTAGCCAAGGCCTAACTCATCTTGCAACTAGAACCTCCACACTCGAAACATCGCAAGGAATACGGACTAACGAGGCTATCTCCAAGGATAACACTCGAGGCTGGCATCCATGGTGCAACTCAACCACCAAGGAAACTAGGGGCTCTTCAAACCCCAAAGAACCAACAACTCACCAGCAAAAACTCAACTCTTAAACCGGCTGGCCACCGCTTTTGCGGGGACAAACAACTTCGCTTGCTAACAACACCATGCAGGGACCCTCTCGCTGGGCTAACCACTGCGCTACTCTGATCCACTATGCAACTTAGGAGCTAAGCTGACTCCTCAACGGGAACGATTTCCCAGCATGCGAACTCTGAAGGGCAGCGAACATCACACATGCTCGCTGACTAGCTCAAACCCAAGGGCAAACAACAACCAACTCTCTTGGAAGCAACACCAAAGGGGAAACCCAACTGATTGGACCACCAACCAGAACAAGCAGGACTTACTCAACCACCGAGGGAGGGGTCAACTCCCAAAACTTCCTGACTAGGAACAAATCCTCAGGGCAACGCCCTCTTGCTCGAACCGAGCTAGCTCTTGAAACATCAAGAGAACCAAAACTTGGTCAACACCAAGCACCAACTAGCCTCCAAACCGGAACCAATCGGGCTCTACTCCAAACAAGCACTAGCTTGCTAGACTGCCAAATCTGCAAGCAACTCATCCAAGGAACACTGCCTGGGTCTAACTGAGCTCTGGAGAGGCTTTCCACAAACTAAGGATCCTCCGATCACCCTCCGACACACACGGTCGACAAACAAATCTAACAGACAACCGGCCACACGGGCACAATCCTCTCCAACATCTCAACTAAGCTGGCTAACTTCAACTCTGAAAACCAAGAGGACCGGATACGCTACAGAATGCGTCATCCTCCTACTCAAGCATCAGCCTCAACAAACCTTCTGCACAAGGCAAGGATCCGAACAGCTCTCACTTAGCCATAACGATCAGAAACTACGCGGCTGCTACCACCGCTCTTGCTCAGATCCAACTGAACTCTGATCAGGCTAAGGACCAACAAGCAAAACTTGCTCAAACAACAACCCGGCAACGAGCACGGCATCCTTACAACCAAAGCTAGGGCACTTGCCAAGAACCAAAGCCTTGACAACTCCAAGACTGAGCACTGGCTCCTCAACACGAACCCTTCGTGGTTCTCCAAACATAAACCACGGAACGAGCTACACAGAAGTACACCGGGGTGTACAGCTCCAACTAGATCCAATGCCAACAAGGGCTCTCACACAGGGCAACTTTTGCCTCCAACAGAGCCACTACTAACCAGGGAGCAACAAGAGTCCAAACCCACTCGGGGTCGACTCACCACGGAAAGCCACATTGGCAAACTCACTCTACAAGAGCAAATCCAACCAGGCTAACATACCTCAAGCCAATGTGTTCACTAAACACGCTCCGAACAGCCATCCAACTCATGGCTCTAACATTGGATCAGCCATGCATCCTCGATGCCAACACTACCCATACTACGGTAACTCAAAGGGTAGCAGAATCATGCTACCATCAAACTGGCTCACAGGCTCACAACACAGGCGCGAGAACTCGAACGCGCTAGCTCTAAACAGCCTACAACATCCTTTGCACCCAACTCTCGGTGACCAAGGAAAGCTCCTACTTTCCCTCGAAAACTTCATACTTGTAGTCCTCTGACTACCACCGAGCTAGATCTCTTATGCAACCAAGCAGTGCAACCTCGGAAATGGGTACAAGACTAGCGGGATGATCTTTGTACTGGGCGGCCACGGAACCACACAGCAACCATGAGCCAAGCGGCCTCAATCTAGGCCTCCTCTCAAAGCCTGGTGCACAACATCCTTTACAACACAAATCAGCCTACAACGAGCTTTATGCCCCTCTGAGGAAAGGTCACACTCCAAGTGACGGGGCAATGACACTCAACACAAGAGTCCAAGAACTCGAGGAACCTAATCTCTGGCATCTCGACCAACAGACATGACAAGGCCTACTCCTGCATCCCACTCGATGCTCAACAAAAGCTCAGGCTAACTCCTGCATCTCACTCGATGCTCAACTGAAGCTCAGGCCAACACCTCGGGTGGCAACAACTAGTTCCACACTGGGAACATCCAAATAAAAAGAGTGCTCTACTCTACTGGCCCGCTGAAATCCACAAATGGATAAAACCCTGGCAAACATGCTCTAAACTGCACCCTGGCTACGAGGGCACTAAAAGAACTGGCTGCACAACGAGAGCAGGCTCGCAAGGGGGGCAAAGATGTCTCTACATCTGCCTCAAGCCACTAACACGGGAACTTGCCAATCAATCGGGCGACTCGTGGAGACTCAGCTAGTCCACCTCTCTCAAGGGACTACCACCATCAAGCTGCTTTGTACCAAAGCGGCCACAGAACGGCACATCTCGGCCTCGAGCAGCAGAGGCATCCCAACACACGGATGCTAAACTCAAACCTGGCCAATTGCTTTACTACTAGCAGCTGGACTTTCTCAAACAACGAGCTCTACAGGCATCCACTTGCCAAACTGGGCAGCTCCATCAACGCCAACAAACTCATCGGCAAAACCTGCTGATCATGCCCTCCCAGGAACCTCCGGGGATACAAGAACTACTGGGGGGAAAATCCTGAAACAAACTCTGCCAGCTGGGCTATCTGTGCTCGGGACTCCTCACTATGCGCTACAAACTGCGCCTGGGTCTCCGCTTTCTGATAGCTGAAGACCTGCCATCAAATTACTCATGGCTGGAGCACACTCTGCTCAAGGAGTCTCACTCTGAGGCGTGCTAGCCTCTACCCCCTCCTCTACGCAACTCAACTGTCAGGGCCAACTCTGGCCAACGGGTTTACACGGCCCTGGGACGCGACGTAAACATCAACACAATCAGTCCAACACCTCTGTCGGACATGCCAAGCGTCCTGATTCTCAGAGTGCGATCCACACACTGGCGATCTGCACGAGCACCTCCACCCTCTCACTAGAGGAGAACCAAAAACTGGGCCACAAATGGCCTACGGGAGTCTAAGCTCTGCCTCCCTCTGGGTGCGATCGACACACTGGCGATCTGCACAAAGCACCTCCACCCTCTCACTGGGGAAAAACAACAATCTGGGCCACAAATGGCCTCACGGAGTCTAAGCTCTGCCTCCTGCAGGTGCGATCGACACACTGTCGATGCCGCACAAAGCATAAATCTTTGCCACACCTTTGGGGCTCTCACCGCTCAACAATTTGCTCGTGATGCTGGGAAAGTTGGCATGATGGCTCTCTAAGCCCAAACCAACAACGAGTCAGAACCTGCTCGTCTCCGCTCCACAACTCTACACAAGGCATAAAAGCTAGATGAAAAGTATTGTAAATTCTTACCCCTTAGCTTAATTGAACTCGAGACAAACACTGGCGGCCGTGGAGTCTTGATGATCATGGGAGCAAACAACCTACAAAGCGAGTTAGTCTACTGAGAATCTATGACTCGTGCTCGATACCAATCGTGATTGAACCCGACCCAAAACATGGTCCTAAACCGGGGTTCTCACCTCGGCATGCAAGTAAATATGATATCAAGCGGTTTAGTGCTCATATTTAAAAACCATTCAAAACATATGAGAAGGGGGAACCCTTAAAACATAACCAACAGTTTACATTTAAACCATCCAACGAAGTAAATCCACCTGGCCAGTATTTATAAAATCATACAATACATTTTAAACAACTTTTTAAACAATGTTCCCCTAGGACTCTGTCCATCTACATCTTTGAATAAACAATGCAACAATAAAAGACAGAGTCTTGGCGGCTCCCCATGATCAATCGGCTCCTCCGCTAGCCCTCCCGGTGTTGTCCCAAGCTACCTGAAAGATAAATAAGGGTGAGTATAAAGATACTCAGTAAGAATCTCCAACCGGGGTACAATACGATACATCCGTCATCTAGCACCTCAACAAGCAAGCAAACAGCTATCAACACAGATCATAGCTCAACGAGCTCATAAAACAAGATCTGGAGCCATCAGAAGTCTCTTACTTCCGCCTGGCGGGATTGGATACAGCGACCAATCACGGGACATCGCCGAGGTATCTGTCACTCGGGGGGAATACACTGATCCCAAAAATGTTCTCAAGGGCCTCCTTGCCCTTGCACTAATCTGGACTTACGGGAGAGTACCCGAAGTCAGGCTCTAACGGAAGGAATGGTGTACTCACGACATTAGACCGGGGGAGCTCTCTGAACCGACAACTCACGCGTGTGCGCGCACACCGCATGCTCCTCTGCAACCGGCGTAAATGCGGGGGCCTAAGGGCAAACTACGCGGGCCAGGAGCACATGCCTATGACTCGGAAGCGGTGTCACTGATCACAGTAGCGCGAGGCCCTCGGCGCTCATCTGTGCAGCATGATCCACCGACCTGAAGCTAAGAACCGGCCAGGGCAGGCTTACACCGATGGCAGGGTTCCGCTCTAGCAGGCTACAAACTAGGCTCTGGCCGAAGTGGGTAGCTAAGTCCACAACCGGTGGGTCGGGGGGGGGGGTAGCAAGATACGTTATGTTTCACACACTTTACTCCCGACCTGAGCTACTGGGAACAAAGTACGTTATGTTCGCTCAGCCTCTGGATGATGACAAACCCTACAACTCTATCTAAGAGTACAGAGCAAAAATCAATGATTCATGGCTTGCAAGCAATGACCGACATAAATCACATTACCTAGCCTGATACTACAACTTAAGCAGGAATCACAAGCATGCAGACAGAACAAACCTAGCATGGCACTAACATGTAAAATCAGGCAAACATGCTAGCAAGAATTTAATCAACTGCTCTATCTCTAACATGCTCATAACAATCAGCAAACAAGCAAGGCATATCGAGATATATCGCAGGGTCCACACAACCACGGTCAGAAATCCTTACTTGGAACAAGCAGAAAAACAATAATTATAATAAATCTACGAGCGAATCCTCGAGCCTCTAATCGATCCCGAACAGCCTGAACATCAAACAAAGCACCGAAATAAACACAATAAAACAGCCCAATAAATCCATAACCAGCAGCCAATAAATCCGGGCCCAACGAAGAATAGACTCAGGAAATACCATCCGAGAAGCCACAAGGCTCGGGCCAAGCCAACACACAACAATATGGCTTGGCGCGAGGTCATGGCTGGCCGGGCGCAGGCGAGCATTTGGGGCGCAGACACGGGCGCAGGCGCTACTGGGGCAGCAGTAGCGACGAGACGAGGCGAGCGTCGCGGCGGCTCGGCACAGGAGACGGCGCGAGCTCGGCAAACACAAGGGCGCGAGCGAGGCGACGCGACACTACGGGCTTAGGGCGCTCGATCCGCAGCGCGGCATCAGCTGCGAGGCGGCGAGCTACTGAGGCCACGGCACGTGGTGGGCAACTCGGACGAGGCGAGGGGTAGGCGGCGCGACACGACGCGATCAGGCGGTGGCGAGTGGGACGGACACGGGACACTGCGGCGCGATCGGCGAGGTTGGTTGGGGTGGGCTCGCGCCGCTCAGGCGGAAGTGGCGGCCACGGGGGCTCGGGCGGGAAGGAGAGGGTCAACGGGGGCTCGAGTGGAGGAGAGAGAAAGGGGAATTTTGGGGAAAAATGGATTTTTCTTTTTCTTTTTCTCTTTTATTTATTTCCAACCTTATCCAAATAAAAAAAAAATCCAATTTATCCATTTTCCAATTTTCCAAAAATCCTTAAAATCTTTAAATTTCATTTCCCGGCTTCCTCCTTCGAGACCCGACTGATGCATCCTTTTCAAACAACAAACTCACTGAAATCAACCTCCCAAACCAATACTCAAGGCCCGGCTCGAATCACGAAGGAAACACCCAAACAACCATCATTTTGCCCAAAACCCAAATCACAACCGAACTCCCAAACGAATAGCCCAAACATCTCGGGACTCGCAGCCACCAACAAACAAGCCTCAACAAAGGCAGAAGCTGCCTCGAAGCCCTGAAAAACCACAAATCCTGCCCAGGGAGCAAAAAGACCAAATGCCCCTAAGGGTCCAAAACGCTCTAACGGCCCAATCGAACCACTGAATCTGAACCGGAAGCTCCTCGAGAACCGGGATAGAAACCTGGGCCGTTATAGTTTTTCTTCTGTTGGTTTGTTTAAATGAAAACTGTTGGTTATGTTTTAAGGGTTCCCCCTTCTCATATGTTTTGAAAGGATTTTAAATATGAGCACTAAACTGCTTGTTATCATATTTAACTTGCATGCTGAGTGAGAACCTCGGTTTAGGACCATGTTTTTGGTCGGGTTAAATCACATTGGTATCGAGCACGAGTCATAGATTCGTGTAGACTAACTCGCTTTGTAGGTTGTTTGCTCCCATGATCATCAAGACTCCACGGCCGCCCAGTTTGTGCGAGTTCAATTAAGCTAAGGGGTAAGAATTTACAATACTTTTCATCTAGCTTTTATGCCTTGTGTAGAGTTGTGGAGCGGAGACGAGCAGGTTCTGACTCGTTGTTGGTTTGGGCTTAGAGAGCCATCATGCCAACTTTCCGCAGTGCGAGCAGTTTGATGAGCAGTGAGAGCCCCAGTGTGGGCCAACATTTATGCTTAGTGCAGATCGCCAGTGTGTCAATCGCACCCAGAGGGAGGCAGAGCTTAGACTCACGTAGGCCATTTGTGGCCCAGTTGTTGCTTTTCCCCTAGTGAGAGGGTGGAGGTGCTTTGTGCAGATCGCCAGTGTGTTGATCACACTCAGAGGAGCAGGACGCTTGGCATGTCCGACCGAGGAGATGGACTGAATGTATTGATGATGAGGCCACGTCCAGGGTTGTTAGGCCCGTTGGCGAGAGTTGGCCCTGGCAGTTGAGTTGCCAAGTGGAGGGGGTAGAGGTTAGCACGCCTCAGAGTGAGACTCCTTGAGCAGAGTGTGCTCCAGCCATGAGAGATTTGATGGCAGGTCTTTAGCTATGAGAGAGTGGAGACCCAGGCGCAGTTTGTAGCGCAGTGAGGAGTCCCGGGCACAGATAGCCCAGCTGACAGAGTTTGTTTCAGCAGTTTCCCCCCTAGTAGCTCTTGTAGCCCCAGAGGTTCCCGGGAGGGCATGATCAGCAGGTTTTTGCCGTCGAATTTGTTGGCGTTGATGGAGCCGCCCAGTTTGGCAAGTGGATGCATGTAGAGCTCGATGTTTGAGAAAGTCCTACTGCTAGTAGTAAAACAGTTGGCCATGTTTGAGCTTTAGCATCCGTGTGTTGGGATGCCCTCTGTTCAGAGGCCGAGTTGTGTCGTTCCTGTGTTGTTTGGTACAGCAGTTGGTGGTGGTAGTCCCTTGAGAGAGGTGGACTAGCAGAGTCTCCACCAGTCACCCGATTGATTGGCAAGTTGCCGTGTTAGTGGCCTGAGGCAGATGTAGAGACATCTTTGCCCCCTTGCAAGCCTGCTGTTGTTTTGCAGCCAGTTCTTTTAGTACCCTCGTAGCCAGGGTGTAGTGTGGAATTTACTTGCCAGGGTTTTATCCATTGTGGATTTCAGAGGGCTAGTAGAGTGGAACACTCTTTTTATTTGGATGTGCCCAGTGTGGAACTAGTTGTTGCCACCCGAGGAGTTGGTTGAGCTTCTGTTGAGCATCGAGTGAGATGCAGGAGTTAGCCTGAGCTTTGTTGAGCATCGAGTGGGATGCAGGAGTAGGCCTTGGCATGTCTGTTAGGCGAGACGTCAGAGATTAGGCTGCTCGAGTGTTTGGACTCTTGTGCTGAGTGTCATTGCCCCGTCACTTGGAGTGTGACCTTTCCTCAGAGGGGCATAAAGCTCGTTTATGGCTGATTTGTGTTGTTATGGATGTTGTGCCTATTGGCACCAAGCTTTGAGAGGAGGCCTAGATTGAGGCCAGTTGGCCCTGTTGTGCAGGTGGTTCCATGGCCGCCCGGATTTCAGCATCCCCACTAGTCTTGTACCCTTTTCCTGAGGTTGCACCTGTTTGGTTGCATAAGAGATCTAGCTAGGTGGTAGTCAGAGGACTACAAGTTTGAGGTTTTTTGGGGGAAAGTAGGAGCTTTCCAGGATCACCGAGAGTTGGGTTCAAAGGATGTTGTAGGCTGTTAAGAGCTAGCGCGTTCGAGTTCTCGCGCCTGTGTTCTGAGCTTGTGAGCCAGTTTGTTGGTAGCATGATTCGGCTACCCTTTGAGTTACCCTAGTATGGGTAGTGTTGGCATCGAGGATGCGTGATTGATCCAGTGTTAGTGCCATGAGTTGGATGGTTGTTCGGAGCGTTTAGTGAGCACATTGGCTTGAGGTATGATTGCTTGGTATAGATGCGCTCTCGTAGAGTGAGTTGGACAATGTGGCTTTCCGTGGTGAGTCGACCCCGAGTGGGTTTGGACTCTTGTTGCTCCCTGGTTAGTAGTGGCTCTGTTTGGAGGCAAAAGTTGCCCTGTGTGAGAGTCCTTGTTGGCATTGGATCTGGTTGGAGCTGTACACCCCGGTGTACTTTTGTGTAGCTCGTTCCGTGGTTTAAGTTTGGAGAACCACGAGAGGTTCGTGTTGAGGAGCCAGTGCTCAGTCTTTGGGTTGTCAAGGCTTTGGTTCTTGGCAAGTTCCCTAGCTTTGGTTGTAAGGATGCCATGCTCGTAGCTGGGTTGTTGTTTAAGCAAGTTTTGCTTGTTGGTCCTTAGCCTGGTCAGAGTTTAGTTGGAACTGAACAAGAGCGGTGGTAGCAAAGCCGAGCAGTTTCTGATTGTCATGGCTAAGAGAGCTGTTTGGATCCTTGCCTTGGGCAGAAGGTTTGTTGAGGTTGAGCTTTGAGTTGGAGGATGACGCATTCTGTAGCGTTTCTAGTCCTCTTGGTTTTCAAGAGTTGGTGTTGGCCAGCGTAGTTGAGTTGCTGGAGAGGGTTGCGCCCGTGTAGCCGGTTGGCTGTTAGATCGTTTGTCGACCGTGTGTGTCGGAGGGTGATCGGAGGATCCCTAGGTTGTGGAGAGCCTCTCCAGAGCTCAGTTAGACCCAGGTAGTGTTCCTTGGGTGAGTTGCTTGCAGACTTGGTAGTCTAGCAAGCTAGTGCTTGTTTGGAGTAGAGTCCGGATTGGTTCCGGTTTGGAGGCTAGTTGGAGCTTGGTGTTGACCAAGATTTGGTTCTCTTGATTGTTTCAAGAGCTTGCTCGGTTCGAGCGAGAGGGCATTGCCCTGAGGACTTGTTTCTAGTCAAAAAGTTTTGGGAGTTGACCCCTCCATCGACAGTTGAGTAAGTTCTGCTAGTTCTGGTTGGTGGTTCAATCAGTTGAGGTTTCCCTGGGTGTTGCTTCCAAGAGAGTTGGTTGTTGTTGCCATTGGGTTTGAGCTAGTCAGCGAGCGTGTGTGTAGTTCGCTGCCTTTCAGAGTTTGCTTGCTGGGAAATCTTTCCCCGTTGAGGAGGAGTCAGCTTAGCTCCTAAGTTGTATAGTGGATCAGAGTAGCGCAGTGGTTAGCCCAGGGAGTGGGTCTCTGCTTGGTGTTGTTAGCAAGCGAAAGTTGTTTGTTCCCGCAAGAGCGGAGGCCAGCCACTTTTAAGAGTTGAGTTGTTGCTCGAAAGTTGTTGGTTCTTTGGGGTTTTAAGTTTTTCCCCCTAGTTTCTATGGTGGTTGAGTTGCACCATGGATGCCAGCCTCGAGTGTTATCTTTTGAGGTAGCCTTGCCAGTCCGTATTCCTTGCGATGTTCCGAGTGTGGAGTTTCTAGTCGCAAGATGAGTTAAGCTTTGGCTAAAAGGAGGAAGTCCTTTGAGTAGCCAGTTGGATCTTAAGAGTTGAGTGGTAGCTTGGAGGCGAGCTTTGCTCGCGATGAGCTTGATTTGAGTTCTGCTGAGCAAGCCTTTCTCGGGCTTTGCTTCTTGTTGTTGTGCTTTCGCAGTTGGCGTTAGCGGAGCCTCAGTTGAGTGAGTTGGCACAGTGGTGCCGTGGCTCTGGTTGGTTAGCCTTTGGGCTGTTTTCCTCAAGCTGTTGTGTTGCTAGTAGCTGCGTGATGGTTTGGTCATTGCAGCCCGAGATTTTCCATGAGAGGAACGTTGGTTGTTTCCTTGCCTGGCAATGATCTCTTTGGCCAGTTGCTAGTAGATTTGCATGGAAAAGTTTGTGTTCGGCCGTTGAGAGGCTCCAGTGTGTTGGCTTGGCCGAGTGGAGCCTGTGCCTGGTTTTAGCCATTTAGGGTTGGCCGTAGCTGAAGTTTCAGCTTGTGCTTGTTGGGAAAAGTTTGCCTTTTTGGATCAATCGCCAGTTGGTGGTTCGATTTGTTGTTCGTTAAAGTCAGAGGCAAGCTTTGTGGTAATTTGGTCTTTTTGTGAAGCAAGAGTAGGCCGTTTAGTTTCTGGAACCTGAGAGGTTCAGTTGTTTGGCCAGCATGGTGTAGAGTTGAGGCTGTTTGATAACAGCTATGGGCATTTAGAAAAGTTACGCTAGTGCGTGGCGTTGAGTTTTGGAGCTTGTGCCCAGTCTGCGAGATTGCTGAGAGTAACACCGTAGAGAGATGTTCAGTGTTGGATTAGCAGGGTTTAGATTGGGCCCCTGGTTTGTAGGGCCTTCTGAGATCCTTGAGCGGATCAGAGCAGTGGCCTTTCAGTTAGTTTTGCCCCGTCTTGGGCAGCCGTGCTTTTTGCATGCTCAGGCTTTGTTGAGTTAGTTTGTGGCAGACTGGATAGCTTTGTGGCTTTGAGCCTTTGACAACCCAAGAGGGTTTGGTTCTCGAAGAAGGTTGGTGTTGTTTTAGCTGAGAAGTTCAGTTGGCTAGGAATCAGTGGAGTATTCCTAGAGCCGGTTCGTCTTAGGACTTTCGAGGACGAAAGTCTTATAAGGAGGGAGTATTGTAACGGCCCAGTTTTCTATCCCGGTTCTCGAGGAGCTTCCGATTCAGATTCAGTGGTTCGGTTGGGCTGTTAGAGCTATTTTGACCCTTAGGGGCATTTTGGTCTTTTTGCTCCCCGGGCAGAATTTGTGGTTTTTCAGGGCTTCGAGGCAGCTCATGCCTTTGTTGAGGCTTGTTTGTTGGTGGCTGCGAGTCCCGAGATGTTTGGGCTATTCGTTTGGGAGTTCGGTTGTGATTTGGGTTTTGGGCAAAGTGATGGTTGTTTGGGTGTTTCCTTCAAGATTTGAGCCGGGCCCTCAGTGTTGATTTGGGAGGTTGTTTTAAGTGAGATTTATTGTTTGGAAATGGTTGCTTCAGCCGGGTCTCGAAGGAGGAAGCCGAGAAATGGGATTTAAGGATTTTAAGGATTTTTGGAAAATTGGAAAATTGGATTTATTTGGATAAGGATGGAAATTTAATAAAAGAGAAAAAAAAAAGAAAAAAAAAAAAAAGAAAATCCCATTTTTCCCCCATTTTTCCCTTTCTCTCTCCTCCAACCCGAGCCCCCTTGGCCCCTCACCTCCTGCCGAGCGAGCACTGGTCGCCCACCCAGCCGCCCGGCCGAGCGGCCCAGTGCCCAGCTCGCCCATGGTCGCGAGCCTAGCCGCCCAGCTCGCCCTGCCGCGTCGCACAGTGCCGAGCCCAGCTCTAGCGTCGCTCGTCCCGTCCGTGTCCGTGTCCGCGTCGCCCAGATCCGCCTCGCCCAGGCCGTCCCCGCGCCAGCTCGCACTGTGCCGAGTCCGTGCGCCCCTGTAGCTCGCCGTGCCGAGCCCCTGCGCCCTATAGCAGTTGCGTTGCGTCGCCCCGCGTGCGCGTCTCTGTAGCGCGTCGTGTCGCTCGCGCGCGCCTTCCCCTGTGCCGAGCCGCGCCGCACGTCGTCTCCCAGCCGAGCTCGAGCCCGCGCCCGCACGGCCTTGCCTCGCCCCAGCTCGCCCGCGCGCAGCCTCCGCGCTCAGCGCCCACAATACTGCGCTTGCGCCCAGCGCCACGGCCCTACGCCTTGACCAGCGCCCAAGCTTTGCGATGTGTGTGTGTTGGTTTGGCCCGAGCCTTGTGGCTTCTCGGATGGTATTTCCCGAGTCTTTTCTTCGTTGGGCCTGGTTTTATTGGCTGTTGGTTATTGATTTATTTGGGCTGTTTTAGGTATTTGATTTGGGTGCTTTAATTGATGTTCAGGCTGTTCGGGATCGTTTAGAGGCTCGAAGATCGCTAGTTGATTTATTATTATTATTGTTTTTCTGCTTGTTCCAGGTAAGGATTTCTTACCGTGGTTGTGTGGACCCTGCGATATATCTCGATATGCCTTGCTTGTTTGCTGACTGTTATGAGCATGTTAGAGATAGAGCAGTTGATTGATTTCTTGCTAGCATGTTTGCCTATTTTACATGTTAGTGCCATGCTAGGTTTGTTCTGCCAGCATGCTTATGATTCTTGCTTAAGTTGTAGTATCATGCTAGGTAATGTGATTTATGTCGGTCATTGCTTGCTAGCCAGGAATCATTGATTTTACTCTGTACTCTTAGATAGAGTTGTAGGGTTTGTCATCATCCAGAGGCTGAGCGGACATAACGTACTTTGTCGCCACTGATCGGGAGTAAAGTGTGCGCAGCATAACGTATCTTGCTTCCCCCCCCCGGTCGCTAAGGTGCATTTAGCTCAGGTCGGGAGTAAACTGTGCGCAACATAACGTATCTTGCTACCCCCCGACCCGCCGGTTGTGGACTTAGCTACCCACTTCGGCAATAGCCTAGTTTGTAGCCTGCTAGAGCGGAACCCTGCCAACGGTGTAAGCCTACCTTGGCACATGTTTTTTGCTTCAGTCGGTGGATCAGTGCCGCATGATGAGCGTAGAGGGCCTCGCGCTACTGTGACCAGTGACACCGCTTCCGAGTCATAGGCATGTGCACCTGGCCAGCGTAGTTTGCCCTTAGGCCCCCCGCATTTACGCCGGTTGCAAAGAGCATGCGGTGTGCGCGCACACGCGTTAGTTGCCGGTTCGGAGAGCTCCCCCGGGCTAATGTCGTGAGTACACCATTCTTTCCGTTAGAGAGCGACTTGGGTACTCTCCGTAAGTCAGATTAGTGCAAGGGCAAGGAGGCTTTTGAGGACATTCTAGGGATCAGTGTATTCCCCCCGAGTGACAGATACCTCGGTGATGTCCCAGGATTGGTCAGTGTATCCAATCCCAGTTAGGCCGGAAGAAAGAGACTTCCGATGGCTCCAGATCTTGTTTTATGAGCTCGTTGAGCTATGATCTGTGTTGATAGCTGTTTGCTTGCATTGTTATTCAGCATGTAGATGGACAGGAGTCCTAGGGGAACATTGTTTAAAACGTTGTTTAAATTGTATTGTATATTTTTATAAATACTGGCCAGGATGTTTTACTTCTGTTGGTTTGTTTAAATGAAAACTGTTGGTTATGTTTTAAGGGTTCCCCCTTCTCATATGTTTTGAAAGGTTTTTAAATATGAGCACTAAACCGCTTGTTATCATATTTAACTTGCATGCTGAGTGAGAACCCCGGTTTAGGACCATGTTTTGGGTCGGGTTCGTCACAGCAAGACCTCCAGTAGGGCGTTGTTAAGCAACCGCCTTAGTGCAATACTTGTGGCAAAGCATAATTTGGCCTTTGTGGAGCATCACCCCGTGCTTGCTATAAATGTGGCAAGGTGGGGCATCTAGCTAGAGCTTATACCCAAGATGGAGCACTAGCTAGACCGGCCCAACATCAGGGCCAAGTGTTTACCACGACTCGCTAGAAGGCGGAGCATACTGACGCTGCAGTTGCAGGTACGCTGCTTGTCTTAGATCACTATGCATTTTTGTTGTTTGATTCAAGCTCGACCCACTTATTTGTTTCTAATGCATTTGTTAGACAAGCTTGTTTGGAACTCGAACCTTTAGGGTTTTAGCTGTGTGTTGCAACTTCTTCGGGAGTAAGTATGCTAGCTAGTACTAAGGTTAAGAGTGGCCGAATATAGATATCAGGAGAGCTTTTAGTGGCTACCCTCATAGTTCTGCCAAGAAGTAGCACCAATGTGTGGTGTGTTGAGGTTTGGTAGGCGAGGAAAGTTAAGCCCCAGGTTTGTAGGACCTTTTGAGATCTTTGAGCGGATCGGTGCAGTAGCTTACCGTTTGGTGTTGCCTTCGTCCTTGGATGCAATGCATAATGTCTTTCACGTTTCGATGTTGAGATCGTATGTGGCAGACTAGACACACGTAGCTAATCACGAGCCATTGGAGTTGAACAAGGATTTGAGTTATGAAGAGAAGCCTGTAAAGATTCTAGCCTCACAGCACAATACTTTGCGTAACCGGGAGATCAATTTGGTTAAGGTTCAGTGGATAAATTAGAGGGCAGAGGAAGCAACTTGGGAGTTCGAGGATGAGATGAGGACGCACTAGCTAGAGTTATTTCAGTCTTAAGACTTTAGAGGACGAAAGTCTTAAAAGGAGAGAGTATTTTAACGGCCCAGATTTCTATCCCGATTCCCTAAGTATATTTGGTTATTTGTTCCATTGAGCCTTTAAGGGCATTTTGGTCATTTTCCCCTCACGGTCGGTGTTGTATTTAACCAGGGTTTCAGGGCTGTTTCTATCAATTGTTGAGTTTGGTTATTCTTCAATTTCAGGTTTCTAGGGCTAGTGTTGCTTTTTGAGGAGTTTGGAGGTCGTTTGGTGAAAAGTGAAAATAAGAATTTAATTGGGTGTTTGCTAGGACTCGAATGGGTGATCGACAAGGAATTTGGAAGCTTGTTTTAAAAAGAAGGAAAAATGTGTTGTCGCAGGAACTCGAAGGTGGGTGACCAGGGACACGTGCCGTGAGAGGATTTATTTTACAATTGAATGAAAAGGGAAGCTCATTTGCGTCGATTCTTTTTCCAGAAACCAAAAAATGCAAATCCCTAATCGCTTTTCCTTCTCCTAAGCGATTTCTCCCATCTCTTTGCCAATTTCATTCTCTCTCATCTCCTTATCGATTCCTCCCTTCTACTTCACCCTTATCGATCCTTCATTAAGCCAAGCACCCTTCATCTTACCGAGTTCTCTTCACCATTCCCCTAGCCGAAACCATCTCCTCCTCATTTCTTCCTTGTGATTGTCGAAACCATCAAGCCCCCACCTTGTGGCCGAGAAGTTTTCTTTTCCATGCCTTGCTCTTGTCTTGTTGTCGCACCAAACAGCTATAGTCGAGGAGCATGAAATCGCAATCCAAATAGCCCTTTGCCGAGAGCATCTTCTTGCCGCAAACCAAAGCTAGCCAAGAGCATCTAGCAGCTAGCTTCATTGCCCCACACCATCCAGCTCACCACCTAGCAGCCAAGAGCCTCTCTTTGCTACCCTAACTGAGAGCACCAAGCCCCTTGTTGATGCAAGCACCACTTGGTCGAGACCTAGGCTAGTCGTGAGCTTTCGCTTCCTCGGTTGTGTAACTTCTCGAGCTTTGTTTCTCGTTTTCCTAGTTTATATATTTAGTTAACTAGTTTTAATATGTGTTTTATCTTATAATTTCTAGGTTCGTGTAACTCTGCAGCTCAAGAAGCGCTTAGATATTTTGTGTGTTTTTCTGCTTGTTTTCTAGGTAAGGGTTTTTTACTGGAGTTGTGTGGGCCCTACGTTACATCACTGATTGCTTTCTATTTTACTTGTTAACTATTTGTAAGCATGCTTAGTGGATAGGATGATTGTCTGTTTGTTGCAAGCATGTTTAGTGGATAAGTTCTATCTCTCGTTCTATTTCCGGCTAGCATGTATATTTCCTATTGACATGTTAGTACCATGCAAGGTTGTTCTTCCAGCATGTATCCTGATATTCATGATGAGTTGTTAGCATCTTGCTAGGTTGTATGTATTCAACATATTTGAACTGTTATGAACGAGATGTGAATTCCTAGATAGAATTTGTCAGGTGGTCATCATCTAGAGGCTGAAAGCGGACATAATGTATCTTGTCCCCACAAGTTGGGATCACCGAGGACTTGTCCCCCAAGCAACCAGACGTGGTTTAGCTCACCAAACCAGCATAAACCTAGTTTGTAGCCTGCTAAAGCGGAACCCGTCACTGGTGCAAGCCTGCCTGAGGACAGTTTTTAGCTTTAGGTCGGTGGTATTCAGGCTGCTATAGTTGAGTGTTGAGGGCCTCGCACTGTTTTAGATTAGTGGCTCCGCTTCTGAGTCTTTAGGCATCCGTACCTTTACCGGCGTAGTTTGTCCTTAGGCCCCCACATTTACGTAGTTTACAACAGCATGCGGTGTGCGCATACAGCATTATGCACCGAGCGGAGAGCTTCCTCGGGCTAATGTTCGTGAGTACACCACTTATGTTCCAATTTAGAGCCAGACTTCGAGAACTCTCCCATTTGTCTTCGAAACATCTTGGCTGAGGGTAAGAGGCTCTCGAGGACATCTAATTGGGATCAGCTTTTGAGTTAATCATTTTGCGAGGGAGAAAGAACCTAAAGGATGGCGGATATCTCTTTAGGATTGGTTAGGAGAGCCAATCATTAGACCGCAATCAGGAGACTTCTAAGGATTCCAAATTTGCCTCTTTAGCTCATGAGCAAAGATTTATGTGTTGTAACTGTCTGCACGTATACTAGGATGCCAGCTGATTTGATGTTTCATATTGTACCCCGGTTGGGGATTTTTATTGAGTTCTTTGTACTCACCCTTATTTTCTATGGCTTTCCACCAGGTAACTTGGGACAGCACTTGGACTGCTAGTGGAGGGAGCTGCATGATCATGGGAGTTGTCGACACTCTGTTATGTATATTCAGTATGTAGTCGGACATGGAGTCCGTAGGACTTGCATTGGAAGCTGATGTTGTTTTTGGTATTTTATTTCAGATGTTTTAAATTATACTCTGGCCAGGGTTTCTTTTTAAATGATTTAACAGGGATGTTACAACTGCTTCAAAACAGGTTCTACGAGTTAATGGTTTTTAATTATGCAAGTATGATGTGTGAAATGAATTTGTTTATTTTTAGTGCGTGCATGCTGAATAAGAACTAGGTTTAGGACCATTTTAGGATCGGGTTCTTACAACCTTCCTCTTCTTTAATAAATAAGACTTTGAGTTTATGGTTAAACCAATGTTCACTAGAGGAATCGGTGAAACCTGGAAAACAGGAAGCTATACGGATAAAAAAACATTCGATCGAACTGTAAATATGTACAACTCATGGAAGATCAACTTGCACATAATTGGTTATATCTATGGACATAACTTGTCATATAATGTAACAGCCTAGGTTTTCCTTCCGGTTCTCCAGGTACGTTTGGTTGCTTTCCAGTTAGTTGGTTGGGCTGTTAGAGCTGTTTGAGCTTCTAGGGGCATTTTGTCATTTAGCCTCCCGAGAGTATCTTGGTAATTTTCCAGGCTCATGTTGGGTTAATAGATTATTTTGGTTCTTGTTCCAGGTCTCGGGGTTGTTTGAAGAGGTTTGGAGGTCGTTCGAGATTAAACAGAAATTCTTTTTAAAAAGTGTTGGAGTTGGGACTCGAAGGGGGAACCTCATTTGACACTTGTCAAAAGGAGGATTTTTGTTGCATTTTAATTAAGAAAAAAGAAAAACACTTCTCCTTCCTCCTCAACCCTAGCCGACCACCCTCCCATTTTCTCTCTTCATGTTCTTCTTCTTCTTCCTCACTTGGCCAACTAAGCTCTCTCAACCCAACTCTCCTTCCAAGCTAACTCTCCTCTATTATCTCTTGCAAGCTTAGATCCTAGGAGCACCTTCCTCTTTCTTGTTGTTGGAACTAGTCAAACTCAAGTTCTCCATTTCCCCTAGTAGATCCGTAAACACCCTCCTCCATTCTTGAGCTACAACAAGCTTCATCCAAGAACTTTTCACTTGGATCCGGGACTCCTTGTCAAGCTTTTCTTCTTGAACCTTTGTTCTTGTTGGTGAAGATCCGAAGAGCTCCTCTTGTAGCCTTCATTGCTGAGAGCTCTAAGGTAAGCTTGATGGTGTTTTTGCTTTGTCTAGTGTTATAGTTGTGTAGATCTAACATGACTTTTCTTCCTTGTGCAAATCCAAGCCCTATCCCAATCCCCTTGCTTGTGCTTCCATCTTGGCCGAGACTTCATTACAACCTTGGAAACCTTGCCGAATCCACCTAGGTGAGTTGGATAAGCTTGTTATTATTGTTGTTGATTGGTTTTGTGTTGGTGGTCGGGAGCTTCATGGAAGTGCATAAGTTTGTGTGTTGGAGTTTAACCAAGCTTGACTTGTGTCTTTGATTTATTGTATGCCCTAGCCGAGAGGGAGAAAAAGGAACTTGATGTTCTCTTGTGTGTGGTTTAAGCTTGCTTGGCCGAGACCCCCTCCTTGAGAGTTAGCGTTTTGCTAGGGTTTCAGTAAAGCCCTAATTCCTATTTTGTTTGGTTGCTCAGGGTGTTTTTGTACTGTTTGTAACTTTGTTGAGTGTTGTTAGGTTAGCTTGAGTGGTGATCTGCAGCTCAAGGGCATCTTCTGTTTTAGGTTCTACTGTTTGACAGGTAAGGGTTCCTTGTCGGTGTTGTGTGGACCCTATGCACCTCAATGATAGCTTCTGGTTGTTTGTTTATATGTTGAACTGTTAGTGGATATGTTTTCTGTTATCTGAATTATAATGTTAGTGGATAGGTTTTCTGCAGGTTATCTGAATTATAATGTTACTGGATAGGTTTTCTGCTGGTTACTTGATTTATTGTTAGTGGATAGGTTCTTGCAGGTACCCTAGATGCTGCCCTTATACTAAATATGTTTACTCATGTCTGTCTGTTGATCCGAACTTGTATGTTGTAAGCTTGATGTATATGTTGTGAATAAGCATGTTAGTGGACAGGTCTTCTGGATTGTTGCTAGGGTTTGCATGTAGAATGTTAGACTCTAGTTATTTATGTTGCTTCTATTCTTAATTGTTGGTTCTGATCTATGTTAGCTCTAGGTTGTGTAGTCCTAGCTGTTTCTGCTTAAGTTTACCCAGGACTAGCCTAGTGTGTGATGTCCAAGGTTTGCCCACTGTGTTGCCAATCGGGTTTGCTCAGGACTAGCCTAGTGTGTTGCTGTCCCCTGTTGGCACAGTGTCTTGCTGACAGGTATGAGCCGGACTAGCTCAGTGTGTGCTGTCCCTTGTTAGCCCAGTGTGTGTTGACCAGTTTTCAGGATTGGCCCAGTGTGTTGCTGATTCTGGGCTCGCCCAGTGTGTTGCTGCCCGTGTTGCTCGAGACTAGCCTAGTGTGTTGTTGTCCCCTGTAAGCCCAGTGTGTTGCAGATCAGGTATGAGCAGGACTTGCCCAGTGTGTGCAGTCCAAGACTAGCCAGTGTGTTGTTGTCCTTAGTTAGCCTAGTTTTGCTAATCTTGCTTGCTGTATTGATAGAGCATATGAGATTACTTAATAGTTTCTCCTGTTTGTTAGCCCAGTGTGAGCTAACCCTGTCTAGCTTTGAGCCTAGGCCTTGATGTTGTTCATCTTGCTATTTGTACTGTTGAGACTTCCATGATCTTGTTTGATGCATGTATGCTAGGATGCTAGAGGATTTATTGTGCGTATTGTACCCCGGTTGGGGGATCCTTATTAAGTGAAATTGTACTCACCCATTTCCGTGGTTTTCTCCACCCGGTAACTTGGCACAATATCGAGGTGGCTAGAGGAGGAGCTGGTGGATCATGGGAAAGGCCACTGCATGTTCTCGGGTCATTTACATTCTAGTTTTGACAATGTCTTTTGGAACTTGTAATTATTTTAACATGATTGGGTAATTGTTTTGATTTAACTCTGGCCAGAGGCTTACGTTGTTTTACTGTTTTCAAACTATACCTTGAAATGTTTTAAGTTTTGAATGATTTAATAAAAGATATTGAATTTTCCATTTCACTGCTTGATTTGAAATTGCATCTTAAAGTAAGAACCATTTAGGACCATTTAGTGTCGGGTCTTTACAGTTGGTATTAGAGCTCAGAGTCATAGATTCTGTAGACTGACCTACTGAGTTTGGTCGAAGTATCCCATGATCATCAGCACTCCGACAGCCGCCAGGTATGTGTTTGAGTTTATTGTAAGGGTTTAAGTTTACAATACCTGCATCTAGCATACTTGCTCTATTTTGTTTTGGCAGTGTTGGTCTGAGTGTGGACTAACTTAGTATGATTTGGGTACAGATCGCCAGTATGCCGATTACCTGGAGAGGAGCAGGATCTTCTGGTATAGTTAACCGAGGAGTTGGCATAGAGGTTACCACTGATAGAACAACATCAAGGCTTGATCAGACCGGTGGGCTGCCTGTGGCCCGAGCTGCTAGCTTACCCCGAACAGGGGAAGAGACTGCCCAGCCCCAGACTGCAACTCCTGAAGCAGAGTTGGCTTCAGTGAAGAGGGAGATGATGCTTTTGATGTCTAAGCAGAGTGTTGAATCTCAGGCATAGTTTCCAGCCCAGCTTGCTGAACAGCTGTCAGTTCAAAGGGAGGAGTCTAGAGCACAGATGGCTCAGTGACTCAATTACTCAGACAGACAGCATCAGTTACACCAGCTGCACCTGCAGCTCTAGTGATTCCCCAGGATGCGCAGGAGCCTATGATAGTTGAGACTCAGGTAGGAAATGGAGCTGTTGATTATGGAAAATGGCTGAAGAACTTCTGTTAATGGAAGCCTAAAGAGTTTAATGCAACTGAGAACCCATTGACGGCAGCAAAGTGGCTGGCCAGGATGGAGTATATCTTTCAGGTTATGGATTGTCGAAATGTACAGAGGCCGCGGTGCACCGCGCATGTTCTTGTTGGCACAGTAGTGTGGTGGTGGGAGTCCACCCTACGAGGTAGACCATCAGGATCCCCACCCCCTACATGGGAATTCTTCAGGGCTGAGTTCAATACCCAGTACATCACTGAGAAGGCTCAATAGAAGATGGTTGAGGCATTTAATAACCTAAAGCAGGGAACTGACTCCATAGCAGAATATGAGAGGAAGTTTTCAGAGCATAGCTATTTTTTCTCCAGAGTTGGTCACCACCGAGGAGCTCAAGATAAAGAAATTTATCGGAGGGCTCAGCCTGGAGGTTGTTCAGGATATCAGGGCGCTTGCCCTAGAGACTTATACGAGGACAGTGGCTTTGGCCAAAATCTACAACCGGAAGTACCCTCTTGTGCAGACCCCAACAGTGACATACCATGTACCAGCCAGCTCAGGGCAAAAGAGGAATAGCAGCGCCGTTAGAGCCGCTTTCAGCAAAAAGACTAAGGTCGTCAACAGACCATAGCGAGGCAGCAGCCGTACTGTCGAACTTGTGGCAAGAGTCACTATGGGTTGTGTGGAGCTTCACCGAGAGCCTGATTCAAGTGTGGAAAGAAGGGACACTTAGCTAGAGTGTGCCCGTAGGGCGGAGTAGATGCTAGACCGGCTTAGCAGCAGGGTCGTGTGTTTGCCACGACTCGGTAGGAGGCCGAGAAGACCGACGCTGCAATTGTAGGTACTTTACTTCTATTGGATCATTATGCTTATGTCTTGTTTGATTCGGGCTCGACCCATTCCTTTATCTCTGCATTATTTGCTGGGCAAGTCTGTTTAGTACTGGAACCTTTAGGGTTCAAATTATGTGTTGCCACTCCCTCGGGAGTTAGTATGCTAGCTAGTGATAAGATTAGAGACGGTAGGATATTAGTATCCGGAGAGTCTTTAGCAGCTACACTCGTAGTATTGCCTATGAGTGGATTTGAAGTAATCCCAGGGATATATTGGTTAGCTGAACATCACGCACTGATTGACTGCCGCCAGAAAGAAGTTGTGTTCAGACAGCCTAGGAAACTGAACTTTAAGTTTCGCGGTGTCCAGAGCGGTGTTTTCCTGCCACTGATCTCAGCAGTAAAAGCCTAGTGTTTGCTAGCTCGAGGAGTTTTGGGTTACTTAGCAAAGTTGTCTGGAGGAGACAGTTCTCTACCTTTAGTGGATCAGGTACTAGTTGTGCAAGAGTTCGGAAATGTGTTTCCAGAGGAGCTGCTTGGTTTACCACCTCAGCGAGAGGTTGACTTCACTATAGAGCTCAAGCTAGAGACTCTCCCTATCTCGAAGCCTCCTTACCGAATGGCGCCAGCAGAACTGAAAGAGTTAAAAGTTCAGTTATAGGAGATGTTGGACCGTGGATTCATTCATCCCACTGTGTCCCAGTAGGGAGCACCAGTCCTGTTTGTGAAGAAGAAAGACGGTTCGATGCGTCTCTGCATAGACTACAGAGAACTAAACAAGGTTACAATGAAGATTAAGTACATGTTGCCTCGTATAGACGACCAATTTGACAGCTTCAAGAAGCATCTGTTTTCTCGAAAATAGATTTGAGATATGATTACCATCAGCTGAGGATCAGGGATGCAGACATCCCGAAGACAGCCTTCAGTTCGAGGTATGGTCATTATGAGTTCGTTGTGATGTCTTTTGGGCTAACCAATGCCCCAGCTACTTTCATGGATATGATGGACAGAGTATTCAAGGAATTCTTGGATAGCTTTGTCATTATATTCATCGATGACATCCTTATTTACTCTAAGACCAGGGAGAATCATGCTTCACACCTGAGGCAAGTACTGACAGCGCTGAGAGAAAATAAGTTATACGCCAAGTTCTCCAAGTGTGACTTTTGGTTGGATCATGTTGCTTTTCTTGGTCCTGTTGTTTCCAAAGAAGGTATCGCAGTGGACCCTGCCAAGATTGATGCAGTGAGTTCTTGGGCTAGACCGACCACAGTCGCAGAGATTCGCAGCTTTCTGGGTTTGACAAGGAAGGGTGTTGAGTTTGTTTGGGATTTGCACAGATTCGCAGCTTTCTGCCAAAATAGCACCCCTGACCAGATTAACAAGGAAGGGTGTTGAGTTTGTTTGGGATGAAATGTGTGAAGAGAACGTTTCCCTGTTAAAGCACAGTTTGACATCCGCTCCGGTTTTGACAGTGTCAGAGGGTGCAGGTGGTTTTGTAGTGTACAACGATGCTTCTAAGTTTAGTCTGGGTTGTGTTCTGATGTAGTATGGTAGGGTTATTGCCTATGCTTCGAGACAGCTTCGTACTTTCAGAACTATCCGACGCATGATATCGAGCTAGTTGCAGTAGTCTTTGCATTGAAAATCTGGAAACATTACTTGTATGGTGAGAAGGCTTTACAGACCACAGAGCCTCAAATACTTCTTCACTCAGAAGAAGCTGAACATGAGGCAGAGGAGATAACTGAAGTTGGCTAAGGATTATGCTGCGAGAATCTGTACCATCTGGGCAAGGCCAAAGTGGTAGCTGATGCTTTGAGTCGGAAGACTTCCCATTCTGCTACTCTGTGGAGTTCACAGTTCCAGTTGTGGAAAGAGTTGGAGCGAGCTGGGATAGCAGTACTGTTGGGAGAGGTTACCGCCAGGGTAGCCCAGTTGACTATTCAGCCTTCCATCAGGCAGAGGATCATAGATAGCAAGCTGAGTGATCCCGAGTTGAGCAGACTGATTGCTAGGGTTCAGGCCGATGAAGACTTTGACTTTGTTGTGGCACTAGATGGTGGTTTTGAGGTATAGAGGACGCCTTTGTGTGCCAAAGGACGTTGGACTGCGGATTAAGTTACTATCTGAGGCTCACAATTCCCCGTTCACTTGACACCTAGGGGCAACAAGATGTACCGGGACCTCAAGCAGACTTTTTGGTGGAATAATATGAAGACAGTCATAGTAGAGTTTGTTAGCCAGTGTCTCACTTGTGTCAGCAAGTGAAGGCTCCCAGACAGAAGCCTACAGGGCTGTTGCAGCCACTGAACGTGCCTCAGTGGAAGTGGGAAGAGATTTCCATGGATTTCATTTCTAGATTGTTGAGGAAACCGAGAGGGTTTACTTAGATCTAGGTGATTGTTGACCGTTTGACCAAGTGTGCACACTTCGTTCCAGGTAGAGTTAATTATACTGTAGAACAATGGGCATAGTTGTTTTTGGAGCAAATTGTAAGGTACCATGGGGTACCAGTTAAGATTGTGTCTGACAGAGACTCCTGTTTCACTGCCCGTTTCTAGAGGGCACTCTAGAAAGGTTTGGGTGATGAGTACAGTTTCAACACAGCTTTTCACCCTCAGACTAATAGACAGACTGAAAGGGTGAATCAGATCCTTGAGGATATCTGATGGAGTTCGCTTATAACAACAGTTATCAGGCAACGATTCACATGGCACCCTTTGAGGCTTTGTATGAAAAGCGTTGTAGGTCTTCTGTGTTCTGGGAAGAGGTTGGTGATAGGCAGGTTTTGGGTCCTGAGTTGCTTCAGTTGACTAACGATGTAGTGCAGAAGATCCGAGCTCCTATGTTAACTGCCCAAAGTAGGTAGAAGAGCGACGCTAATGTTAGGCATAGAGATTTAGAGTTTAAGGTGGGACAACATGTCTTCCTGAAGGTAGCACCGATGCGGGGAGTACTGAGGTTTGGTAAGCGGAGCAAGTTGAGTCCCATGTTTGTGGTACCTTTTGAGATCCTTGAGCGAATCGGTCCAGTGGCGTATCGATTAGCTTTGCCTCCGTGGTTGGCATCTGTGCACAGCGTATTCCACGTATCAATGTTACATAAGTACGTTGCGGACCCATCCCACATTGTTGATTTTGAGTCGTTAGAGCTGAACAAGGACTTGAGCTTCGAGGAGAACCTTGTGCAGATTCTAGCTCGAGAGCGAAAGACTTTGCGTAATCGGGAGATCAATTTAGTCAAAGTTTAGTGGAGAAATCAGAGGGTAGAGGAAGCAACATGGGAGCTTGAAGAAGAGATGAGGACGTACTACCCTGAGTTGTTCCAGTCTTAGGACTTTCGGGGATAAAAGTCTTAAAAATGAGGGAATACTCAAACAACCCAGGTTTTCCTTCCGGTTCTCCAGGTACGTTTGGTTGCTTTCCAGTTAGTTGGTTGGACAGTTAGAGTTGTTTGAGCTTCAAGGGGAATTTTGGTCATTTGGCCTCCCGAGAGATTTTGGTAATTTTCCAGGCTCGTGTTGAGTTAATAAATTATTTTGGTTCTTGTTCCAAGTATGGGGGTTGTTTGAAGAGGTTTGGAGGTCGTTTGGGATTAAACAAAAATTCTTTTTAAAAAGTGTTGGAGTTGGGACTTGACGGGGGAATCTCATTTGACGTTTGTCAAAAGGAGGATTTTTGTTGCATTTTAATTAAAAAAAAGGAAAAACACTTCTCCTTCCTCCTCAACCCTAGTCGACCACACTCCCATTTTCTCTCTTCATGTTCTTTTTCTTCTTCCTCTCTTAGCCGAACAAACTCTCTCAACCCAACCCTCCTTCCTAGCTAATTCTCCTCCATTATCTCTTGCAACCTAAGATCCGAGGAGCATCTTTCTCTTTGTCGTTGTTGGAGCTAGTCAAACTCAAGTTTTCCATTTCCCCTTGTAGATCTGAGAAGCTTCATCAGAGAAGCTTTTCACTTGGATCCGAGACTCCTTGCCAAGATTTTCTTCTTGAACCTTTGTTCTTGGTTGTGAAGATCCGAAGAGCTCCTCTTGTAGCCTCTATTGTCGAGAGCTCTAAGGTAAGCTTGATGGTGTTTTTTCTTTGTCTAGTGTTGTAGCTGTGTAGATTTAATATGACTCTTCTTCCTTGTGCAAATCCAAGCCCTAGCCGAATCTCCTTGCTTGTGCTTCCATCTTGGCCAAGATTTCATTACAACCTTGGAGACCTTACCGAATCAACCTAGGTGAGTTGGATGAGCTTGTTGTTGTTGTTGATTGGTTTTGTGTTGGTGGTCGAGAGCTTCATGGAAGTGCATTTGTATGTGTGTTGGAGTTTAACCAAGCTTGACTTGTGTCTTTGATTTGTTGTATACCCTAGTCGAGAGGGAGAAGAAGGAGCTTGAAGTTCTCTTGTGTGTGGTTTAAGCTTGCTTGGCCGAGACCCTCTCCTTGGGAGTTGGAGTTTTGCTCGGGTTTCGGTAAAGCCTTAATTCCTATTTTTTTTTGGTTTCTCAGGGTGTTTTTGTACTGTTTGTAACTTTGTTGGGTGTTGTTTGGTTAGCTTGTGTGGTGATCTGCAGCTCAAGGGCATTCTCTATTTTAGGTTCTACTGTTTGACAGTTAAGGGTTCCTTTTCGGGGTTGTGTGGACCTTACGCACCACAATGATAGCTTCTAGTTATTTGTTTATATGCTGAAGTATTAGTGGATAGGTTTTCTGCAGGTTATCTGAATTATAATGTTAGTGGATAGGTTTTCTGCAGGTTATCTGAATTATAATGTTACTGGATAGGTTTTCTCCAGGTTACCTAATTTATTGTTAGTGGATAGGTTCTTGCAGGTACCCTGGATGCTGCCCTGATACTAAATATGTTTACTCATGTCTGTCTGTTGATCTGGACTTGTATGTTGTAAGCTTGATGTATATGTTGTGAATAAGCATGTTAGTGGATACGTCTTCTGGATTGTTGCTAGAGTTTGCATGTAGCATGTTAGACTCTGGTTATTTATGTTGCTGTTATTCTTAATTGTTGGTGCTGATCTATGTTAGTTCTAGGTTGTGTAGTCCTAGCTGTTTCTGCTTAAATTTACCTAGGACTAGCCTAGTGTGTGATTTCCAAGGTTGGCCCAGTGTGTTGCCAATCGAGTTTGCTCAGGACTAGCCCAGTGTGTTGCTATCCTCTATTGGCCTAGTGTGTTACTGACGGGTATGAGCCGGACTAGCCCAGTGTGTGCTGTCCCTTGTTGGCCCAATGTGTGCTGACCAGTTTTCAGGATTGGCCTAGTGTGTTGCAGATCCCTGGCTCACCCAGTGTGTTGCTACCCGTGTTGCTCAGGACTAGCCTAGTGTGTTGTTGTCCCCTATAAGCCTGGTGTGTTGCTGATCAAGTATGAGCAGCACTTGCCCAGTTTGTGCAGTCCAAGACTAGCCCAGTGTGTTGATGTCCTTAGTTAGCCCAGTGTATGCTAACCTTGCTTGCTGTATTTATAGAGCATATGGGATTACTTAGTAGTTTCTCCTGTTTGTTAGCCAGTGTGAGCTAACCCTGCATAGCTTTGAGCCTAGCCCTTGATGTTGTTCATCCTTCTATTTGTATGTCTGTATGCTAGGATGCTAGAGGATTTGTTGTGCGTATTGTACCTCGGTTGGGGGATCCTTACTGAGTGCAATTGTACTCACCCTTTTCTGTGATTTTCTCCACCAGGTAACTTGGCACAATATCGAGGTGCCTAGAGGAGGAGCTGGTGGATCATGGGAAAGGCCGCTGTATGTGCTTGAGTCATTTACATTCTAGTCTTGACAGTGTCTTTTGGAACTTGTAATTGTTTTAACATGATTGTGTAACTGTTTTGATTTAACTCTGGCCAGAGGCTTATATTGTTTTACTGTTTTCAGACTATACCTTGAAATGTTTTAAGTTTTGAATGATTTAATAAAAGATGTTGAATTTTCCTCACTGCCTGATTTGAAATTGCATCTTAAAAGTAAGGATCATTTAGGACCATTTAGTGTCCGGTCTTTACATATAATGCGTAAGATTTAAATTATGAAGCTTTAGTGGAATACTTTTTAGTTAGCGAATGAAAATTGAATTTAATTAAGTGGTTTGATTAAAGTAATCTTAGATTGTTGTATCTTACAACTTATAGGTCTATAAGGTCCTAATACTAGCTTACTTGACCATATAGATTGATTTAATTGGAGAAATCAATTTAAAGAATTCAAATTAATTATTTAATTTATGACATACATTAAATATTAAAAATTAATTTGTGATGATCAACATTTATTCGCATCATAACAAAAAGGATCTCTTGGAGTTCATTATTGTATAATTAAAAGAATTCATGGTTTGTGAACTAAGGTGGTAAAGAAATTCGAACCATAATCAAGAGGTGTGGTGTGGTCTTCCGAATGCTAATATAAATGTTCGATAATTAACTTGGAGCTAACCTAATATAAAGTTAAGTGTAACTCAAAATCACTTACGCGCAAGTATATACGGTCAGAAAGCAGCAAGTGATAAGTATTTATATTTTATCGTTCTCCATAAGGATTGACGTCTAGAACTAGTACCTTTAACTTGAGAGTTAGGCGAAAAGTAAAAATGATTGGAATTGGAGTTGGTTTTTTAGTTGATTTTAAATGCTAACAGTATGTAGCTAATGCATGTAAGAATTAAACGTGAATACAATGAGTGGAGTCAAGAAAATAGTTGCAAAAGATGTTAAAAATGTGGGATTAGTTATCAAGCTTCTTTCTTCCCTAATCTAAAAAGTAACTTCCGCACTTAATGATTTATGGTAGATTCTACTTTTGTTGCAATCTACATACTAACTCAGGGCGTCGTAAGCTATAGTAAGGTTATTCCTAACACTCTAAATAATGCAGCTGCGCTACATCAAACCTATCCTAACATACTAGATCATCCTACAGTTCCTCTTCCAATTCATTATAGGTTAGCATGCGTTGGTTGGTAGCTAATCGACACATGTATACTAAATAAAAATGCAGCAGTGTAAAACATGACAACCTACACTCCTAATATGCTTCTATAAATTAATTCTCATCCAAAACTCCTATAATGCAACATAGTAATAAACACAAGTAGAAAGATAAAATCAGCCAATTTTATTACTACTACTAAATTTTCACATCTATAAACTACTCCTAAGAAAAATAACAAAAAGTTGGAATTGGTGCGATTTTGAAGTATGTAGTCCCCTTGTCATCGGCTTCCACGAAATTTTCCAGTTAATTTTCATCATGATCGACTTTTGGCCAACCGACCAACTCACCGAACCTCGGCTTCCCTCTTCCTATTTATAGAGATGAATTTCTAGGTAAACAAGTTTAGGTGATCTGTAAAATCTTCATTAATGCAGGATCTCTTGATTTCCACAAGAATTTATTTGATTGACACAACCTTACTTGCTTGATTGATTCTCTGTTATTTCCTTGTTGGCGTGATTCTACGAACATTTTTGCATTATGGTTTGGCGCCTTTCTGCGCTGCAGATCACCATTTGTGCTGATTTGTCTTTCTCGCGCTCAATCTTCTCATTTTCTGCATTTCGCGCTAATTTAACACATTTTATTCAATATTAATGCTAAAACCACGAAACTATGCTTATAATGCTAATTCATGAATGCATGCGACTTCTAGTAGTTTTTACTCTCAATTTACATATTATAACCCAGTTATTTTCATTTAACCTTAGAATAATGGAGAATAGATCTCAAACCTATAAACAAAAAATATAATTTTCCCAAAAATCTATCATGTTTATTTTCAATCTTCATCCATATTAGTAATTTCAATCATTTTTTTATTTGCACCTTTTCTATTCACTCGTACAGAGCACAAACAAAATGAGCATGTTTTATCTTCAACTTTTTGTCATCATTAGAAAATTCAATCAACATTCTTATTACACGAGTATACAGAACAATAAACAAAATTGTAGCAGCTTCTTTGTATTAATAAGATTAGTCAGCAATCTTACACAAGAGCCTTCTTACAAACAAGTAAAAAGGTAGGAAAACAATTTTGTTTTTTAAAAAAGTAAGACATAGATGAGGTTGAGAGCTACTAATAATTCATTCATACATATTATGCTAAGAAATTAATAAACCATTCATGATTCATGAGCTATAGAATGCAAGACCCAACAAGAAATGAAATAGAATAACAACCCTATCGTTCCATTTTGGTTCATGTGTGTGTTGTTTGGGATTGCAGTGGTGAATGATTCGGAAGTGGGTATGCAAAAATAGAGAGTAAATAAGACTTACAAGCGTAGACGACGCATAAAAAAAGAGAACCACTCGCCGGAGGTGGATGTAGCCATAACCATAGGAGAAGAGGGAGGGTTTTTTTGGGAGAGAAATGAAATTACTTTCCTTCTGAAACCCAAAAAACAATTCGGTGTTTTTTAAGCGATAAAATAACTTTACAATTTTATATTATTTCATCTGAAACCCACAAAACAATTTGGTGTTTTTTAAGCGATAAAATAACTTTACAATTTAATATTATTTCATGACTATAAAATAGAGTCAAAGTTTCACAAAATTTTAAATTTTCATCCTCTCTTGCCAAATATGTGTTTTTTTGGCTTTTATGACACAACTTTTTCCATCCTGTACCAAATTGAAAGGGGAAAGGTGTCATGAAATGTGAGAATTGTAGTAGTGTGTGCTCTATTTGAGAGTTATAAGGTGCCAACTATGGAAGTTTCTCTTTTACTTTCTTAGGTTCAGATTTAGCAAAATGATGTTAGTGATCCACAAATTTTTTTGAGTTAGGGATCAAAATTCTCATTAATAAGCGTTTGTGACGTAATTTTTTATTTCACCCAAAATGTCTCATATCAATGGATATAGTTATCCTTACCTATATACATTTGATGTTTAATGTACATTTGACAAAGTCAACATATTCTGTTTACTGTTTTGGTTTTCTCCTAATTTTAAGTTTTTTTTTTTTTTTTTTTTTTTTTTTGTCTTTCTTAGAAATAGGAACACTTCGTCATTTACAAAATATCTGTATCAAACACATGTAAATACTTTCGAACACTTATCCAACACACAAAATTTAATGTCTCTCTTTATTATTATTATTATTATTATTTTAGACACTCATTGATACATCAAGAACACTTTATGAACACACCATTTATTGATAATTAGCTTTCAAGTGGTCAATAACATGACAACGAGGTGATATTGTTGGATACAATTGACGACAACATCCATCAAAGGTAGACAGAAAAAATGGATATGAGAGAAAGAAAGAAAATAGAATAAAGAGGAGAAAAAGAGGAATAAAATTAAAATATTTTAGGATTGTTAAGGGTTAGGTTTTCATAGTTTTGTGGACTTTTATAGACATTTAAAGGATAATGAGGTTTTGTTTGGATTTAAATGGACTAATATAACTATGCATGTTAAATTCAAACGTTAATTAATTTTCATAGTGCGTAAAAAAACTAAAAGATTTTCAATTTACAAAATTAAAATTAAAAAAACTAAAATATTTTAGATTCAATCTTTTAATATTAAATAATAATAAAAAGAAACTTATCCTTAATGTATCAATGTCCTAAAAATGGTGTGTCATTATGTCTATGTTGTGTCTTGACTCATGTCTATATCTTGTGTTTGTGTTCATGCTTCTTAGCTGTCTTTTCCTTATTTGATGTTTACTCTTCTTTTTAGTCTATAATCTTTTGTTTGGTGGAAATGAGCTTAGGCTTTAAACCATTGAAAATCTTGCTATAGGAGAAAGGAGTGTGGAACCCAAGTTTTTCCTTTTCCTAGTTCATTTCTTTTTTGTTTCAATATTGTTTTCATTCTTGATGTTAGAGAATTGGTTAATCCAAGCATGTTTAAGGAAGTGACTCGTTGCTCTACTTGTAACGTTATCATTGACAACGAACCAAAAAGTCTTCTTCAAAAGCCCAAATGATGTTGTTCGAGAAGCGAACAAAGACAACTACCTGGTAAGGTTCAGAGATACTTTTATGGATTGCCTATCTTGCTTAGATCTCATGAATCTGGTAACTTCTATCAAACCTAATAGAAGAAATTTTATGCTTTAGAAAAGTATCATGCTTTCGATGTCGAAAAGCTATAAGATTGACGACTATTTAAATGGAAATGCCTCCCTTTCTTGATAGAGAAATATGAATCCCCTCACTTAGAAGACGAACTAGAATGTAATAGCCCAAGTTTTCTTCTCAGTTCTCCAAGTACGTTCGGTTGATTATTCAGTTGTTAGTTTGGACTGTTAGGGTTGTTTGAGCCTTTAGGGGCATTTTGGTAATTGTTCAGGTTTCGGGTTTTTTTCAGGCTTGTGTTGGTCGAATCCCCTAAGCTCCAAACTCCATCATCTCTTCCAAGCTCCTTCTTCTCTTGCAAGCTTGGATCCGAGAAGCTCTTCCCCTCTTTGTTGTTGTGCCGCACAAGATCTAGTCTAGAACTTCTTCTCCAAGCTTGAATCCGAGAGCACCATTCCACCTCCTCCATTGCTGAGATCTCTAAGGTGAGTTTGTTGTTGTTGTTGTTGTTGTTGTTTGTATTGGTGTTTAGATCTAGCCGAGAACCAACATAGTTGGTTGGAGATTGTTCTAACCAAGGTTCTTTTCTTATTGTGTAAGCTTAACCTAGTCGAGATCCATTGGTGCTTGTTGGAGTGTGCTAGCCGAGACCACCTTTGTGCTTCCTTCCTTGCCGAGACCATCAAGGTGAGATGAGTTGTGTTGGTTGTGTTGCGCTACCTGAGAGCTACAAGGTAGCTTGTTGTTGTGTGTGTGTTGCATCCCATTTGGCAGAGGCTAACTTATGTTTGTTGTTGCTTGTGTTGACCTGCCGAGACTTGGTAGGAGGGCTTGGAGATGCTTGGCCGAGACCACCCTTGGGGAGTTGTGTTTGTTCTGGTTTCGGTAAGGCCCTAATTATTACTTCGGTTTGGTTGCACAACTTATTCAGCATTGGATATTAACTATTTGTTGGCCCATTTGTTAGGTTAGCTTGTTTGGTGACCTACAGCTCAAGGAGCACTCTTTATTGTTAGGTTTCTGATTGCTTTCAAGTAAGGGTTTCTTGTTGGGGTTGTGTGGACCCTGCGCTAGATGATGATATCTCCTAGTTGTTTGATCCTATATGTTGCATTGTTAGTGGATAGGTTTTTTGCAGGTTGTTGAATAATACTGTTAGTGCAGGTTTCTCGGGTGTTGTTCTATTTGATTATGTTCTGAATCTGTTGACTGTTGATCTGATCTTGTATGATGTATGCCCTGTTTATATGTTGTGTTGTAAGCATGTTAGTGGATAAGGGTTTTTTTTTTTTTTTGGATTGTTTGTTAGGGCTTACATGTAAAATGACAAACTTTGTGAATATTCTGTTTCTGTTGTACTCTTTGTTAATGTTGAACCATGCTAGCTCTAGGTTGTGTAGCCGTAGGTATTCCTGTTTAAGATTACCCAAGACCAGCCCAGTGTGTGCTCTCCAAGGTTGGCCCAGTGTGTTGCTGATCGGGTTAGCTCAGGAGTAGCCCAGTGTGTTGCTGTCCCCTATTAGCCCAGTGTGCTGCTGACAGGTATGAGCTGGACTAGGCCAGTGTGTGTTGTCCCTTTGTTGGCCCAATGTGTTACTGATCCCGGGCTAGCCAAGTGTGTTGCTGCCCGTGTTGCTTAAGACTAGGCCAATGTGTTGATGTCCCCTGTAAGCCCAGTGTGTTGCTGACCAGGTATGAGCAGGACTTGCCCAGTGTGTGCAGTTCGGGACTAGCGCAGTGTGTTGCTGTCCTTTGTTAGCCCAGTGTGTGCTAACCTTGTTTGGTGTAGTGATATAGCTTCTGAGACTACTTAGTTGTTGCTCCTGTTTGTTAGCCTAGCTTGCGCTAACCTGGTCTAGCTTTAAGCTTAGACTACTGTTGTTGATCATCCTGTTGTTTGTATTTGTTGAGACTGTCATGTTATTGTATGATGCTTGTATGCTAGAATGCCAGAGGATTTGTCCTGCGTATTGTACCCCGGTTGGGGGATCCTTACTGAGTGCAATTGTACTCACCCTTTTTGTGGTTTCTTCCACCAGGTAACTTGGCACTACATCGAGGTGGCTAGAGGAGGAGCTGGGTGATCATTGGAAAGGCTGCTGCATCTTCTTGAGTCACTTACTTTCATGTTGTTGAAATGCGTCTTTTGGAACTTGTAATGTTTTATTGGGATTTTTTAACTGTTTTTATTATACTCTGGCCAGAGGTTGAACCTTTTTATGATTTCCGCATCAGTGTTTGTGTCTGGAATGTTTTAATAAAATGGAGTTTTGAATAGACTTTTTGGCAAGTGCAATAAGTTTTTGAATCACATTCCTTAGTAAAGGCCATTTTAGACCATTTAGTGTCGGGTCTTTACATAGACAGCCTTTTAATGAAGAATCTTGAATGGTACGTGTGGTCAATACCTAATCAACTCTTGGGTAGGTTGACTGTAGAACGTGCTCTTGCACATGCTGCTGCGGAAATCATTTGGCTTCGCCAGCTCTTGTCGGAGTTGGAAATTGTTTTTTCTGCTACTCCTATTCTCTGGTGTGATAACATTAGTGCTCGTTTCTTGGCTGCCAATTCTGTATTTAAATAGTTAAAAGGTATTTAATAGATGGTTATATTTAAGGTGTTAGGATTCACATTCCAGATGGTTCTAGAAAGTTCTAGGGTTGTTATATTTTGTATTTAAATGTATTATAAAGGGCATCTCTCTGGACAGTTTAATCATCAAGCAATATACAGAAAACCCTTTTCTCTCATTCTCTAATTATCTTATCTCCAATTTCTATCATAAGTGTAGTTGTATGGAAGTTATTTAGTTTGACATTTTGTCTCTTTTCTTTCTTCTCCATATTGTATAGATACCATCTTCCAAGATCAATAAAATTGACTTGTAATTTTTCTCTGAACCTTACCTTGGTTAATATTACTAAAACTTTATTTACAAAAGTATCATCAAAAGAGTTTTGGACTTCCATGTCGTTAAAATACTTAAAAAAATTATTCCTTAACCCACTTATAGTGTTATTAATTTCAACTCCATTATGACTTTAAAATGTCACAAACTTCCTAAGATAATTGAAGAAAAGATTTAACAAGGAGATTCTTCATCAATGTTTATGACTTGATGAGCTAAAAGGATAGTTCCAAGACTTGGCTGCAATGAACCCTCATCTATCAAATCTTTTTGTTGCTCTGGTGCTACACTAGATTGCACTTCCACAGCCTTGAAACCTGCCATTGAAGCTAACTTTTGAACTGAATCTACAATCTTCTCTATGCAAGAAATTGAGTCAACTAGAAGTGATGCCAAAGAAGCAACACCAACAATCTCCATAGCATTATTGAGCTCTTCAAATCTCCATTCTTCCAAATGGGACTTGAGATTCTCTGTTGCAAGCTTTGCTTTCTCTATGTGGGCTTTGGCTGTGCCTGGTGGAATCATTTTCCTCATTGCCAAGGCTAACTCTCTTAATCCACTACTTGATTCACTGCAAATCTTCTTACATTCTTCTTGAATTTGGCATTGGATTTGTTGTGATGGCATCTGAAAAAGATAAAAACATGAACATAATTTATAAGATGCATGCGCTAATCATGACATTGAAATCTCGGACAAAATCTTACTTGAATTTTGTTGGTTTTGAGGTAGCCATTAAGAACTTCAAGGCGATAGGCACATTCCCTGTTTAAGCTCCCAATTTCCAAGTATTGCTTCCAAGGGTGGCGGTATCTGAACTTGCCGTGGCGGGGCTCCCATCTTGCTAGGTTACACTACAACAAATTGTGTAGTTTATCAAGGTATGAGAAAGAAAACGTAGCAAAATTGCAACGAAAAATTGTAGAATCTAAATTCAAATAACAAAATAATAAACACAAATAAACAATTGTGCAAGCTTTTCGCTTCGGGATCGGAGAGACTATGCACACAAACTTTCTTTAAAACACTTTCCTTTATTTCTCTAAGACTCTCTCTACAATTCTCTCGCTTTCTCTCTAGCATTTTCTCTTATTTTTTCTCATGTACAATTCACAATGAATGAATATTCTATTTATAGTCTATTACAAACTTGGTCTTCAAATTCTTTCCATAAATATTTCTAACTAATTGCTAAATCTACTAATTTCTTAATTAGTCTCTTAAATTGTCCTTAATTTTCTACCTACTAATTATCACATATTCAAAAAATACATTTAAGTCTATTCCAACAAAAATGACTACTCTGTCACACGAACAAAATTGATGTCTCATCATAAACTAATAGATTCACTCACCAAGGATTCCTCATTCGATTTGGAATTAAGAAAAGCTCTATATTTTTGCATGTCAGCCTTGCAAACCTCTCCTTGTTGAGCTAGTCCAAAATTCTCAACACCAAAGCCTGCCAAATATTCAAACAAAGAAACAGAAAATTTATCATCAACAAAATCCAACAGAGATTGTCACATTAAGAAAAACCAAACAGAATCTAGCAAGAAAGACTACCTTCTAAGAATGTTGCAATGGTTTCAATGTTAGTGGCGACCAAATGGTGAAGGTCAGTGCCAGCCCAAACAGGCTGCACAAAAATGCATACAAAGACGGTGAAACAACATCCAATGAGAATGGTTAAGATCCTATGTGATGCAAGCTTTGCGATTTCATCGTCTCGGTATCCCGACACCGATACCATGCAGAATGTCAAAATGAATATGAGCATCCCGTAGTCGTATCTTGCCTTCATCTTTGGGAAGAATCGTACGAATGTTGATATTGCAGCTGCACACCCATTGTTTCAAATCTATGTTAATTAATTAAAACTTGGGATCTTTTTTTCGGTCACGCAAATGATATTATGAGTTTTCTATCTAGATGACTTTGATACACTATTAGATAAATGTGAGATTTGATATCAAGATCGATCCATTCATAATGAAGAAAATAACTCATCCATCTTCATCCTTTTTAATGTGGGACATTTCTCAATAATTGCGTCATTTGTTATTTCAAAATATAGTTTTCATTTCAAGTTATCAAGTTAAAATTACTACTTAACCAATAATAATAATATAAAAAAAATCTAAATTGTGGATGAAGATAAATGTATTTTACTTTTGTTCTAATTATCATTAAAAAGTTAAACATATTTTTAGCTTTAAATTCTATTATTAACTATTCTGAATTGGCCTAATGGCCAAGGAGATCTTCAAAACTAAGAAGTCACAAATTCAATTCATAGTAATTGCCTACCTAAAATTTTATTTTCTACAAGTTTTCGTCTGATTATTAAAAGACTAATCTATCCCACGATAAAAGTTATTAAGAACTTTTTTATTAACGTACTTGAAGATCTTACGTTAAAAGAATGAGGAGAACTCCTATAACATTCATAAAAGACATTTTTTTTAACGTACATTCATAATTTATGATTTACACTATTCCATATTAATTAATTTTGTGACGAAATTTTAAGTTATTTAAATTTGAAAGTTTGAAAGCCATGCACGTGGTTTACACCTATTTGATAAAATTATTAGGAGAATAATTTTTTGAATAGAGAATCATTTTTTTTAAATAGAAAATAATTGTGATATCTATTTTACAACTCCCAAGACAACACCTATACTTTGTCTTATAGTAATAGGAAAGAGAATAACATAAATTCCACGAGCCAATTTAAAAATGACCAGCTTTTATGTGGTCATTTCAATTTTTTTATGAGAAATACTTCCCTGCACACCAACAAGTAGAATGATTCTACTTGTTGTGTCATCACTTAGGTCCACAAAAAAAAAATTCATTTCAAAGAAAAAATCAATAAACAAGAAAAGTTAAAAAAAATTTGTGGCTCTGAGTGATGCCACATAAGGAACAAGTAGAGTCACTCTACTTGTTCATGTGTAGAGAAGTATTTCACTTTTTTTATTTGGTAAGGATTTGGTATCACGTACTCTTATTACTTAAATATCTCAAGTTTGAGTAATTGGGCTCGTTTGATAACGTTACTTTTTCTCGTTTTTTGTTTCTTATTTTATATTTCTTGCTTCTAACTTATTTTGAATAAAAAATAAGAATGTATTTGATAACTGTTTTTGTTTCTTATAAAAAATAAAAAACATAACAAAACTTGTTTGATAATAATTTGTCATTTTTTCATTTTATAAATTTTTATATATTTTAAAAAGTTTTTTTAAGGATAATGTTTTTTTAAGTTAAGATAATGTAGTATAAAAATATGTAATATGCGTTAAAATATATATATATATAGTTTAATAAATAAATATTTTATAAAAATTATCTGTTATATTTACTTAATAATTTATATAGTTTGATGTACATTCATATATATATATATATATCGATTATATTATTCTAAAAACGGTGTTATTAATTGTAAAGTATGAAAGTAATATTAAATGTATATAGATGGAGAAAAAAAAAGAGTAATGGAGAAAAAAGAAAAAAAATAACTTTTTAACCAATAATGTATCATATGCATTAAGCATATAAAAAATATACATTATGTAATACATATAAATTTTATTCAAAATTAATGGAATATATAACATTTCAAGGACATTCGTCTAAGATTTAAAAAAAAAAAAAAGGACATTCGTCTAAAATAATATTGACTCAAAACTAATTCATATTGTTTAGTGGTTATTATATATTAAAATTAAAATAAGATTAAATGTAAATTTAAGTGAAAAAATTTATGAAATTTTAAAAATTCACCCAATATATAAAATTGGAAAATTGAAAATTAAGATTTATATATAAACATACCAGATAAAAGAAAATTTATCAAAACAATAAAAAAAAAAGTGTGAGTAGTTTGATGCAACACCACTAGACCAAACTCTTTTTCTCTTACATTTGTGTGCTTTTTTATATATATTCCAAGATACTTTAGGCTTAAAAACCAGAAATAGAACCAAATAAACTACTTTCAATAGTTTTTCACTTTTTCACATTTTTTATGAAATGTTTCTTTTTTATTTGAGAAACAAAAACGGTAACAATTATCAAACAAGTCTATTTCTAAAAAATAAAAAACATGAACAAAAAGCAGAAAATAAGAACGTTATCAAACGAGTCCTGAATCAATTTGATGCCTCTCTAAGTTCAAGCTTTAAAATGGGTATACTGCTGATTCAAATTGGTTAATGATATATTTTTGTTCTTGGAGTTTAGTTTCCATAAAAAAAAATCATAAATCTTTTTTTTTTTTTGGTAAGGATTTGGAATCACTAAGTGTTATTTATCAATTTAATAAGTTTAATGTCTCTTGGGTTCAAGCTTTAGACTTGGTATACATACCGAGCATATATAAGGAAGCTAAACTCCACCAAGAAAATAAAATAAAAAACCAATTGAAGTTAGCAATATAATTTCCACCATTCCACAATCATTTTTGTTTGCAAGAAATATGGTGTAAATAATATAATTACCTAGAAAAAACACAAAAAAGCCAATCAATATTGGTCGGCCTTTTTCTCCACCCAAGCTTGCCAAATAATGAGCTCCAAACCCTAGAGCTCCAGCGACAAATGTTGCCAAGATTCTATTCAAACCACGCCCTAGCGTTGCTCCTATATTCAAAACATACCAAGAATGTAAGAAATATAGACAAAAGATTGAAACTTTCTATTTATCGATCATAATTTAACCTAACATAAAAATATAAGGTCTTTATTTTTAATGTCATCTTTTCGTAATCAATATAAATACTTACCAATACTCTTTTTTAAGTCTATAAATGAGAGTCAATATTACGAATATGAATAAAGATTAAATTGGTTTTTTATGCATCCGCTTACCAACATAAAACTCAAAAACGACAACAACAGTCATAATAGCCCATATCGTCGAGGCTCCAAAGCCATCATACAAAGGCCTGAAATAATAGAACAAAGACACCAGAGTGATAGCCAATCCTACTTTAAAAGAATGAACTATCCTCCTCGGGTCGTCCCTCGCCAGCTTCTTGGCCATCGTCACCATAGCCGGGAGCTTTATTGCCCACCTCAAGCAGCAAGGTATCAACCCTTCATACTTCGTAGAGTTTCTTTCAGTAGCCATTAGTGTTAGAGAGTGTAAGCTTGTCTTTGTGTTGTTGAGTTATAAAAGAAATAGCCTCATATTTATTATGCAAGTGAACCGCCTATAGGGAGAGAAAGAGAGAAAAAATAAAACATTTGCATGTGAATATTTTTAATTAATTTATTCAGTTTTATGGTGTTTCTCATTTGGCATTGAAGAATGTAGCCTCTGTCATTGACCCGTACAACAAATAAAAAAAAAAATTCACACTTTATCGAACAGATCGCTGCTTTCATTTACATATTTAAAACATGTGGCTACGTGGTGTCTGAATTTATATCTCTAAAATAATTATTAATTCTGAGTATATTGATAATTAATTATTCTTTTCAAGAAATAGGTACTAAGATTGTGGCAATGTATCTTGAAAATATATGTTGAGATTTGCTTCTAATATATTATACTTATATCTAAGCTGTAAAATTAATAATAATTATTGGTTTCCTCAAAAAAAAAAAAAATTGTTTTTTTAAACAATAATAATAATTGTTGGTGGCTATAACATTTCTTTAAACAAATATGATACTTGATGTTTAAATTATTTTTGTTGACGGCAAATAAGACCATAATTTATTGGGCATAATAAATTTATAATATCGTCAGCTTAAATTCTCCTACTTTTAATATTATTGAATTAAGAAAATATTTTTTATTGAGTTAAATATGTATAATATGAAATATTATGAAGTATGTACTAAATAATAGCACCTAAACAAAAAATTATGACAACTATATGTTTATAAATTAACTAATAATAATTTATATTTAGTTTAATAATTTTTAAATTTTTTTATAGGAAAGGTTTATTGATAGGATTTAAGTATTATAAAGATTTTGAGTCAAATTCTGAGAGGGTTGTACAATGAAATAATATGAAAAATAAAGCTAAATTTTTTAGGAAGTTAAATACTCAATTTCAAGTCTTAAAAGTAAAGGTAGCTTAAGAATATTGTTATTAAACACATTTTGTAACTATGATTTAAACTAAAATGCAATTTCTAAATGTATTACAAATATAAAGCTGAAAGATATGAACTACAATGATTGAATCTTTTTCTTTCATATTACCGACCGAATGCATACACTTTGATCACCAAGTGCCAACATTTGAAAAAATAATTTGGAAAATTATGGTAGTTGGATTCTGGTTGTACTTTTTTTTTTTTTTAAATTCCATTTGTAGATTTATATTAGTGATTTGCTGCTACCCATTGATGCTCTATTGCTCATAGGAAGAAAGCTTAGAACAAGTGGATGAAAAAATAGATTCGGCGGAAGGAGAGCAAACAATGGAAAAGAAATCTCCAAGGTTTTGCAGCATCAAAACACAATCCATGAAGGGAAGGGTGTTGCCAACAACTCTAAACATTGATACAGTAAAAACCAAGGTTATAGCAATAAGAGAAGGCGCAACCTTTATGTCTATACATGCGGAGGATCGATATGTAACACTGATAAGTAAAGGGTTTATTTGCGAACAAAGAATGGAAAAAGTTTCGGAAGAAACCAAAAAAAGGATTAGAGCATTGGGTTGGGCAAAGTTTTTAAGCCATAAAAAAATGCGAGACTAGATTGGGTTCAACAATTTTACATAAACTTGAACAAGGAAGAGCCATTCTTTTCAAGGGTTGAAGGAGAGTTGATGGATTGCGAAGCAACCGATTTGAATCGAGCATTTCACACTCCCTGAAGTTCTTGGAGTAGATTGTATGAAATTAATGGAATCATCGACAGAGGAGCAATTGCAAAATTGTTTAGAGGTAATCGGAGTAGTCGGTTCAAAGTGGAATGATCCAACAAAATTTTGAGCATGGTGGGTTACAACAGACCTGCACAATTGGCTTAATCTCATTAAGACGTCAATCATTCCATCAACAAATGCGACGTGGTTAGAAGGGATCAAGCATTGCTGCTTTATGTAATAGAAAGTGGAAAGCACATCAATCTTGGCCAAATATTAGAGATGCAAATTCAGCTCTGGGCTGAGAAAAGGTGGGATAAGATGTCCTTCCCATTTTGTGTAACACAATTGTGTATTGATTATGGCATCAGACCTAAGCTTCGTAATGATGTTTTACGCATTTACCCAACGAATCCTGATGAAGAAGAATAGGTGCAGCGCGAAAAAGAAGCATTATCCATAGACAAGCTGTAAAAAAGAATCGTTCAAGTCTTTGCTAAAAAAAAAAAAGCTATTGGGCTTATTCGAGTAAGCGCGATGGGCTATATATGAAGATAGTAGTAGCATTGGAAGATTATTGTCAATGGCCAGAATTTCCAAAGCACCTATTGAATGCAGATTGGAGCAAAGGCAATGCGGATAAATAGATGGAAGTCTTGCTTTGTTTACCTTTCATTAATGCATGCATTTCATTTCAATTAGGATACGATTTTTTTTCTATCTTTTAATTTTAACTTTATAATAGGAAGTCGGTAGAATTATTGTTGCAAAATTTAGACTTTGATATGAAATCACTTTTTCGTAGAAAAATTCTTAAAGTCCCTTATAATCAAACATAGCAACAAAGTAGTCCTTATCGTGCATGACAGAAAGAACCAAAATTTATGAGGAAGTCTTAGAGCATGAATAGAGTATCTCAACAATGAAAATGATTAAGTTTTGGGGAACTAAGCCTCACCTTCATTAGGGACAATGAAGATTTTAAATGTGGGGTGAGGGCAAGCCTGACGAGTGTGCATAAAAGAGAGAAAATACAGCAAGAAATTAAAAAAATAAAGATGTGAAAAATAAAGATAAACACATTCTGGGCAAAATAAAAAGTATAAAAGAGCAAATAATCGTAGGAATTCTCTGAGTATTCTGCTATTTACAAAAAGCGCAAGCTTGGAAATTCTTTAGATTAGATGAAATGTTTTACGCTCAAGTAATTCATCCTAAGAACTATGGAATTTTAGATATGAGTACAACCTGAAATGAAGGCATAAAGAAAAAGCGGAAATCCTTGAGGGATCTAGGGACCTAAATAACAGCTCTGACGGAATGTGTTGGGCAACCTTAGTTATAAAAGTGGTTGAGTACAATAGATCGAGTAATGAAAATTAATTATAATGAGGAACAATTAGTTAGTCATGATAAGGAGGAATTTGAAGCGAACCTGAGTCTTTAGGAAAGTTTGGAAACTGAAGAGATACTGGAGTTTTGTATCAAGGTTATAAAGGATGTGATAAGGCCTTCTAGAGTTATGTTTAATAGGGAAAACTAATTTAGAAGAACAAAATGCTAATAGGTAGACCACGCATTACCCGGGACGAGTAATGATTCAAGTTTAAGGGTTTGATATCTCTCAAATCGAGTATAAACTAGACTACTTTATTTAGCATTTTTCTAAGGTTCAAGGAAAATAATTAAATGGTAAAAAGAAAAAGCAAGTAAAACCGTTAGAAGTTGCACGCATATGCTATTTAGCATTTTAAGGGATAGCATTGCATTATTTGCATAAAATGAAGATTAAATCGTGCTAATATACACTTACACAATGTAGGAACGCGAAAATGAAATGTGGGAGATAGAAACTTTTACAGAATGCAACAAAGAGAGAGACAAAAAGAATACAACGAATTCAAGAGTCATTCGCATTTGGAGAATCACGCCAACAAGGAAAGAACAAATAATCAATCAGCATGAAATCCGACGTGACTCAAGAGATTCCAGCTTAAATCATGAAATCAAGCATTGATGAATACAATTCTAGAATCTTCCGAATTTACTCACAAAGTAATATGAGCCTATTTAAGGTGCACCAGAGGCCTAAATGAAGCATCTGATCAATTGGTCGGGAGTCACTTCACCTGGAGCAATCCGCTGCTGAGGAGGATAATCGAAAGGTGCTTCTGGAAACCATTGACAACGGAGACTACACATCTACAACAACCACAACATTTCAATTTGTTGTTTTTGTAGTAGGATTAGATTTAGTTTAGACAATTTCATAATGGCATTTTTTCATTTTGAAACTTATACATCTGTTTGGCATGTTTTCATATTTTACAACATTTGGTGAAATCTGGTGTAGAATGCATGTTAGGACTGTGCGGGAGATTGAATCTTAAGATGTTGCAATTTTAAGTTAAGTTTGTGTCGACTAGCTACTGAAGCATGATAACTGCCAACTAACTCGGAAGAGGGAGATTTTGGAAGGTCCAGCAGAATACGTTAGGTTAATGCGAGATCTCTTGCATGTTTGAAGAATTAGGAATAATCTTACTAATGCATGAACCACTCGAAACCCAGTATAAAGAACCGCAACGAAAGCTAGGTTCGGCATAAATCAATGGATGTGGAAGCACACATTAGCATAGGGAAGCATGATATTTAACTTGCAACTATCACACAATTAACATCTTCTATAGTAGCATTTCACCTAAGGCATTTATTTCCATTGCATTTTTATCTTTACAAAATTCAAAACCAAACCAATCAACAACCTAATTTTACTCTTTTTTTCATGAAATTTAATTAAAGGTTTAATTCAAGACATCAATCTCTTTGGAGAATGATGAAATAATACTTATCAGTTGTCGCGATTCAACTACGTATATTTGCCCGCTGCTGTGACTTTAGAACATAGGTGTTAACAATAACATCTTAATTTAGAATCAATTTCACGAGTAACATACATAGCAAATTCTAATTGCATCAGTCAAGAACCAACACCGATGTCACTTGCAGATCATGTTCTACGAAAGACACCATGGTACTAGCTTCCTCGAGTTCCACTCGACAGTGGAAAACCCTAATAGAACTAGCACCCATTAGTCATTGATTGTTCTCATATTTATAGGTGTCTGAAATTTCTTGTGGTTCAAGCATAATCTTTAGATTCATTGTATATATTTCTATGACAAATAAAAGGTCCTCTAATATTCTCGTGATTCCTTCCATCATAGAGTTTGTGTTCTGATAGGCGATTACAATGCTGATATATTGTACAATAATTAATTCAAAGTCAACTTATGGTAAGTGTTACTCGGAATCACTTACGTGCAAGTATACTCGGTCGGGAATTACAGCAAGTAATAAGTATATAATTTTATCAATCCCACAGAGATTGATGACTAGAGCTGAAATTGTTGAAGCTAGAGTCGTGCATAAAAGTAAAGCATGAATTGGATAAGTTGTTGTGGTTTGTTTTGCGAAATAATTGCATAAATGAATATGATTGTCAGCTAAATATGATGCAACGAGTAATGTTAACTATCAATCCTAGAAGATTATAAGTGCGCGGGCTAGTCAAAGAGAGGCTTGCTTCCCTAACAAATAAGTACTTCCGCACTTAATGATTTTTTACAGAACCAGCTTCCGTTGTGTACTTCATTCTTAGCACAGGGCAACGCAAGCATTAGTAAGGTTATTCCTAACACTCTAAGCAGTGAACATGCATACTGGGTCAACATGCAGTTCCTTCTTCCAAAACAACCTAATGTAGCATACCATGCAGTTCCTTCTTCCGAACTCACCACAAGGTACATGCGTGGGTAGCTAATCGACGAATATATAAATTAACATGCAGTAGTGTAAAACTCAATGACTTACGCTTTTAGCATACTTCTATTCAAGAATAGTAAACATAAACTCCTATAGCGCAACCATAGAAATAAACATAAAATAGAAGTTAAACCAGACGATTTTATTGCATCTAAGAAATGTTTAAATCTATAAGCTACTCCTAATAAAAACAGTTAATTAGAATTGGCACGTCAGAAGATGTGCAGTCTCCTTGTCATCAGCTCTTACGGCATCACGATTTGCTTCCCTCCGCGATAGGCTTCATGGCCAACCGACCAGCTCACCTTTCTTGGCTACCTGCCTTGGTATTTATAGAATTGACTTGCTTGGCCGACAAGTCAAGGTGAGCTGTGAATTCTTCATTAATGCAGATTTCCTTGATTTCAGCGACAATTTATTTGATTGACGCCGCCTTGATTACTTGATTGATTCTAGGTTAATTCCTTGTTGGCATTTTTTTTTCGAACGTGTTTTCATTTTGAATTAGAGTCTTTTTGCGCTGTTGGTCATCATTCGCGCTGATTGTCCTTCCCGTTGTGCAGCTTAATTGTCCTACCAATAGCATAGATTAGACACAGTTTACTCAATATTTATGCTAAAAATGTGAAACTGTGCTTCCGAGGCTGTTTTATGAATGCATGCTACTTTTCTAAGTTATTTCATTGTATTACTTTTATGAATGCTTGCTTTCCCCCCTTAATTCTCGAATAATGCTAACTAAGGCAACCTAAAATACACTTTATTTGAGCGCGATCAAACCCCCAAACTTAAATCATTGCTTGTCCTCAAGTAATGCTTATCTGTCTAGTTAGCTCATTCCTAATTATTTCAGAATTTATACTCTTTTTCAATCCACTTCCGCAATACTTATCGCATATCATATTTTCAGCAAGAAACTCCTTCTCTTTTCAGTTTTCAAACTTTCTTAAAGATATAGGTTTAGCCTTAAATCTTCCTCACCATGATTGACAGATTGTTCCTCATTGCAAGTATACCTCATTACTTAATCTACAGTATCGCAATCACTTCTAGTCTAAGTTTGCCCAACTTACTCAAATAAGGTATTTCGTTCCGACCCTTATATCAATTGAGGATTTTAGTTCTGCTTTTCGCATTCCTTTTAGGTTGTATTTAAAGAAATTCGTAGTTCTTAGCATAAATCACTTGAGCATAAAGCAACTTCTCTAAGAAAAATAATTTTGAGCTTGCACTTCTTCGTAGATAGTAGAATACTTAAGGTTTCTTTAGGTTTATGAGCCTTCCTTGACCTCCTTAATTTTTCGAGAGTAGGTTGATCTTTATTTTATAAAAAAAAAATTCAACACTCAACGCTCCTCGGGCTGCCCTCACACCCAAACTTAAATTCTTCATTACCCTCAATGAAGGTAAGGCTTGGTTCCCTCAAACATTGTTATTACTGTGATTGCTCTATTCTATCTTAATCTCTCAGGCTTCCTTGCAAAATTTTGGTTCTTTGTGTCATTCATGATAAGGATTATTCTATAGCTAAGTTTGAATCTTAGGGAACTTAAGAATTCTTCTAATTGAAATTATGTTTCTGCTACATTCAGTTTTGGGATAATCATGCTTAGTCGACTTCCAAAAGGAAAGTTGCTGAATTTTATAAATGATAATGGAAAATAAATTGCGTTCTAAATGCATGATCCTATCAAAACAAAATTACTACTCATGTAATGCATGTGAAAAGGAATAAAATGTAATAAAAGCAGTAAAAGAGAACGAGACTTCCATCTAATTTGTTGCTCTATTGCCTTTCTTTCCCTTGCCTTTGTCATGCTCCGAATTTAATATTTGTTTTGGAAATTCAGGCCATTCGGAGTATTCTCCCATTTCTATCACGTTGAGCATCAATATATCGTCTCGCTCCTTTTCATAAGTCAAATATCTCTAGTGTAATGTCCTCGAGCTTGGCTATCCTTTCTGTTAATCCAGCGATAGTTGTTGTGTCTCCATTCTTCTTGTTTTCCGCTGCTACATTCCTCTTGATAAGAATACGCTCAAAGTCATGTCACAGAGTTGCAGCCCGATGTCCTAATTTGCACGTAGTTGTGTAATAGCAAAAGGATAGTATATATACTCTTGCATTTCACTTGCGCATTTTCTAAACTTGCATTTCCAAAATCTTTCCCAGATTGATACTTATCCCGAGTTTTATTGGGCGAGCAGCATTGCTTGATCCCTTCTGATTAGTGCTTTGTTGGTTGAAGGTATGGATGTGGTCTTAATTATCCGCAACCACTCTTGCAGGTTCTCTAGAATCATGTATCCTTGTATGATGTTGGATCATTCCACTCCTCTCTCACTATTCCGATTACTAATAGGCTCTTTCTTTTGCTTCGTAGTGGGGGAGTTGATCAACTGCTGACAGAATGTTGTAGGGATATTTTGTAGCTGCTGAACTGCCGTCAACGTCCATACCCTCATAGAGTGAACTCAAATGTTGTAGAACATTAGGTGCTGCTACTCTTCAGCTACGTTAGGCACGCTAATATCTTCGTCCTCACACGATTTGAGTTCTTTTGGATCCTCTTCTATTGATTCATCTTAATTCTCCTTCGGTTCCATTTCTTTCTTTTCTCCTTGTCCTTTTTCATGTCGATAGTGGTTCTCTTCAACCTCGTCTGGCAATCCCAAGTGTTCCTTGTCTTTGAGAGTTGCTTCATCACTATTCAACATAATACAAGAGGTAAAAACTTTCCTCCTTCCCTCTATTCTCCCGAAGAACTTCCCAGTTCTTGTTTTTCTATGACGCGAACTTTCTCCGACTTCTACTCTTGGCTCATCAGTTGGTAACTTCCTAGTTCCACACTTTATAAGTGTTAAATTTCGAAACTTCTGATGCTCAATAGCCTTTTTATCTCTTACAACTGACTGGACGATTCCACTGCAAATATATTGAACAGTTGCTCATTCTTATGCGAAATGCAATTGGAATCACTTATGCGCAAGTATACGTGGTCGGGAATTGCAGCAAGTAATAAGTATATAATTTTATCGATCCCTCAAAGATTGATGTCTAGAGCGAATACCACTTAGGTTAAAGTCATGCGAAAAAAAAAGTAAATAAGCATATATGTTGAGTGGTTTTGTTGTGTTTAATAAGATAAAATAAAATGCAGAAATAAAATGCATGCAATGAGTAATGCTAACTACGTATTCCTAGAAAATGCTAAGAGTGCGGACTAGCCAATGATTGTCTTACTTCCCTAACAATTATCACTTCCATGACTTATGATTTATAGGTGAGCCAACTTCCGCTGTGAACACCATTCTAAGCACATGGCGACGTAAGCAGTAGTGAAGTTATTTCTAACTTCCTAAATGATGAATAGTTATACATGCAACCTAAAGTAGCGTACTATGTCAACATGCGATTCCTCTTCCGATTCTTCACAAGGTACATGCGTGGGTAGCTATTCGATGCGTATATATAAATAAACATTCAGCAGTGTAACATTCAACGACCTACACTAATAACATGATCTATTCATAAATAGCCATCATGTACTCCTATAACGCAATCATAATAAATGGAATTGGCACGGCTGAAGGTGTGTAGTCTCCCTGTCCTCAGTTCCCACAACACCACCATTAACTTTTCTACAGTAGACTCAAGATTTGACTTTAGTCCCTCGATCAGCTTATGGCCAACTGACCAGCTCAATGAATTTCGTGATCCGCAAGTAGAGGTGAGCTGTACAAATCATCATCAATTCATATTCCATGATTTTTGTCGGTATTTATTTGATTGCCACTGCCTTGACTGCATAATTGATTCTTTGATTCTTTCCTTGTAGACGAAACTTTGTCGAACGTAATTCCTTCTTTGGGTTTTGTGTCTTCGTGTGATCTGGTCATCGTTCGCATCATTGCCTTTTCCTCGATGTTGTATGAAATCCTGCTAAAAAGTGTAAATTAGACACAGTTGTTTGTGATTTGCGCTAAAGCATAGATTCATGCTTTTGATGCGACATTATGAGTGCATGCTGATTTTCTAAGTTATTTCTTCGTATTCCTACTAGGAACACATATAGTCTTTACCTAAATATTAAAATAATGCAAACTTAGTAGCCTAGAATATGCTCTCTTTGAGAGTTATCACACCCCCAAACTTACATAATTGCTTGGCCTCAAGCAATGCTTATCTTCTTAAGATGCTTATTTTCCATAATTCAGCATTTCTGTCTTTTTCCCATCTACTTTCATGATTTTTAACACACATCTTATTTCTAGGAAGAAACTTCATTCTCCTCGTAGTTTTCAAACTTTCCAAAAGATTCAGTTTAAACCTTAAAATCTTCCCTATTATGACTGACAAATTACCCATCATCGCAAGTACTCCATAATGCTCAACTCATTGTTTTGCAATCGCATCTAATTCAAAGTTTGCCCAACTTACACTTTGAAGGTATGTGTTCCGGTCTTTGTGTCTTTTGAGGATTTTTCTATTATGCTTTTTGCATTCCTCGCAAGTTGCACTCATGTCTACTAAATTCCATAGTTCTTAGCGTAAATCGTTTGAGCATAAAAAAAATTTGGTTAGCAAAGGAATTTCAGCTTGGCTCGTGCAGACAGCAGAATACTTAAGGTATCCTTGGGCTCATACGCTAGTAACGACCTTCTTATTTTTACTAGAGTAGGTCGATATTTTTTTTCCCTAAAAATGGGCTGCCTTCACCCCCAAATTTAAAATCTTCATTGTCCTCAATGAAGGCGAGGCTTAGTTCCCTCAAACTTATCTATTATGCGATTGCTCTATGCTATTGTGAGTTTCTTTGGCTTCCTTGTGAATTTTTTGTGCTTTCTATCATTTATGATGGGAATTATTCTAACTTAAGAATTCTACAACTTGAACTAATGTTTCTCCTAGATTTAATTATTGTGATAAAAACACTTATTAGACTTTCAAAAATAAAGAACTACTGGATTAAAGAAATAGCATAAAAATTAAGTAAATTTCATCCTAAATACATGATCCTAATAGAGCATCTAATCATGAAATGCATGCGGAAGTAAACAAATAAAAAAAGAGCGAGACTTCCATCTACTTTGCGGCTTTTCTTTCCCTTGCTCTTAACAGACTCCAAATTTTCTGAGTGTTTTGGTATTTCAGCCCACTCGGAGTACTCATATAATGCATTAGTAGCTTTCAGAATTAGTGCGTCTCTTGAAAGTGTATAGCTCCAATAGCCTTCCGAGCTTTAAAATAGCTAATCGAACTGATGCACCAAGCTATCTATATTTATGAGCATTTGTTCACTTCCTTCCTTGCCTTTTTCGTCCATGCTTTCCACCTTCCTTGGTAAGATTTTTAATAATCTATCAGTTGGCTTCGTTTGCACACCTTGATCTCTACACATTTGTGTAATAGTGTACGGGTAAAATAACTTCCTACGATTAGCTGAAGCCCATCGCTGAATCTGTCCTTCCATTATATTCCCTAAGTTAACGCTTACTCTACTTTTGATCGCAAAAAGTAGCAGTGCTTGTTCTCTACTGAATATCCTTGTGTTTGTTGAGGCTATGATGTTTTTTTATGAACATAATCCATTCTCGCAACTCAAGCTTGACATCCTTCATCATGAATGTCCATCGATTTCTTCACTTGGCCCCGTCTATACCAATCGTTCTTACACATTCCTGTAGTTGCACCTTGGTTGGCTTCCTCAACAACTGTCATCCTTCTTCTCAATACTCATTCGGTAGATAGAAGACTTCGTTAAAAGTCATCGAGCTACAGTTAATTAGTTTCCTTTCTACCCTAGAAAAGAAATTATGCTCTTTATTTAGATTCACATAGAATTGGCGAACCCAATCTTGTCTCGCGTCCAGTCTTGGTGTGGCTAGGCTTCCCTATCCTAAGCTATCTATATTTTGGAAAGTAGCCTTGGTCATGAATGCGTTCGACCAACCTTGGTCTCTCTAAAACCTCTTCTTTAGCAATGCAACATGTCTGGCATTAGCAGATCCCGCCGCATCTTGTTCTGTTCTCCTTTCACCCTTTTGTCCCTTGCGGTGCAGGGCGTTGCTTGAGGCCATTTAAGGACGATGTAAAAGACTTAACTTTTGAATGATACAAGTATGGAGTGTGGTGATCGAGTTTCCTCACACCGATTTTATGAAGAGGTAGAGTATTCAATTCAGAATCTCCAAATAAGGAAAGCAATCAATGTTCAAGGAAAGTATCTAAAATTATTTGTTCCAATTCCTTACCAAATGGAAAACTATAAAAATGGAAAATTCAGAAAATAGAAATAATTCCTAAAATTACGAAATAATATAAAATAAAATTTCCTAAAAAGCAATTAAATTTTGCTTGCAAAGTTAGAGATACCGAATTTTTGCATTACATGAATGCTATTGAGCAGATCTGGGCGGAATTTTTGCGCTGATTCTAGTTCATCCATATTTTGGCCATATTATAATTTCTAGGGTGATGCCATCTTTAGTCGCCTTCTCCTGCCTTTCTTCTCCATGCGCCTTAATGAGTAGACCTCCTATCACATACAGTAATAATATGATGTAAATTATGCATACAGTTGATTGAATTGCCCACGTGTCGCTCCTTCGAAAGATCAATTCCTACGATGTTTGTTGTAACAACCCGACTTCCTAAAACTCTAATGGGGTGTTACAGGTGCATACATATTTAAAGTCCTTAAAGTCAAATCAATAACCGTATTCATTTTTCCAATTAATAAAACCTCATAAAACATGAAAAATAGTATTGATAGTTCGTAATCATAAAAACATAGTTCGGGATCCCGATAGTTAAAAACAAAAGATAGTTTAGCAGAGTTTAAAACGTAAAACATAAAGGTTGACACAAGTTAACAATGCAAAAAAGAAATGTCAACACCGTGTCCATGATCCATGCATCTCCCAGCCTAGCCACCTCGGAATGGATCAGTACCTGAAAATGTAAGGGGTGGGTATATCGAAATACACCCAGTAAGAAGCCTCACCATGGGGTTAAGCATGTAAACAGAAACAAGTTAGAAAATACGACAACTGAAGCTAAATGTCTCGCACATGCGTGGCCGACCCTTAGGCCGGTCACGAGCAAACAATGTCAAACAACGACGTTCAAGTCGTGAGAAAGTTCCCTAAACTTGGGGTCGGACACGTCCCATACCGTGTCATAAGGGGCAGTCACAATTATCTCGGGATAGCCTCACCTTTGCCAGGGACCCGTCAAACTGTATTAGTAGAGACATATGCAAATGCCTCGGATAGCCTAACCTATCAGGAACCCACAACGTGTGTTCGCGAAGACATACTCTAGTGTCTCAGGGTAACCTGGCCCACCCTAGGGACCCTCCACGCTTCTGCTGCGCAGCTCCAATTAGCATATCAACATTGACATACCCGAATGCCCCGAGGGTAGCCTGAACTACATCTGGGACTCGCCACGCTTCCGCTGCACAACTCTCATAGAGTATCCGTAGGGCATATACAAATGCCAGTAAAGTCACTCGACCTTGTCGGGGAGGACCACGAGCGAGGGGAACACACAGCATCCCTCAACTTCAGATCGGGATAACGACGCACGAGTCGTGTCAGCAAGGGCATACACAATGCCAAATAAATCACCTGACCCTATCAGGGAGAGCCACGAGTGAGGGACTAACCACAAAGAATCCCAACTCCTCGGGTGAGTGATTTAGCACACAGAATGCTAAATCCTCGGGCTGGGGACTAACCACCCAGAATCCCAAATGCCACGAGTGGGGGTCTAACCACACAAAGTCCCTAATGCCACGAGTGAGCGTCTAACCACACAGAATCCATAAACCTCAGGCAGACAGGAGCATCTACAGGCATTCCGCCACACCATCATCTGTCCCAATGGCTTCTTCGGGTAGGTGTCGGGGTCAGACAGGTCATGACTGCCCTCCTTCCCATATACTAGGTCGTTGTCGTAGGTGTCAAGGTCAAGCGAGTGATGTATGACTCCCATTCCCACGTACAGAAGGGGTAAACTGGTGGAACCATGCACACAGCATATGGGGTTCCACGAGTACACACAGAGAGATAATAACTAGCACTAGAGTCAAAGAACCTGTTGTTCCACACACAAGGTGACACGTGGATGAGATCCAACCCCTTGGTCGGATGTAAAAGTCAACTCGTAGGCTTGTGTAGCCCAACCACGTATCTCGAAGCAAAGAGGATTCATATCCTTGCTTGTTTCCTAAGGGGCAATAGCAAGGCACGACAACAACAAGATATTGATCATGCAATCTCGAGCCCAAAAATTGATAAGCTAGTTGCTCTTATAAGTGGTCAACAAGACAACCGGGCCTAGTTATTCTAATGTCAAGCACAACATATACAGACAACTCTTTAGGTAACGAACAGAGAAACCGAGCATAATCATGGTAGCATATATACAGTCAAACATGGATGGAGTCAATGATATAGAACATGCATAAACCCAAGGAAATTCAGTCAATCAACAGGTTAAATAGATAAGCAGTTCATCACATATAAGAACAGAGGTACAAATCGGGAAAATGATGATACCATCATAAGATACACATCAATAGAGATTTAACAGTTTAAGAGCTATACAAAATTTCATTCTACCAAGGGTAGTAATAAGTTCAAACAGTAACTAACAACACCCAAGCATTCATGTGACAAGTCATCCGACATTCAATTCTCGTAAATCTTATCATGCCATTATTCACATGCTTAACAATAAGTAACAACAAAAACTAACAACACCCACGCATTCACAAACCCATCATAATGAAACTCTTTACCTTCCCAACGACTCGACTGAAGAACCACGAGAACCCACGAGCGAAACAACGACTCGAAACGATGAAACCCAAAGCACCTAAACACAAAACAATGTCGAGCTTTCGTTAGGGACAATCTTATCAAGCCACAAAAGGGGTTAACAACACGGGAACAAAGGGAAACTACTATCAGGAAACACCACGCTGGAGCACGGTGGCGCGTCACCACGAAATGGAGTGGGTCATACCTTGTTGAAAAGGTCTCGAGCTCAGGATCATAGAACAGGTCTCGGATTTTTGATCGGACTCCTCTAGCTCCTGGGAACTAAGAAAGAATAGTAGATTTAAAATGGGGTTTTGAGCTTTTCACCAGAAAAATCCATTGATGGATATGCTGAAGTTAAAAAATAGTTCTAATGGGCAAAACTTCTTACCGAATGATAATTTAGAGGAAGAGATCGAAGGAGATCTGAGAAGAAAAAATGGTCTGACAGCACACGCTAGAGAAGAAACAACCTTGACTAACTGTGAAGCTGTTGGCAGTTGCACACACTACTGGAATGAGGTGAAGCCAACGGTGGCGCTAGTAAAAAACTCACTCTGCCAGAGAAGAAACATTGCCGACAAGCACGCGATGGCCGAAACTTGTGTGCGCTGGAGTTGTCGCCAGAAATGCACCGAAACGGTTGAGAAGAGGGGTTGAATGAATGGTTGAGATGGATGCGAGATGGATGGCTAGGATTGGCTCTAAGAGAAGTGCTAAGATTTAAGGGATTGAGAAAAGGTGAGGAATAAGGCTTTATTTATATCCAAAAATACTTTTCCATTTTCTATCCATTTTAAAACCCTAGCCATAAAGTTAATTTCATGTATTCCCAAAGTATATATTTGTCCATTTACTATTATTTTCTTTTGTCATTTGGAAATCAATTAAACAAAATGAAAACTTCATTACCTTTTACTACAAATTAGCAAACTCTAAGGGTGTGTTTGGGCCCCATTTATGTAAACGGCCGGGTTGGTTATAATAACCCAACCGATGTTTGCCCCACCGTTTATTATAAAGGGTGGTTACCTAAACCTGCGTTCCCGTTTATCTAAACCTACGTGCCCATTTATCTAAACCTTACATATATTACTTTTTGTTATATAACCAACGCCTCAAATACGATTTATCATAATTCATGTAATAATAACTTGCTCCTCAAACACCATTTATAATAACCCACTGTTTATCATAACCCACCGTTTATTATAACCTTCTGTCTATTATAGCCTAACCGATGTTCTAAACACACCCTAAAGAGTTAAAGATTTAAATAAAAATAAATAGTTTCAAGATTATATATAGTATAGGGTGTTACATGTGCTCTGTTGTTAACGAGAAGAACTCAGTTACCATTGATGGTAGATTGAGATTTTCAACGTTATACTCTTCTTCCTGCAAATGGGTAGAGTCCACATCTCCCCTTTTCGAATGATGCGTACTTTCTTCTTCTGTGTCTTGTTGTATAATTGCCTAAATAAGAAATCACACAAATCGGGATAAAATTGGAAAGAAAAAGGAGATAGAACTAGGAAAACTTGCGATACAGGTTACAACATGCAAATTGGATTCCTAGGGCAAAACCAAATTCAATCTAAGATAAAGATTTAACCACTTAGCTTGAATTAAGGACCTTAGAACACCATTAAACATGCCAAAGTTGAAATAACAAAGGAAATTCTTAGTTTTCTCTAAAAGCAAGAGATAAACAAAGTAGGAATGTATTTGCATAAAACTTGAATGTCCTTTCTCAAGAATACAAGACCCTAAGCTTCTCAAGTCTAAAAATAAAAATAACAACCAAACTAGTTTCCTACTAATTAGAAACCACTAAAAATAAATAAATAAATAAATAATATTTAGGAAGGCAGTTCCACCACCCTAAAGAATAGGACTTTCTATGTTGGATTTAACTACTCATTACAAATTGGTTAAATAAATTAAAATAGTAAAAACCATAAGAAAATGTTTGTTTTGCTTGGAAATTGTGTTACATGGCAAACTAAGTTTCTGAACATGCTTGGACTAATGAAACAAACTTTGTTGATGAGCTTGATGAACTTGCCTCACTCTCCATTGAGGGGAAAATCTCATACATTACTTCAGCTACCAAACTACTGATCTTTGTATTAGGAATAAATGTTGGCGGTTTGTTCACATCATCATCTTCATTAGGGCTGTTTTGGCTATTATTCTCCTCCTTTTGAGAAAAGTTTGGCCTTAAACTTGGAATTCAATCATATGATGCATAGTAAGGACTAAGATCAGCAACATTGAACGTAGCAGAAAAGCCATAATCACCTAGTAAATCAATCTTGTATGCATTATTGTTCACCTTTTCAAGTACTTCAAAAGGACTATCTGATTTAGGACTTAGCTTAGAACGCCTCTTTATTGGAAATCTTTCTTTGCGGAAATGTAACCACACTAGATCACCTAGTTGAAATTGTACATCTTTTCTTCTTTTATCAACTCTTTTGTTCACTTTATTAGTCACTTGGATGATTTTGTCAATAACCTTCTCATGAAGAGCTTTAATGTCTTTGGCCCTTTCTTCTACTTCTTTGCTGAATTTACTTTAAGTATCTAAAACAACCAGACGATTCCACTCTAAATAATCAATCCCCGGCAACGCCGCCAAAAACTTGACCAGACGATTCCACTACTAATATATTGAATAGTAACTAATTCTTATGCGAAGCTCAATTGGAATCACTTAAGCGCAAGTATATGCGGTCTAGAATTGTAGCAAGTAATAAGTATATAATTTTATCGATCCCATAGAGATTGATGTCTAGAGCAAATACCCTTAAGTAAGAGTAATGCGAAAAAGTAAATAAGTGAATATGTGGAGTGGTTTTTGTTTTTTTAATAAGATAAAATAAAATGCAAAAATGAAATAAAATGCATACAATGAGTAATGCTAACTATGTATTCCTAGAAAAATGCTAAGAGTGCAGAATAGCCAGTGAATGTCTTACTTCCCTAACAATTATCACTTTTGCGACTCATGATTTATGGGTGAACCAGCTTCCGTTGAGAACACCATACAAAGCACAGGGCGACGTAGGCAATAGTGAGGTTATTCCTAACTCCCTAAATGATGAACAGCTGTTCAGTCAACCTAAATTAGCGTACTGGGTCAACATGTGATTCCTCTTCCGATTCTTTGCAAGGTACATGAGTAGGTAGCTAATCGACGCATATATATAAAAATAGTCAGTACTGTAACATTCAAAGACCTACATTAATAACATGCTCTATTCATACATCATAAACTCATATAACGCAATCATAGTAAATAAACATCAAATAGAAATTTAAACCAGAAGATTTTATTACGACTAAAACAATGTTTAAATACTACAACTACTCTTAATAAAAACAATGAATGGAATTGACATGATTGAAGGTGAGTAGTTTCCTTGACAACAGTTCCCACAAGACCATCATCAGCTTCTCTACAGTAGACTCAAGTCCCTCAATCGACTTATGGCCAACTGACTAGCTCGATTGATTCTGCTCTTTGCTTTGGTATTTATAGGATTGAATTTTGGGATCCGCAAATAGAGGCGAGCTGTACAAATCATCATTAATGCATATTCCATGATTTTTGTTGGGATTTATTTGATTGCCATTGCCTTGATTACATTATTGATTCTTCTGATTCTTTCCTTGTAGAAGAAACTTTGTCGATCGTAATTCTTTCTTAGGTTTAGCGTATTTGCACGGTCCAATTAGCGTTCTCATCATTGCCTTTTTCTCGATGCTACGCGAAATCCTACTAAAAAGCATAAATTAGGCACAGTTGTTTTGTGAATTACGCTAAAGCGCAGATTCATGCTTTTGATGCGATGTTATGAATGCATGCTGATTTTCTAAGTTAATTCTTTGTACTTGTAACGGCCCGGAAATTTCATCCCAGTCTTCCCGGGAGGCCTAGGGGCATTTTGGTAATTTTGGGTCGGGCCGACAGGGCTGGTTTTGAAATTGAAAATTGCCGGAATAATTATGAGTCGATTTGAATATGATCGAGAATTTTGGTGAAGGCATTTGGGCTTGGAAGAATGTGGAAATAAATAAGGAATTAAATAGCGCGTCAAGAGAGATTCGAGCTAGGGCCGCGTAGGAAGCTAGGCAAGCGTCGCTGCCAATCAAGCCACTGAGCGCTCTTGTGCTTCTAAACGCGCCAGCATCTATATAAGCTTGTTCGGCTGAGTTTTGGTTTAAAAGGAAAAATTCCGCCCGATTTCTTCCCCATTTCTTTTCTTCTTCTTCGCGACTCTTCTCCGACCGACCAGCAATTTCTCCCTCGTCGACCGGTCGATTCTGAGCTCCTCTTCTCCAATTCGAAGCCCATTCTTTCCAAAACACCTCGGGAATCGCAGCAGGTACTTCTTCTTCTTCTTCTTCTCTTCCAAAATTCGAGCTTTTCTCCCCTGTTTCGGGCTTCGCCATTTCCGGCCGAGTCGAGGTAATTTGAGGTATGGGATTTGTGCAGCTAGTGTAGGGGAGTTCACCATCAAAGCATCGCTCGTCGAATGCCCGTGGATCGCTCGATTTCGGGTTCTCCTTCGCCCCTGTTCGCGCGCAAAAAACAGAGCCCCTGTTCGCCCGGTCGCAAGCGCGCAGAAGCTTGCCTCAGCGCCCAGCCGCATCGCGTCGCCCGAGCCCCTGCTCGCCGAGTCGTGCCGTCGTCGCCCGATCGCTTCGCGTCGCCGCGCGGTCGCGCGCGCTCGCCAGCGCCGCCCGAGCCGCATCGCCAACGCTCTGTTCGTCCGCGCGTAGCTCGCGCCCCAGCGCCCACTCCTGCGCCCCAGCGCGCCCAGCTAGCCCCATTGCTGCCCCGTTCGTGCAATCGGCTCGTTCGTGCGTTCGTCGTGCCTCGTGAGTTGCTCCCGAGCTGAGCCTCCTTTATTTTATTATATTTAGGCCTATTGTGTGATTTTTGTTGTGATTGATAGGTTCTCGGTACCTAGTTCGGGTTCGTTCGCAATTTAGGATTTTGTGTCAGATCGTCCCCGACCAAGGTAAGGATTTCTTACCGGAGTTGTGTTGACCCTGCGATATTATATGTGATTGCTGATTGATTGCTTGTTTGTGTTTATTGACATGTGTAGCTAGGTATTCTATTCTGAATTCCCGATTAGCATGATTTTTCTGATTTAATTCTCATGTTAATCCATGCTAGGTTGTTCCTTTCTAGCATGCTCGTGATCATTCCTTGCTTCGTAGTATCATGCTAGGCTCGTTGTATTCTTATTGAGCACGTATTGGATTTTATGGAATTGTTTTGTCGTTTGGTAGGGTGGTTAGAATTGCGGTAGATAGCATCATCGGGCCCGATGCATAAAGTACCTTGCATCCATGGCGGGACGTCGAGCAAGTCATTCCGTCCCCGACCCCGTGAGGGATTAGCTAACCCGAGCGGTAGGCCCCGCAATCTTGGGTGTGGGTGGCGATCGTTTAATGCCCCAACCGTCGGGATGATGACTTGGCATTGCCTCGCCCCCGGCGATCGGCACGTCCTCGGCGTGTTCGGCCGTAGCCCCCGATTGCCACTGTTAAGGTAAGGGCGGCTTCTGGTGTAAGCCTACCACGACCCGTTTCCTTAGCCTCGGGTGCGGTGGTTCAGGTGACATAGTTTACGTGTCGTGTCTCACGCCCCAATGTCGGTGACACCGATCCAAAGAATTAGTTAGGCATGGATTGGACATGGGCGGCTTGCCTCTAGACCCGGCACCCCCATGGTTCTGCGAGAGCACGCGGTGCATGTTTACGCTCATTACAGCGCCGATCGAGAGCTCCTCGGGATCTTGAGCGGTGTACCTTTTCGTCGACAAAAGAGATGAAGCCGAGGCCGGGACTTGTTTCTCGTATAGAGGCGACTCATGTATTGGATCGTGTGATGATACTATTCGGACTAAGACCGAGTTGGCATCCGAGGCCCAAGTGTGGGCTAAACTATGTGCTCTATTCTGTGTTTATATTCATAGCTTGCATACGCTCATCGAGATGACCATGTATATCGTATTGTACCGGTTGGGGATTCTTCATCGAGTAATTCGTTACTCACCCTTATTCTCGTGGTTTTCCACTGTAATCGTGGTGCGCGACAGGATGCTGAAGGAGGAGGCGTGATCATGGGGCCCAGATCTTCCAACTCGATTTTTGTATTATGACTCTCGTGTGTTTTGTTTTCCCCTGAATGCATGTAGTCGGGCACGGAGCCCTAGGATGTTTGTAAATATTTGTGGATTCCAGCATTTTGTATCTGAACAGGTTTTGAATGACTTTTAGTAAATCTCTGATTAGAGTAAACTTTGGAAATGTATTTATCTTGGAACAGGTGCTTGGAAACAGGGACAGGTTCCAGGGAAATTGTCTAGTTTTTAAAGGGGTTATTTTGAATGTTTTTGTTTTAATTGGAATCCGAAATCATGTCTGTTTAAATGTCCTTTACTTTGAATGCATGCATTAGGATAAGGGCCCATTTAGTGCCCCATTCGGGTCGGTCCCTTACAGTTGGTATCAGAGCTCAGAGTCATAAATTTTGTAGATTGACCTTTTGTTGTAGGTCGTTTTCCCACGATCACTAACACTCCGACAGTCATCAGGTACGCCTAAGTTTACTATTTGTTGTAGAAAAAGGGTTAAGAATTTACAATACCTGTCATCGAGTGTATGCCTTGTGTAGTGTTGTGGAGCGGAGACGAGCAGGTTCTGACTCGTTATTGGTTTGGGTTTAGAGCGCCATCATGCCAACTTCCCGCAGTGTGTGATGTATGTTGTGGCTTGTTGTGGTATCCAGGTAGATTCGGATGCCCTGGGACATCGTTCCAGAGGGAGGTAGAGATTGGACTCCCATAGGCCAACTGTGGCCCAGTTGTTGGTTTTCCCCTAGTGAGAGGGTGGAAGTGCTTTGCCTTGGAATGCCACTCCAAGAGAGGAGTTAGCTGTGGTTGTGCTCATGTGGATGTTTGTGGAGCAGGTCCCCGTGTGGACTAGCCTGGGTAGCTCAAGTGCTGATCTTGAGCCTTGTTAGATTATTTGGATGCCCAGAGAGTGGTTGCAAAGTTGGTATCCTCGAGGAGGTTGATGAGGCATCCTTGTGCTTCTTTAAAGTGTTGTTGTTTGCAGCCGATAGCGGAACCCTGTGGGTAAAGGGTGCAAGAAGATCGTTCTCTCACTGATGGATCCGTTGGTGGTTTCCTCAGTTGTTTGGTAAAAATGAACACTCTTCTTTTGGTAAGCCCTAGAGTAGGGCTAGCTGCTGCATGTTGAGAGAGCCGGCCATAGTTTTTGAGCATCATGTAGAGATGCAAGAGTAGGCCGTGAGCCTTTAGCTTGATGAGATGCCTTAGGCATAGTTGTTGGAGTTGAGCCCTTGTATGCCGAGCCAGAGTTCGTGTCACTTGAGGTTGTGACCTTGTTGGCCCCGTTGTGGTAAGATGTGGATTTGGTAGTAGTGGCACTTGAGGTGCATTGGTTGGTGTGCCGCTTTGGCACTAAATCTGGTTCAGGCCTGAGTTTGGCATGGGCATAGCAGATGGTTCTATGCCGTTCGGAGTTTAGCGCACTCCTTTAGCCTTGGATCCGTTTATGGTAGTTGCACCTGTGGAGGTCGTGCAAAAAGGGCTAGTTCAGTGGTAATCGAAAGATTTCAAGCGAAGGGATGTTCGAAAGGAGCCTTTTCCCAGTGTTATTGGAGGTTGAGTAAGTCAAGCAGGTTGACGGTTGGTAAGTGTTAGTGCGCGTGCATCTCACGCTAGTGTTAAGGCCAAGAGATCTTTGTGGTTGGTAGTGCGGTCAACTACCTTCGAGTGCCTAAATCTCAGGAGAGTTGAGCATCGTAGAAGCAAGTTGGGTCCAGTTGAGGGACCATGAGTTGGATGCCTATGAGGTGAGTGGGATGCCTTGTGAGAGGAGTGGGATGCCTTATGGGTAAGCACCCTTGGTAGAGGCTTGGTATAAAGTAAGTTTGGTTTGGCATGGTTATGCTTTGGTAGAGCAAGGTTGCCACAGCTTCGAGCGTCGTGTGGAGATGGAACTTTGGGTGTTCCGTTGATTGGTTGTATCTCTGCCAAGAGCTAGTGTGGCTTTTAGGGAAAAGTATTTGTTAGTCTTGGACCTCTAAATGAAGGTTGGGAGTTGTGCACACAAGTGTGTTTGGTGTGGTTCGTTCTGTGGCAAGAGTTTCAGATCCATGTAGGGTTTGCTTGGGGATCTGGTGCTCAGTTCTTGGAAAAGTTGGACTCGGTGGATGTTGTAAGGCTTTAGTGAGCGTGTAAGGATACCATGCTCGTGGTATCGGGTTGTTGCTTAGGTAAGATTTGTTAAGTTGGACCTAAGCTTGGTGGCGGATCTTCTTGTTGATCATCATCGAGAGAGTTGTTCGGATCCTTCCTTGGATAGAAGTTATGTTGTGGTTGATGTTTGAGTAGGAGGATGACGATTCGGTAGCGTTTGGGTCCTCTTGGTTTCCAAGGAGTTGGAGTTGACCAGCATGGTTGTGTTCTTTGGAAAATGGAGTTGTTGTTTGTTCGAGCGGTTGGCTGTTAGTCCGTTAGTTGGCGGTGGGTGTCGAGGGTTGTCGGAGAACCCTAGGTTGTGGAGAGCCTCTCTAGAGCTCGGTCCAGCCTGTAGTGAGTTTTGGTTGGCAAGTTGAAGCCGTGTAGTTTGTAGCCGGGTGAGTTGTTGGCGATCTTGGTAGCCTAGCAAGTTAGTATTTGTTTGGAGTAGAGTCCGGATTGGTTCCGTGTATGGTGACAAGTTGATGCTTGGTGTTGACCAAGGTGTGGATTGGAATTGCTAGAAGTCGTTTTGCTCGTGGGGAGAATGGTTCGTGCCCCTGTTGGTTGTCTTCCTATTTCCAGAAAGTTGAGAGTTTCCGTTGGTATTTGGAGGTTCGGGTTCGTGGTGAACCCCCCGTTGCTACCCCGTGAGATTTTGAGCTTGTTGTTGTGGTAGAGCAAGACAGGTGAGTGTAAGTGGAGCTCTGTTCTTTGGTGGTTTGCTCATGGGAGCTGTTTTTTCTCAGGTTTGGCGAGTTACTACCGTCGGTTTGTTAAGGATCTTTCCGCCATAGCCTCGCCCCTCACTCGTCTGACGAGGAAGGGTGTCGAGTTTATTTAGAACGATAAGTGTGATGAGAGCTTTGCTGAGCTCAAGCGCGATTTGACTTCGGCAAAGACAGTGTTGGCGATCCGGAGGGGACAGTGGTTTCGTGGTTTACAGCTGATGCTTCCAAGTTTGGGTTGGGTTGTGTGTTGATGCAAAGACGGGAAGGTCATTGCTTATGCTTTCCGTCACCAAGCTGAAGCTATAGCAGAACAATCCGACTCATGATATGGAGTTGGCAAAGCAGTGGTGTTTGCAGATCAAGATTTGGAGGCATTACCTGTATGGTGAGCGGATTCAGATGTTTTCCGATCACCAGAGCCTCAAGTATCTGTTTACTCAAAAGGAATTCAATATGAGGCAGAGGAGATGGTTAGAGTTGGTGAAGGATTATGACTGCGAGATTTTGTACCATCCGGGCAAAGCAAATGTTGTAGCTGATGCTTTGAGTAGGAAGACGTCGCACTCCGCGGTGTTGTTGAGTTCCCAGCCCAGATTACGGAGAGAGTTCGAGCGGGCTGAGATTGCAGTGTTGTTGGGTGAGGTTACTACCAGAGTAGCTCAGTTGACAACAGATTATTGATAGTCAGCTGAGTGACCCCGCACTCAAGAAATTGGGTGACAAAGTTAGTGCTGATGGCGATTTTGACTTTGTGTATTCACCAGACAGTGGGCTGACGTACAGAGGCCGGTTGTGTGTTCCGGATGTTGCAGGATTGCGAACAGAGTTGCTCTCAGAGGCCCACAGTTCTCCGTTTGCTTGGCACCCCGGGGGTACCAAGATGTATCAGGAGCTTAAGCAGGCATTCTGGTAGATGGGTATGAAAAGAGATGTTGCGGAGTTTGTCAGTCGATGTCTCACTTGTCAGCAAGTGAAGGCACCCAGGCAGAGACCAGCCGGTTTGTTGCAGCCGCTGAGTGTGCCTCAGTGGAAATGAAAAGAGATCTCCATGGACTTTATTTCTGGTTTGCCGAGGACTCCGAGGAAGTTCTCTCAGATTTGGGTGATAGTCGATCGATTGACTAAGAGCGCACACTTCATTCCCGGTAGAGACACTTATACCGTGGAACAGTGGGCGCAGTTGTTTTTGGAGCAGATCATTCGTTATCACGGTGTACCTGTGAGGATCGTATCTGACCGTGATTCGAGGTTCACTTCTTGTTTCTGGAGAGCGCTCTAGAAGGGTTTAGGCACTGAGTGCGATTTCAAAGACAACTTTTCACCCTCGCATCGATGGGATGATCGAGAGAGGTGAACCAGATTCTCAAGACATGTTGAGGGCTTGTGTGTTGGATTTCGGGCGATTGGGACCAAAGATTCAGATATCGATGGAGTTTGCATATAACAACGATTATCGATCGACGATTCGAGATGGCTCCATTCGAGGCTTTGTATGGTAAGCATTGCCGATCTCCGTGTTTCGGGAAGAGGTTGGTGATAGGCGTGTTTTGGGTCCCGAAAGTTGTCGCAGATTGACCAATGGTGTCGTGCGCGTAAGATTAGAGCTCGTATGTTGATGTACTCAGAGCGCACAGAAGAGTTACGCCGATGTTCGCGGCGTCGGGACTTGGAGTTTAAGGTTGGTCAGCATGTATTCCTAAAGGTCGCACCGATGCGAGGTGTTTTGAGGTTTGGCAAGCGTGGAAAGCTGAGTCCCCGTTTTGTTGGTCCATTTGAGATTCTGGAGAGGATTGTAAGAGTCGCTTATCGGTTGGCTCTACCTCCGTCATTGTCAGCGGTGCACAGTGTTTTTCATGTTTCGATGTTGAGGCAGTATGTGCCGGACCCGTCGCACATTGTGGATTTTGAGCCTTTGCAGCTGAAGGGGATTCTTGCTTTTGAGACAAAGCAGAGTTCAGAGGAAGCCACTTGGGAGCGGGAGGATGAGATGAGATTTCATCCCGGTCTTCCCGGGAGGCCCAGGGGCATTTTGGTAATTTTGGGTCGGGCCGATAGGGCCGGTTTTGAAATTGAAAATTTCCAGAATAATTATGAGTCGATTTGAATGGGATCAAGAATTTTGGTGAAGGCATTTGGGCTTGGAAGAATGTGGAAATAAATAAGGAATTAAATAGCGCGTCGAGTGAGATTCGAGCCAGGGTCGAGTAGGAAGCTAGGCAAGCGTCGCTGCCAATCGAGCCACTGAGCGCTCTTGTGCTTCTAAACGCGCCAAAGCATCTATATAAGCTTGTTGGTGAGTTTTGGTTTAAAAGGAAAATTTCGCCCGATTTCTTCCCCATTTCTTTTCTTCTTCTTCGCGACTCTTCTCCGACCGACCAGCAATTTCTCCCTCGTCGACCGGTCGATTCCGAGCTCCTCTTCTCCAATTCGAAGCCCATTTTTTCCCCCCGAGCAGCAGGTACTTCTTCTTCTTCTTCTTCTCTTCCAAAATTCGAGCTTTTCTCCCTGTTTCGGGAAGCCGCCATTTCCGCACGAGTCGAGGGAATTTGAGGTATGGGTTTTGTGCGGCTAGTGTAGGGAGTTCACCATCAAAGCATCGCTCGTCGAATCCCCGTGGATCGCTCGATTTCGGGTTCTCTCTTCGCCTCGCTGCGCGCAAAAAATAGAGCCCCTGCTTGCCCGGCGCCGCACGCGGCGCAGAAGCTCGCCTCGCGCCAACCAAGATCGCGTCGGCCGAGCCCTCGCTCGCCGAGTCGCATCGCATCACCAAAGTGCCGCTCGCGCCCGCCGCTGCAAGGCCTCGCCAGCGCCCAGCCGAGCCGCATCGCTAACGCTCTGCTTCGTCGTTCGCAAGACGCTCGCGCCTGGGCCGCCATCCCCATCGCGGGCAGCCGGCGCGCCTCCACGCTCCCACTCCTGCGCCCAGCAGCGCCCAGCTAGCCCCATTCTTTGCCTTGTTCGTGCAATCGGCTCGTTCGATGCGTTAAATGTCGTGCCTCGTGAGTTTCTCCCGAGCTGAGCCTCATTTATTTTATTATATTTAGGCCTATTGTGTGATTTTTGTTGTGATTGATAGGTTCTCGGTAGCTAGTTCGGGTTCGTTCGCAATTTAGGATTTCGTGTCAGATCGTCCCCGACCAAGGTAAGGATTTCTTACTGGAGGTTTGTGGACCCTGCGATATTATATGTGATTGCTGATTGATTGCTTGTTTGTGTTTATTGACATGTGTAGCTAGGTATTCTATTCTGAATTCCCTATTAGCATGATTTTCCTGATTTAATTCTCATGTTAATCCATGCTAGGTTGTTCCTTTCTAGCATGCTCGTATCTATTCCTTGGTTCGTAGTATCATGCTAGGCTCGTTGTATTCTTATTGAGCACGTATTGGATTTTATGGAATTGTTTGCTGTTTGGTAGGGCTGGTTAGAATTGCAGGTAGATAGCATCATCCGGCCCGATGCATACGCATACCTTGCATCCATGGCGCAGGACGCCGAGCAAGTCATTCCGTCCCTGGACCCCGTGAGGATTAGCAAACCCGAGCGGTAGGCCCCGCAATCTTGGGTGAGGGTGGCGGATCGTTAAATGCCCCAACCGTTGGGATGATGACTTGGCATTGCCTCGTCCCCGGCGATCGGCACGTCCTCGCCGGCGTGTTCGGCCGTAGCCCCGATTGCCACTGTTAAGGTAAGAGCGGCTTCCTAGTGTAAGCCTTCCATGACCCGTTTCCTTAGCCTCAGGTGCGGTGGTTCAGGCTGACATAGTTTACGTGTCCAGGTCTCACACCCCTATGTCAGTGACACCGATCCAAAGAATTAGTTAGGCGTGGTGGACTGGACATGGGCAGCTTGCCTCTAGACCCGGCACCCCATGGTTCTGCAAGAGCACGCAGTGCATGTTTACGCTCATTACAATACTGACGGGAGAGCTCCTCGGGATCTTGAGCCGAGTGTACCTTTTTCGTCGATAGTAGACAAAGCCGAGGCCGGGAATTGTTTCTCGATATAGGCGACTCATGTATTGGATCGTGTGATGATACTATTCGGACTAAGACCCCGAGTTGGCATCCGAGGCCCAAGTGTGGGCTAAGCTATGTGCTCTATTCGTGTTTATATTCATAGCTTGCATACGCTCATCGAGATGACCATGTATATCGTATTGTACCCCGGTTGGGGATTCTTATTGAGTAATTCGTTACTCACCCTTATTCTCGTGGTTTTCCACAGTAATCGTGGTCTTGTGACAGGATGCCCGAAGGAGGAGCCGTGATCATGGGGCCTAGTCTTCCAACTCGATTTTTGTATTATGACTCTCGTGTGTTTTGTTTTCCCCGAATGCATGTAGTCGGGCACGGAGCCCTAGGATGTTTGTAAATATTTGTGGATTCCAAAGATTTTGTATCCGAACAGTTTTGAATGACTTTTAGTAAATCTCTGATCGTGAGTAAACTTTGGAAATGTATTTATCTTGGAAGCAGTGCTTGGGAAACAGGACAGTTCCAGTGGAAATTGTCTAGTTTTTAAAGGGGTTATTTTGAATGTTTTTGTTTTAATTGGAATCCGAAATCATGTCTGTTTAAATGTCCTTTACTTTGAATGCATGCATTGGGATAAGGGCCCATTTAGTGCCCCATTCGGGTCGGTCCCTTACAGTACTCCTTCCAAGAATGCAGATATTCTAGATATATTTCTTATGCTCGTATACTACTTTCTGAGCACTCTACTATTGGTTTCATCATAGATTGTGGATTCTCAACATTGGGCCATTGAGGTTCTTATATAATACCATTGTCCCTCAACCATTGTATTCGTCTTAATTGCTCTTCTTCTTCTGTAGTTGCATCCTCTAGAGACTGCCTATGAGTATACACTGGGCTCTTAGGTTCATGACTCCTAGTGTCCCATGCAAATCCCATGTTGCTATGATCTCCTTGTAGATCGAAATAATGTTGATAGATATTGTTATGATCTCCCCAAAATTGGAACTAATAGTGCTCATCTGAAGAAAATTGTGTTATGTTGAACTTCTCCCCATAGCCTTAGTGCTAAAATTCATATGTTTGTTGCAAAATGTTATTATACGTCCATTGTTGATTTGCAAAATGATTGAATGCCATTTTGTGTTCATGCATGTGGTAATGTTTTGCTGTGGGACTTTGTTTCCCTTTGGTTGTATTGATCTGAATCTCGATTTTCCTGAAATTCGAAAATTTTAACCTTTTAGATGATAAAAACTACTCTTTCCTAAAGATATTAACTCTAAATAATCAATCCCCAGCAACAGCACCAAAAAATTGACAGACGATTCCAGTGCTGATATATTGTACGGTAATTAATTCAAAGTCAACTTATGCTAAGTGTAACTCGGAATCACTTATGCGCAAGTATACGCGGTCGAGATTGCAGAAAGTAATAAGTATATAATTTTATCGATCCCATGGAGATTGATGTCTAGGGTTAATATTGTTTAAGTTAGAGTCGTGCATAAAAGTAAAGCATGAATCGGATAAGTTGTTGTGGTTTTTTTTTTGCTAAATAATTGCGTAAATGAATATGATGGTAAGCTAAATATGATGCTAAAAAAAATATGATGCAGCGAGTAATGCTAACTATCAATCCTAGAAGATTATAAGTGCGCGAGCTAGTCAAAGAGAGCATTGCATCCCTAAAAAATAAGTACTTCTGCACTTAATGATTTATGATAGAACCAACTTCCTCTGTGAACTACATTCTGAGCACAGAGCAATGCGAGCATTAGTAAGGTTATTCATAACACTCTAAGTAGTGAACAGACGTTCACACAACCTAATGTAGCATACTGGGTCAACATGTAGTTTCTTCTTCCGGACTCACCACAAGGTACATGTGTGTGTGTGTGTGTGTGTGTGTGTATAAATTAACATGCAGTAGTGTAAAACTCAATGACCTGCGCTCTTAACATACTTCTATTCAAGAACAGTAAACATAAACTCTTATAGCGCAACCATAGAAATAAACATGAAATAGAAGTTAATCCAGATGATTTTATTGAATCTAAGAAATGTTTTAAATCTACAAGCTACTCCTTATAAAAATAGTAAATTGGACTTGACATGGCAGAAGATCTGCAGTCCCCTTGTCATTAGCTCCTGCAACATCACCATTTTCTTCTCTCCGTGATAGGCTTCATGTCCAACTGACTAGCTCACATTTCTTGGCTCCGTGCCTTGGTATTTATAGAATGATATTACTTGGCCGACAAGTCGAGGTGAGCTGTGAAATCTTCATTAATGCATAATTCTTTGATATCTGCAGAAATTTATTTGATTGACGCCGCCTTGATTACTTGATTGATTCTAGATTAATTTCTTGTTGGCGTGTATTTTTTTTCGAATGTGTTTTCCTTTTGAATTCACGCTCTTTTGCATTGTTGGTCATCGTTCGCGCTACTTGTCCTTCCTCCTGTGCAGCTAAATTGTCCTGGAAATAAACATTGATTAGGTATCGTTTACTTAAGATTTATGCTAAAACGTGAAACTTTGCTTTTGAGGCTTCTTTATGAATGCATGCTATTTTTCTAAGTTTTCATTGTATTAATCTTATTAACGCTTGCTTTGCCCCCTTAATTCTAGAATAATACTAACTAAGGCAACCTTAAATACGCTCTATTTAAGAGTGATCATACTCTGAAGTGCTTAGTCATGATTTTTGCTTATCAACACAATGCGAAGTGTTCACAAATCTTGCACAAAGAGATATCACATTAACCAAATTGGGTTTTACACATTTTTTCTTAATACATCTAATTCGCTTCACTCAATGTAATAATGAATCCTAGTTTTATCGTTTAAACACGTTATACTCATCATATGTAACTTGAATGCACCCTCTTAATTTTTAATAGAAATTCTACCTAGAATGTTTTTATTTCTTCCTAAAAATATAAGAATGTGTTAGATTTAACGCCTAAAAAACTCTCTATTTTAGAGTAATCAACTATATAATGAAAAATTATGCACTTATGCAAAATCAACAAACCAATATGCAAGCTCAATGATGGGCAGATCATCGGTAGCAAATAGCCGAATGCTCTCAATGTGATTAGATCTCACTTCACGAAAATATATGCGGTCTGTAGCAAGTAATAAGTAAATTATTGATTTCCACAGGGAATGAAAACTATTCGAGGTGATGTTTAGAATTGAAATGTAAACTGCACGAATATGTTGAGTTGGAGTTGGTTTGTGATTACATCATAAAAATATGTAAATATCAAAATAAAGTAGTTTGATAAGATAAGGCTAGACTAAGATACTCATGAATTTCAGCAACAATGAAGTAGACAAGAAACATGCAGTAAGTGTATCTATCATATTACGCTTACAAACTTCCACTTTCGCTTTCGTTCAGCACTTAGTCTACTTCTGCTGTGACTAAATGTAAATAAACCTAGCTTTAAGTATGTAATATTTAGGCGTTTATTCCTAAACTCTGATTCAAAGCATCATAGATGTAACACTACCTATTAAACATGAAAAATAGACTTAGGTTATATCCTCTTCCGATTTATAACCTATTAGCTTGTGTGGATGGCCGGTCGACACAAACTGTTAATCTACATGCTCTAGATAAACCTTTCCAATTTCTTCCTACAACATGCTCCTAAGATTCATTTTCTGCTAGTTTTTCCCTAATGAGATTAGTTCATGATACAAATTGAAAACACAATACGAGATATGGAAAACATATTAGAATTGTATTGCTGAAGCAAAATGAGTCTTAACAACGAAATAAAATAAAATAGGTAAACTGTAAATTGTCGTCTTGATCAAGAATATGAACTCCTCTGAGAAGAAAGAATAGGGAAAAGATCAAGCCTTCTCTATATTACACAAGCAGTTTATTTATAGGGATAGGTCATCGAGTCTCTGAATATTTCAGAATAGCATGAATCAATCGTCGCAATGATTTCTCATTTTAATCCTTGCCAAATGTGTTTGATTTTTCTAAGGTAAGAATCTCGTGATTTCAGCAATCTGTCTCTTAATTTATCTAGTTAGTTAACTTCTCGTTGTCTGACGATTCCTTTCTTATTTACGTGAAGTGTGTCTAGCCTTGATCTTCCAAGCTTTAATCACTCGCAATCTCGTGCCTTGATTCTCCGCGCCAACATTACTCCACTATCGCTAACCTGCGAAAACATAATTAACATAAGCTTTGCAAAATCCATGCTAAATGTGCTATTTTGGTTGTTTTCAGCCAAATAATTGTTATTTTGCATTTTACTCCCACAATGTGTAAGCATTAGCAAATTACACATTTTTATTCCTAATTTTGCCTCGCTTGCAATCAAATTCAATTAATAAGCGTTAATAATGATTTGGAGCAGGCTAAAATTTGACTCTATTTTTGAGTCATCACTAAAAAAGAAGCATTACGCACGGGGAAAATGCAATTGGGCTAAATCGCTTCGAAACATAAAAACCGACCACCGGGACAACTCTTGTTAGACACGAAAAATTTATAGTGTAACAATAAGGAGCAGGTGCAAGCTATTTTGTTACAAAGTGGAAAGCTACTATTAGAGGACAAGAAAATTTGGAGATACCACGAAACTTTGCATAACCACAAGGAGTTAGCAAAAATAGAAAGCTAGCCAACAAAAAGAAAGCGACTTAGTAATGAAGCCAATGACAACATAAACAACCAACAAAAGGCCGACACAATAGAGTACGTGATAGTAGGGACGAGAGACAAAAGTGTGGAGATCACCAATTTATAAACTGCCATCACCACCCTACCTTCAACAACTGAAAAAGAAAAAAAAAGAAAAAAAAAGACTCCCATTTTAATTTTTTTGGATATTTTAAAAAAAAATCCACATTAAAATTCTGTAAGTTGATGTGCTTCGTCAAATGCCAAACGACATGAAATTCTTAAAGGATGTTCTAGAGAAACGAGTAAATTCAAGGAGTTTAAGGTAGTTGCATTAACCGAGAAATGTAGCGTGATTATCAAAAATAAAATCCCAAAGAAAGAGGATCCAGGTACGTTTACCATACCTCTAAATATTGGTAATAATTGACTTGGAGACACATTATGTGACCTAAGAGTCAGAATAAACTTAATGCCTCCCTCCATTTAAAAGGAATTCGACATAGGAGAAGCGAGACCTATGACTGAAACATTGCAGCCGGTAGATTGGTCCATAATGCGGCACACAGGAAAATTTGAAGATATACTCATTCAAGTGGCAAGTTTATCTTCTCAGGTAATTTTATCATCTTAGATTATGAAGCAGATGAAGACTATAATTCTCAGGAGACCTTTCTTAAAGCCTAGCAGAACGTTGGTAACCGTGTATGAAGAGACCATTTCATTGAGGATGAATAACCTACAGGTCCAATTCAATATCTTTGACTTGATAAAGCACGCAGATAAGGAAGAATATTCATATGTCAGTATAATCGAAGTGTTATATGAAGATGCGATTGAAGAAGTTTGCATTGAGAGCCTTGAGTTGCGAAGCAGCATGTTAGGAACAGAAGAGGCAAAAAAAGAAACGTTAGAGATCCCCACAAGTTAGACAATTTATTATTTTGTCGCATTAGATTTAGCTAGAAAGGTGAGCCCACCCTTAAGACCCTCGATAGATGTGCCATTGATATTGGAACTCAAACCACTTTTAGAACACTTGAAGTATGCTTACCTCGGAGACAAACAAACTTTTCCCATCATAATATCATCGAAACTAGCCATGCCAAATGAAAAGTAGTTAATAAACTCACTAAAGTAGCACAAAAAAGCGATTGAATGGACACTTGGTGACATCGAAGGCATCAACCCCTGCATTCTGTATGCACAAAATTATTTTGGAAGAAGATGTTGAAAAATCAGGGAAGCAACAATGGATATTAAATCCAACCATGAAGGAGGTAGTAAAAAAAGAAATCGTTAAATGGGTAGATGGAGGAGTAATTTATCCAGTTTTAGATAGCTAGTTGGTTAGCCCTATACAATCCGTGTCAAAAAGAGTAGGCACGACAGTCATCCGAAATGAAAAAAATGAATTGATTCCTACCAAGATAATAAAAGGATGGCATGTGTGCATGAACAATTGCAAGCTAAATAAGGTAATGTAAGGACCTGACACTAAACAGCCCTAAATGGCCCTGACTCAACATGTAAATTCAGTGAAAATCATTCAAAGGGCTGGAAAGAACATCTTTATTAAAAATACTGGAAATATAAAATCAGTTTGAAAGGCTTAAATGGAAAAACAATAAAACATCCTCTGACCAGAGTTTACAAACAACATTACAAATGACAACAACATAATTCCAGGTTCAACAACAACAAGTTCCAAAACTCTTTTAAAGATGCATTATATAAGACTCAAACTATGCAGCAGCCTTCCCATGATCCATCAGCTCCTTCCTCTAGCCACCTTGATGTTGTGCCAAGATACCTGGTGGAGGAAACCACAGAAAGGGTGACTACAAATTGCACTCAGTAAGGATTCCCCAACCGGGGTACAATACGCACAACAAATCATCTAACACCCTAGCATACAAACAACAGCACAGAATATGGCAGTCTTAACAGTACAGCAGGATAGTCATCAACAAGGTCTAAGCTCACAACAAGACAAGGTTAGCATACACTGGGCTAACTAACAAGAGTACGACTCAAGTAGTTCTCAAGCTATAACAGCACAGTAAACAAGATTAGCACACCCTGGGCTAACTAAGGACAGCAACACATTGGGCTAGTCCTGGCTGCAACACACTGGGCAGCCTTGAACTGCAATACCCTTGGCAGTTCTGCTCAACCTGATTAGCAACACACTAGGCTAACAGGGGACAACAACACACTGGGCTAGTCTTGGAGCAACATGGGTAGCAACACTCTGGGCTAACCCGGGTTCAGCAACACACTAGGCTAACCCTAGAAACTGTTCGGCACACCCTAGCCGAACAAGGGACAACACACACTGGGCTAGTTCTGGACTGCAACACCCTGGGCAGTCCTGAGTAAACCGAGCCAACACGCAACTCTACTGACACTCGGGACTCCCTAAGGACTCTAACTCAGGTCGCCGTCATGGTATAATAAATACTAAGTCCGAGATACAAGAATATAAAGCCGACAGATAGACAAGTCAATAAGCAGGGAAGCACAGAAACAAGACATATTCTACATACCAATCCTAACAACAATTCAGGAATAACTTAGCTACAACATGCTAAAGCATACATCACCCCAGAACATATACAACATACAATTCCATTTTATACACAATAGAGAATAAACAGAGCTAAGCATCTATAAGCACAAACTTCCTCCAGGGTACCTGCAAAAGCCTATCCACTAACAATTTATATAATCCAGACAACCTGCAGAAAAGCCTATCCACTAACAGTTTATATTATCCAGACAACTTGTATAAAACCTATCCACTAACAGTTTATATAATCCAGACAACCTGTAGATAAGCCTATCCACTAACAGTTTATATAATCCAGACAACCTGCAGATAAGCCTATCCACTAATAGTACAGTACAAACACACAACTAGGAGTTATCAATGAGGTGCGCAGGGCCCACACAACCCTGGCAAGGAACCCTTACCTGTCAATAGTAGAATCCCAAATCCCGAAATGATTCACAAGCTGAAGAACACCACAGAGTTAATCTAACAACAGAACAATCAAGTCACAAACCAAACCATAACAAACTAGGCAACCACACAACCAGGAATTAGGGCTTTACTGGAACCCGAGCAAGAAACTCACTCCCAAGGAGGGTCTCGGCCAAGCTAAGTCAAACACCAACCAAGGGAACTTCCACCTTCTTCCACTTCACTCTCGGCTAGGGCAACCACACAAGAACCAAAACAAGTTAGATTAGCTTGTAACAAAACACAACACCCCTTGTTCCTCCTAAGGGTGACCTCGGCCAAACACCACGAATGACAAGGCAACAACAACAACCTCACCTATTCACCAAGGAGGATTCGACAAGGCTCCCCAAAGCACCTAAGAGGTCTCGGCCAAGCAAGCACAAACAAGGAGCAATTCGGCTAGGGTTTGGTTTTGCACAAGGAAGAGGAAAGCAAGTAAGATTTATTCAAACCACAAATCAAACACAACAAAAACACAACCAATCTTACCTTAAAGCTCTCGGCAATGGAGGTTGGAGAAGGAAGTTGAGTTCGGATTTCCAACAAGCAAGGGCAAGCACAATTTTCCTCTATCCCAAACAAGCCCCTCGGATCTACAAGAAGAGAAGAAGAAAAAAACACCATCTCCCTTATAAGGAGCTAGTCTCGGTCCATGTCAAGAGGAAGAGAAAGAGAATTGGATTTTTGAAAAGAAAAGCTCATCTTGGAGAAACAATGGAGAAGGAGATGAACTACACTTGAAAACCTTGAAGTTGGAAACAATGGTGAAGGAGATAATTTGGGAGCTTGCAATTTCGGCAATGGAGAGGGAATAGGAGATAGAGGAATTCGGCCAAGGAGGGGTGAGGGGAGTGGAGTTGGCAGCTAGGGCAAATTGGAAAGGAAAGAAATGGATTTTTCTTATTTTAAAATTGCACAACCCTCCTTTTGACAAGTGTCAAATGAGGTTCCCCCTTCGAGTCCCAACTCCAACACCTTTTTAAAACATTTTATTTTTCTTCTACACTTGCCTCAAATTCGACCACCACACACCAAGGATCAAATCCTAGCTCAACCACAATTTATTTTAATTTTCTTTTTTTACCCGGGAGACCACCAAACTTTCCTAAAATGGAATTCTTGCCCTGGAAATCAAAATCGGAGGAAAACTGAAGTCCAAAACCAACTCAGACATTCCTGAAACCCTGAGTAACTGTGAGAACAACCTGGAGGACAAAATGACCACAATACCCCTATAAGCACCAAAAGGCCCTAACAGCCCAACAACTCACTGGAAGAACAACTTGTCAGGCCTGGAGAACCGAAAGGAAAACTTGGGCTGTTACAGATAACCAAGAAGGACCACTTCCTACTGCCATACATTGATCAGGTGTTGGATCGCATCGAAGGACATGAATATTACTATTTTCTAGATGGGTATTCTAGCTATAAATAGATTACCATGGAAGGTTGACTTCTTGAACTTTCAAGCTGGAGCATAAAACTTTCTTGGTGCTTAAAAAAATAAATCACGATCTCTAGAAGGCAGGAACTGTTAGAATGTTGCAATTGCTCGATTTAGAGGAACATAGAAACTTCTCTTATGAAAATGCAAAACTATACAAGGAGAAAAAAAATGGCATGCTCGAAGGCTGACTCCTCGTACTTTCAAGGTGGGACAACAAGTGTTGTTATTTAACTCTTGACTTCGTTTGTTTCCACGAAAGCTCAGATCCAAGTGGTTTGGACCATTTCGTATTATGCAGGTAAATGAAGGAGGAGAAATCTGGATAAAGATCGAGTCAAACAGGAATGAGTTTGTAGTCAATGGCAAAGACTTAAGCATTACTGGAATGAGGATGTTCAGCGCTAAATATCTTTGAGGATGTTCAGCGCTGAATATCTTCATTCGCATTGACTGAGGAATAAGCGCACAACTATGCGATTGGCCCTAGAGCATATTGATCCATTTTTAAAATTCCGCTTCACGCATGCTATGTTTAAATATTTCCTATTTACTTATGGGAGAAGTTTATCTTAATTTACTGTTTTTTTTACTATTTTCATTGCATTTTCAATTTTCAATAAGTTCAGTAAATCTTTATTGACCATCATGTCAACCATTAATTACGGACGGATATCGAGTAGAAGGGTTACAAAAATTACGATCCAACGGTGTGCAGAAAGTGCATGACCGGCAAAAACCTAATCGCCGCGCTGACGTACGTGACAGTTGCATTATTCGATCGTCACACCTTTTTGGTTTGACTGTTAAATACTCTCTAAAATCTTTGATTTACCCATTCTCTTTCAACCGAAAAATTCCTACCTTGCAAATTATCCATAAACTACACCATGGTGCGAGGACTTGTAACCACGTAGATAAGATGGTGGCAGATTCTATTGGGGCAGTAAGGAGAAATCGACCCCAACCAGAACCCCAAACCAATAGAGGTTGCATCTGCGCACAATGAAGATGGACTGTCACGAGCCGAACCCCTCGCGTGAAGGCAAGTGACTGCCCCAACCACAAGAATGGAAGAACGTACTGCAGAAGTGGAGGAATCTTCAACGGTTCCTAGAGACCAAAGGGTTGTCACATCAACACCACACCAAGTGGTGAGGCGTGATAGTCCAAAGTCAATAGGATATTTTGAAGGATTGACACCTTCAATGGTGAAGAGGGATCTAGAGGACATTGAGCAGAGAATGAGGGAAGATAAACAAAGGAGCACGAATGCAGGTACCTCTAGACCTGTTGAGGGGGCTGCAGTTTATGTTGAAGAAGAAAAAGAAATAAGGATGCATCGGGAAGGAAAAACACCAATGCTAGATGAGCAGCAAGGTATTCCTGCGTCGAAGGACCTGTTTCGATGCAGAAGCAGAGACGACGAAGAAGACTCTGAGCCGAGTATTGCCAAGCTGTAGAGAGTTCAGTTGACACTAATGGGAAATGAAGTGGATAATACTATCCAGTGCCTCATGGATGAGTTTGCGGCTAAGTGTGCAACTTTGGCAGATGAGGCGAAACCTTCTACACATCCTCATTTTTCTAATCACCAAATAGGGATGAATAAAACAATGCAAGAAAAATTCGGTCGCAGACTCTAGATGCTAGACAATAATATGAGGAAGCTTGTGGACTACATGGCGAATCGAGACAACATAGTCTTTGACATACTAACTCATTTGGAACCATGTCTCCATAGCCCATCCTCCAAATATATAAGACATTATCTCCTCAACCGTTTCTGATAGCTCTGATTTGGAAGATGAAGAGTGATAAAGAAAGTCCCAGTCTATGTTGTTTCTACCTTCATTCTTCTATATTTGCTCAATCACTTACTAATTTAATCAAAATTTCATTTTACTCACTGCTTGAGTTTATGTTTTTACTAATGTTGAGTTAGAATCTTGCTTTTTAATTATGGACTTTCAAAACATTGCCTTAGATAGGCTGATATTTAATCTGCCCCGAGACGTCATTTATTAGTCAATAACGAAATCATCTTGAGACAGACACTTGTGACCTTAGGACTTAGATCAAATAAGTGAGAGGAGACTATCTAGCTTAAAGTAATGATATTCAGAACCTTAGATTCATTTAAGTTTTGGGAAAATAACACTCACTTTCATTGGGGACAATGAAACCTTTAAGTTTGGGGGTGAGAGCGGCTTTGCCGCTTTGTGAAGGGAATATGCAATTATAATAATCTATCCATAAAAAAAAACCCTCAAGACATTCTAGGTAAAAATGAAACGGCAAGAAGAGCGAATAGCGTGGGTTATCCAAGTATTTTGCTAGCATGGCACAAAATCAATTAGCAGCAAAGTAGAACCATTATGCAAAGAAGCCCAAATAAATAAGTCTCGGACAGATTTAGATGATAGAAGTTGAATGATTTTCAATAGAGCAGAAGTCCCTAAACTAGGAGTTGAACTAAGAACCAAGGAATGAGGAAAAGAACAAAGAAGAGATTGTTTGGATCCTTGTGAATGATGACTAGGAATGATTAAGCAATTGTTGTATCAAGGAAATGATACCTAAAAATCAATTTTTTTGAGCAAGAAAAAGAATGCGACATTGTGATTTGCATTACTTTTAGCAGTTATTAGACCGATCCTAGCATCGCTCGGGACGAGCAATGATTCAAGTCTAGGGGTTTGATGACTCTAAAATAGAGTTAGATTCCAACCTAACTTTGGATCATTAATCGTGTTTACTAATTGAATTTTATTACGAGTGAGGTAAAATTAGGATTAAAAAGGTGTAATTCGCTAATGCATAAGCATTGGGGGAGTAAAATGAAAAATAATGATTATTCGACTAAGAAGAACTAAAATAGCCCGTTTAGCATGGATTTCGCAAAACTTATGTTGATTTTTTTTTTCGCAGGGTTAGTGCCAGCGAAGAGTGCTATGCGGAGAATCAGTATACACGATTGCGGGCAATTAAGGCTCGAAAGACCAAGGTCAGACCCACTTTAAGCCAATAAGGAAAGAATCATCAGAAAGCAGGAAGTTGACTAACCAGACAAATTAAGAGACAAACTGCTGAAATCACGGGATTCCTACCGTAACGAATCAAACATATTTGGAAAAGATAAAATTGAGAAATCATCGCTGAAAATTGATTCTTTCCTTTCTGGGATATTCGGAAGACTCGACGCCCTAGTCCTATATATAGACTACTTGTGTAATGGAAAAAAAGCTGGATCCTTACCTTGTTCTTTCTTCTCAGAGGAGTTCAATGTCTTGATCAAAACACCGATTTACTTTTATCTGTTTTTACACTCATTAGTAAATTCATTTTAATTCAATAATACAATCTTAATATGCATTCCATATCTTGTATTGTGTTTTCTGCTTATATTATGAACTAACTCTACTCGGGCGAAACCGGTAGAAAATGAATCGTAGTAGCATGTTATAGGAAGGAATTGGGAGGGTTTGTTCTGGAGCATGTATATTAGGTTCTTCAATACAACATTAAGTTTCGACCGGTCATCCACGCAAACTAATAGGTTATAATTTGGAATAGGTAATAACCTAAGTCTATTTTACATGTTTAGTTGGTAGCATTATATATGTGATGCTTTAAATCGGAGTTTAGGAATAAACGCATAACTATTATATACATAGTGCCCGTTGCAATTACATTTAGACGTAGCGGAAACTGGGCTGAGTGCTGAACGAAAGCGAACGTAGAAGTTTATGAGCGTAGTATGACAGAATCCCTTACCGAATTTTTCTTGTTATTACATTTCTGCTAAAATTCATGAGCATCCTAGTTTAGCCTACTTTATCAAAAATATGTTATTTCTTTATCTATTTATTTTATGCCACAACCACAACGACAATCCAAATAACGTATTCGTGTATTTACATTTCAATTTTGAACATCATCTCTGATAGTTTCCAGTCCCTGTAGAATCGATAATTTACTTATTACTTGCTGCACACCGCATATACATTCCTGAAGTGGGATCTAATCACACTAAGAGTATTTCGCTATTTGCCACCACGATCAATATGCCCTTTCACATTGCAGTGAGTACACATTGGGCGTGGCCCATCTCTTCTACGAGATGGATTAGTCTTTGAGCCTATAGCAGACAAGATTACTGGCTCATTAAAGAATGAACTTCCTGCTACTCGCTGCCTTTCTTCTTAAATAACCAAGGAAAATACCTTGTTGATGGAGGGGATGGGATTCATTAACAGGATCTGAGTGCGAATCGTTGAATATGATTCATTAAACCCCATAAGAAACTATAACGAATACTCTAATTGTAGATGATCAATGAGAAGCTTTGAACCACCGCAAGAACACTCACTTGCAGGACGAAATTCAACCAATCATGCCAGACTGTTTTGAGTTTGGTGAAGTATACCTCAACTGTTATTGAACCCTAAGTAGTGGAAATCAATTCTTTGCACAAGTGAAAAATTCATGGACTATTACTTTATTTGAATCTTTCTAATAGCTTGTTCTATACCTCTTTCACACTTCCGACATAGACAATATGTAACGGCCCGGTTTTCAGAGTTCAGTTTCAAGTCAGTTGGCCGTTATTCTCGTTATTAATTCTTGGTTAGGTTTGGATTTAATAATTCATTCGTTAATGGTCAGTCGCAAACACCATTCCTCTCATCCTCCATCCTCGATCGATCAAGCTCCCAAGTAAGGTGCATTTTCTTCTTCTTCTCCTTCTTGCGTTGGTTCTTTTTCGTTCGCAATCGAATCTTAACCACACTCCCCTTTTGGCTGAAAGCAGCGTCGATCACGCCCTCCCTCGCATCCGAGACCCCATCGCAGCCCCTCCGAGTGCATCCCGGCTTCGGCGCTCCACACAACCAAGTGTCTCTCGCACTACAGCTGCAGCGAGCCATCGCCGATTCATGCATAGCCCCACACATTCGCAACTCCTCTCCGAGCCATGCAGGAAGCACGCACGCCCTTGCCAATCTGTGTCACTTGCCGAGACAGCCCTTCGCGGTAGCGAGCCTCACCCCTGCGAAGCCTCACCGATCGCACTCGTGAGCTTAGTCAGGAGCCCCCTTGGAACCGCGCTGCACATTCGCCTTCGCCTTTGCCTTCGCATTTGTCGTCGCCTTCGTCGAGTCTTGGTGCCGAGGCTGTTCTTCTCGGTTTTGTGTAAAAACCCTAATTTTTTTAGTCTTGTTTACTGTTTGGTCGATTCGAATGCCTAGGGTCAGATTTGTGATGTATTATTATTGTTGCTAGGTTATCTCTGTTGATCCTGCAGCTCGAGGGCACTATTCAATTTATTGTCTTCCTCTATTTTTCAGGTAAGGATTTCTTATCGGGGTTGTATGGACCCTGCGATTACTTTAATGGCATGTTAATAACCTGTAATTGTTTATGAGCTTTCTAGTGGATAGAATTCTTGTTTCTAATTTGCTGGCATGTCTGTTGTCATGTTCATGTTAGTTCCATTCTAGGGATTTTTGTCACTCTGGCATATCCGCGTTTCCTGTTCATTTCTGTAGAGCCATGCTAGGATTGTGTTGCTATTGAGTATTGCCTGATCGATCTGTTAGCTTGTATTACTGAACTTAGGAGACTGTTAGGAGTTACTAGATTAGGTCTCGCATGAGTAAGTCCCCGATGGACACCAATCCGTGCTGGTGTATGTAAGTCCCAAAAAGGCAGCACACTTTTGGAAATATGTCTAAGACCCCGATGGGCATCATAGTGCAGCTGGGGAGTGTAAGACCCCGTTGGGACACTTCATGTTCTAGAAGGTGTAAGACCCCAATGGGCATCCTTATGCTTAAGAAGGTGTAAGAACCCGATGGGCATCCTTGTGATTTAGCAGGTGTAAGACCCCGATGGGCATCCTTGTGCTTAAGCAAGTGTAAGACCCCGATGGGCATCCTTGAGTGCTGATTGAATAAGACCCCGTTGGGCATCATCGAGCCATAAAATGAGTAAGACTCCGATGGGCATCATCAGGTGTAAGACCCCGATGGGCATCCTGCAGATGTAAGACCCGGATGGGCATCCTTGTGCTTCAGCAGGTGTAACACCCCGATGGGCATTCTTGTGCTTAAGCAGCTGTAAGACCCAGATGGGCATCCATGTGTTGTAGTAGGTGTAAGACCCCGATGAACATCCATGTGTTAAATCAATTGTAGGTTGTAGTTGTAAGTCCCGAAGGGCAGCTCGGTAAGTCCTTGAATAGGCAAGTTCCAGAAGTGTCAGTTAGCCTAAATAAAGCCGTTTTCCCTATGCTCGTTATTGGTTGCATGTATCTGTATGCTAGATGATTTGTTTTCGTATTGTACCCCGGTTGGGGATTCTTACTGAGCGACTTGTTGCTCACCCTTACTTTTCTGTGGTTTTCCACCAGGTAACTTGGGACCGAGACTGGATGGCTAGGAGGAAGCTGCTGGATGATCATGGATAGTGTTACTCTAAGTCTTGTTTCGTCTCCTCTTTAACTCTTTATGCATGTAGACATGGCACGGAGCCCTTAGGTGGATTTCGATGTGTTTACGGATATTAAAGTATTTGTTTTGTTTTGTTGGATTTGTTCTGGGTTTTTGAACTTGCAAATAAAAGAAACTCTGGCCAAGGTTGGATTTGATAAATGTTTTGACAAGTGCTTGGAAACAGGGACAGGTCCAAATAACTGAATTTCAACGAATGTTTTATTGTTTTAAAGTTTTTATAATTCCGCATTCATGTTTTCGAGTCTATTTACATGCATAAGAGGTTTAAGACCTAGGTTTAGGACCCTATTCGGGTCAGGTCTTTACAGTTGGTATCAGAGCCAGGTTCATAGATTCTGTAGACTGACCTACAATTATAGGTTGTTTTCCATGATCATCAGCGCTCCAATAGCCATCAGGTACGTCCGCAAGTTTAGTGTTTAAGGGTTAAGAATTACAATACTATTTTGCATATAGCATGTGCATGGCTTGTTGTTTGTAGAGCGGATACGAGCAGATTCTAACTCGTTGATTGGTTTGGGTGTAGATCGCCAGCATGTCGGTTACTCGTAGAGGATGAGGTGGCTCGAGGTTGACCAACCAGGGTATTCGTATTGATTCTGACACAGGAGGGACGTCCTCCCAAGCTGAGGCTGGTGACAGGCTACTTGTAGATCCTACTGCTTATTTGCTTGGAGAGGGCCCAAAGGCAACTAAGCCTCAAGAAACTGCTCCCGGAGTAGCGTTTGTCGAGTCCAAGAGGGCTCTGATGGTTGGTCTGCTAGAGTAGCTGACACAGTTGGTTCAGTAGAGAACTGCAGCGCCGCCGACTCCACAAGAGCCGATTGTGGTTGAGACTGATGAAGCAGAAGGTGAAGAGGATCTGGGCAAATGGCTGAAGGATTTTGTCAAGTGGAAGCCCGAGAAATTCAGTGCCCCTAGAGATCAGTTAATAGCAGCCAGGTGGGTTGCCGAGCAAGAGTACACCTTTAAGGTGATGCCATGCCCTGAGGTGCAACGAGCCCGTTGTATAGCTTATGTTTTAGCTGGTACAGCTAAATGGTGGTGGGAGTCCGTTTTGAGTGAGAGACTCGCTTGGTCTCCACCTGCCGCCTGGGATTTCTTCAAGGGTTAGTTCAAGGCAAAGTTTATCAGTGAGAAACCCAAGAAAAGATGATCGAGCTGTTTTCGAACTTGAAGCAGGGATCTGATACGATCGAGGTTTATGAGAGGAAGTTTTTGAAGTACGGATATTTCGCTCCTCTGCTGATCGCTACACCTGAACTGAAAATCAGGAAGTTTATTGCTTTTTTGAGACATGGAGTGTCTCATGATGTTATGGCACAGGCCCTAGAGACGTTTGCCAAGGCTGTACAGCTGGCGACGATTTAAGATGGGAAGTATCCTCTCGAGCAGGTTGTTAGTGCTTATGTGCAGAAGGCCCCAACATATTCAGGCCAGAAAAGGAAGTTTTCCTCGGGAAGTGTTAACCAAGCGGGCGGTCAGCGCTGCTAGGGTTACTATCAGGGGAAAGACCAGCATAGGAATCAGAACCGTGATCAGCCTGCCAGTAGGGCGGATGGAAGCTACCCCTGTTCTGTAACTCTTGTGGGAAGCCGCATTGAGGTCCTTGTGGAGGTAACCCTAGGGCGTGTTATAACTGTGGAAAGGATAGGCATCAAGCCCAGTTTTTCAAGTAGAAAGTACTAGTAGCGCAGCCAGTCCAGCAGCAGGGGCGAGTGTATGCTACGACTCACTAGGAGGCTGAGCGAACCGATGCCGCAGTCGCAGGTACGCTCCTATTTCTTGATCATCTTGCTTTTGTCATGTTTGATTCGGGTTCCACCCATTCTTACGTTTCTGCTATGTTTGCTGAGCATGCTTGTATGAATTTAGAGCCGCTAGGTAATGAGTTATCTATTGCAACTCCTTCTGGAGTTAGTATGCTAGCTAGTCAGAAAGTAAAGGACGTTCAGATACAAATATCAGACGAGTCTCTTCGGGTTACCCTCATAGTATTGGCTATGAGCGATTTTAACATGATTCTCGGTATGGAGTGGTTAGTTGATAACCACGCGATGATTGACTGTCGCTAGAAGGAAGTAGTGTTTAGCCCGCCGAGCAGGCCTAGTTTTAAGTTTCGAGGTGTTTAGGGCGGAGTGTGTCCGCCAATGATTTCTGCAGTTAAGGCCCAATGTTTGTTAGTTCAAGGAGCTTGGGGCTTTTTAGCCAAGTTGTCTGGAGAGAGCTGTGATCAGTTGTCTGTTGAGCAAGTGCCCGTCGTGCAAGAGTTTGCAGACGTGTTTCCTGAAGAGTTGCCTGATTTGCCGCCAAAGAGAGAGGTGGACTTCACAATAGATCTTAAACCAGGAACCCTCCCTATCTCAAAAGCTCCTTACTGTATGGCGCCAGCTGAATTGAAAGAACTAAAGGAGCAGTTGCAAGAGATGCATGACAGAGGATTCATTAGACTGAGTGTGTCCCCGTGGGGAGCACCTATGCTGTTTGTTAAGAAGAAGGATGGTTCGATGCGTCTGTGCATTGATTATAGGGAGCTGAATAAGTTAACCATCAAGAATAAGTATCCACTGCCACGTATTGACGACCTGTTTGACCAGCTCTAGGGAGCTTGTGTGTTTTCAAAGAATGACTTGAGGTTAGGCTATCATCAGTTGAGGATTCGGGATGCAGATATCCCCAAAACAGCATTCAGGTCGAGGTATGGTCATTATGAGTTCGTGATCATGCTTTCAGACTGACGAACGCCCCGGCTGCATTTATGGATATGATGAACGGAGTGTTCAAGGCATTCTTGGATCGCTTTGTCATCGTATTCATAGATGACATTCTTATTTATTCAAAGTCTAAGGAAGACCATGCTTCGCACCTAAGACAGATTTTGACAGCCTTAAGAGAGAACCAGCTTTATGCGAAATTTTCTAAGTGCGAGTTTTGGCTTGAGAAAGTAGCTTTCCTTGGACACGTTGTGTCCAAGGAGGGAGTGGCTGTGGACACCTAAAAAATAGAAGAAGTTAATTCGTGGGCCAGACCAACCACGATATCTGAGGTTCGCAATTTTCTGGGTTTGGCTGGTTATTACCGTCACTTCGTTCAGGATTTTTCGGCTATAGCTTCACCGCTTACTCGTTTGACTAGGAAGGGCGTCGACTTCATTTGGGATGAGAAGGGCGACGAGAGTTTTGCTAAGCTGAAGTACGTTTTGACGTTCACACTAGTGTTGGCTGTTCTAGAGGGAATAGGAGGTTTTATGGTGTATAGTGATGCTAGCAAGTTTGGTTTGGGGTGCGTTCTGATGCAGCTGGGTAAAGTAATAGCGTATGCTTCAAGACAGTAGAAACCGTACTAGCAGAATTACCCGAATCATGATATGGAGTTGGCAGCCGTTGTTTTTGCACTTAAGATTTGGAGGCATTACTTGTATGGTGAAAGGATACAGCTGTTTACAGATCACCAAAGCCTCAAGTATTTCTTTACCCAGAAGGAGTTGAACATGAGACAGAGGAGGTGGTTGAAATTGGTTAAGGATTACGACTGTGAGATTTTGTATCACCAAGGAGGGAGTGTAAGACCTTGTAGGGCAGCTCTGTGATCCTAGCAGGAGTAAGTCCCCGATGGGCATCCTTGTGCTTAAGCAAGTATAAGACCCCAATGGGCTTCCGTGTGATTGAATAGGTGTAAGACCCCGATGGGCAACCTTGAGTGCTGATTGAGTAAGACCCCGTAGGGCATCATCGTGCCCTAAATTGAGTAAGACCCCGATGGGCATCATCAGGTATAAGACCCCGATGGGCATCCACGTGTTCTAGCTGGTATAAGACCACTATGGGCATCCATGTGTGAAACCTAATGTAGGTTGTAGTTGTAAGTCCCGAAAGGCAGCTCAGTAAGTCCTTATAAGGCAAGTTCTAGGGGTGGCGGTTAGCCTGACCTAAGTTGATTTCTCTGTGCTCGTGATTGGTTGCATGTATCTATGTGCTAGATGATTTATTTTCGTATTGTACCCCGATTGGGGATTCTTACTGAGCGACTCGTTGCTCACCCTTACTTTTCTGTGCTTTTCCACTAGGTAACTTGGGACCGAGACTGGATGGCTAGGAGGAGGCTGTTGGATGATCATGGATAACATTACTCTAAGTCTTATTTCATCTTCTTTTTAACTTTTAACGCATGTAGACAGGGTACGGATCCCTTAGGTGGATTTCGATGTACTTCTGGATATTAAAGTATTTGTTTTATTTTCGTTAAAGTGGTACTGGACGTTTTTACTTGCAAATAAACGAAACTCTGGCCAGGGTTGGATTTGATAAACATTTTGACAGGTGCTTGGAAATAGGGACAAGTCCAAATAACTGAAATTCACTGAATGTTTTATTATTTTTAAAGTTTTTATAATTCCGCATTTATGATCTCGAGTCTATTCCCATGCATAAAAAGGTTTAAGGCCTAGGTTTAGGACCCTAATCGGGTTGGGTCATTACAACAGGGCACGGAGCCCTTAGGTGGATTTCGATGTGTTTCTGGATATTAAAGTATTTTTTTTGTTTTGTTGGATTTGTTCTGGGTGTTTGAACTTGCAAATAAAAGAAACTCTGGCTAGGGTTGGATTTGATAATTGTTTTGACAGGTGCTTGGAAACAGGGACAAGTCTAAATAACTGAATTTTACTGAATGTTTTATTGTTTTAAAGTTTTTATAATTCCACATTCATGTTTCTGAGTCTATTTACATGCATAAGAGGTTTAAGACCTAGGTTTAGGACCTTATTCGGGTCGGGTCTTTACACAATACTAGCAGCAATCTCCTTCGAAACTGAGTTGATGATCTAGGATACGATCACATCATTGTTGCACTTCAAGCAGCGACAAGTTTCGGGTTAGTTGGCTTCAAAATTGATCCATTCACGAAGCCTTCTTTAAATTGTTCTTCCCAGAAAATTTACCGCTCCAATCAAAGGCTACGAAACAAGAAAGAACGTAGCGGAAAAGGAATGATGCATAAGGTATGGGTTGAGTTGCACTTCAAGCTGTGTGTCAATCGGTGCAGAATCTGAGGAATCGGTAGAACCTAGTTCTACTATGGATGTTAGGTCAAAAACGAAAATGATGACAAAAATCTCAGAGACGAAGAAGGAAGAATTCAGTGCTCTTATACCATATCACATTATACGAATATTTCCTCTTATCTCTTATTGAATAAAAATGGCTTTTTATAAAAGCTAAGTACTTGGATTGGGGGTTAGTTTACACAGGTTGAAGGTAGCTGAAGAAACAAACTAATTTGGAAAAGTAAGTGCAATAGAATAACTAACCCACGTTTACATTTTATCTATTTACATTAAAACATGGTATAGTTATCTAAGTATGTAATTTCTCATATAAATAAATATTTTTCAATTAAAAAAATAGCCAAAAATAAAGAAATTCACTGATACTTATAGGGTGATGCATTTATACAACTTACATAACACTATACAAAATGGGAGTTAGCAGCTACATTGACCATAAATAAATTTATCATAACTATTAAAAAGAAAGAGGTTACTTTAAAGTAAATAAATAAATAAATAAAAGAAAAGTGGTAATTGAGATTTCCATATATTATTGAGTGGATATCTATTAATAACATTAACAAGTTCAAGGGTATAAACTCAACAAAAACAAATTTAAGGGTAAAATATTTCATAAATTTAAGGCCAATTTCAATAATAAAAAGGAGATTTCACATTTATAGCAAAAAAAATCATCAATAATACTTTTTGTTTTCATATATAGCACAAAATTGGGACGCCTCCTATAAATTGATCAAAATGCCCTTCAATTAATTTTTAATTGATAGACTTCAATTAGTTTCAGTTGATAGTATTAAATCAGTTTTTAGCTGATAGCCTTCAATCAATTTTCAGCTGATCAACATCAATCAATTTTAAGTTGATAGCTAGCATTCAATTAGTTTTCAATTGATAGCCTTCAATCAAGTTTTAGTTGATAGACATCAATCAGTTTTCAATTGATAGCCTTCAATTAGTTTTTAGATGATGTGATTCAATCAGTTTTCAGCTAATAAATTCAATCAGTGCAATGATAGTCTTCAATCAACCACTCCAATGCCACTTTCTTTCTCTTCCTGATTTTACGACGTGAACAACTTTTTTGGTGATTATTCGACGAGCCATAACTTTTTATTCTGAGCTCCATTTTGATGTGATTCTTATTGGGTTAGCTTTATCTTCTCCACCTCTTTATTTTGAGGTATTAGAAATGAAAAAACCATCGATATAAATTTTTTAAAAAAATATTTCATATATAACAAAACAATATGGCGATCCTTGTAAAATGATTAAAATTGTAGCATTTGAATCAATTTTCAACCGATGGCCTTTACTAAGTTTCAGCTCATTTAATCAGTTTTCAGTTGATAGATTTAATCAATTTTTAGTTGATAGTTTCAATCAATTTTCAGTTGATAGTTGCAATCAATTTTCAGTTGATAGTTCAACTAACCTATTTATTAATCCATATACTGTCACAATCACTTCTAATATAGGAGACCGAGTCATTCTCGACAATATTAGGTAGAGATTCTATGACTCCGTACCCACTTTCTTGGTCAATATCAACTTCATCATGACTCTGTCCTACAATTATTCTTTGTGTAGGAGTTAGAACCACCGACCAACAAGGATTAATTGGATCGTTTATGTAGAACACCTGCTTGGCTTGCATGGCTAAAATGAAGGAGTCGGATTTATGTCCAATGAGATTAAGGTCAATGGTTGTAAATCCCATGTCGTCTACTTTAATTCAACCATTGTTTTCCACCCAATCCCATTTGAATAGGACGACTTGAAAACTATTGTAATCGAGCTCCCATATTTCTTGTACTATACCATAAACGGTCATTTCTGACATGATTGGATTTTTGTCCTTCGAACTAGAAATTTGCATAGTTTGAGTTGTTATCATAACTCCACTGTTTTGCACACCTCTACGATCATCACGTTCTTTTGTGTGATATTGAATACCATTAACCATGTAACTATCTTAAGTGGTAACTTCTGGACGAGGTCCATGTGATATCCACCTTAACGCAAGTGATTTAACATCTCTTCGAACCTCTAAAGCCAGCCCAATCTGATCACGCAACCAATGATAAATGTGCGATTATGTTCATCTTGAAGCCACTTTTTATTAGTAGACTTTGTAGGATTCACTTTAGACAGCATTTCCATGTGTTGATCTACATATGGAAGCACATGATCAACGTTATGAAATATATACAAATGAGCTTGATCATCATATCTTTAGTTGGTTTTTTATAGTTAGCGGCAGATAATGGTCGATCAATATTTGAATCTAGTAATTTGTTCAATGATCGCAACCCTACTGATTCAACTCCTTGTAAAAATTCAGAACAAAACTTTATCGACTCTTCCAATATGTAATTTTCACAAATGCATCCCTCCGGACGATTTCTATTACGAACATAACCTTTCAAAACTTTCATATACCTTTCAAAAGGATACATCCACCTCAAATAAACTGGTCCACAAAATTCAATCTCTCTTACAAGATGCACCAGAAGGTGAACCATTATTGTAAAAAAGGTTGGTGGAAAATACTTCTCTAATAGGCATAAAGTGACAACTACATCATCCTGCAATCTCTTCAACTTAGATGAATCGATCGAATTACTACATATAGCTTTGAAAAATAAACAGACACGAATGATCGCATATCTAACGTGTTAGGCAAAACACCACAAATGGCTACAGACACCAATTGTTGCATCAAAATGTGATGGTCATGCGATTTAAACCCTTAAAGTTTCAAATCAGTAAGCGACACTAATTTTCTTATGTTGGATGAATAAACTTCAGGCACCTTAAGTTCAGATAAGCTTTTACACACACTTATTTTCTCCTTTCTCGATAGTATGTAACATGTTGGAGGCAAGAATGTCTTTTTTTTCTCCCTTTTTAATTGGGGCTAACTCAGGTTTTAATTTAGCCAAGTCATCACGAGTTTTTATTCCATCTTTTGTTTTACCAGGAATATCAAGTAGGGTTCCGATAATATTCGAACACACGTTCTTCTCAATGTGCATGACATCTAAACAATGTCGCACTTGAAAATGTTTCCAATACTCTAACTCGAAAAAGATTGATTTCTTCTTCCAATATGATTCTATATGTTGCAGTCCCTTGCCATACGTAAATTGAAGACTATTTAATTCTGCAAGAATCTCTTCACAACTTAGCGGTTCAGGAGCGATTCTATATTCTTGCTTTCCATTAAATGCTTTGATTTGTCTTCTAAATGTGTGCTCAATTGGTAGATATTTTTTATGTTTGAGAAACACATTCTTGCCTCCTCTAGGTAAAAGTATTGATGAAGTTTTCTCTCCACAAATCGGACATGCTTTATAACCTTTTGTGGGACACCCACACAGGTTACCATATGCTGGAAAATCAATTTCTTTCTTGCGATGTGCATCAAAACATTCAATGCCCGTGTTCCATAACATTTTTAAATCGTCCACTAACGGAGCTAAATAGACATCTATGTCATTTTCAAGTTGTTTGGGTCCAGAGATTAATGCATTTAACATAAAAAATTTATGCTTCATGCACAACCATGGAGGTAAATTGTAAGTCACCAACATAACTGGCCAACAACTATATCTAGTACTTTGGTCACTGTGTGGATTGACTCCATCTGTTGATAGGGTTAGACGAAGGTTCCTCTTTTCTAAACTAAAATCAGGCCACCTTTAGTCTATGCGTTTCCATGAGAGTGTGTTAGCAGGATGTCGTATATGCCCATCCACGTGGCTGTCCGTCGCATGTCATGTCAATAATCTCGAAATTTCTTTACTTTGAAACATTAATTCAAATCTTGGAATATGAGAGAAATACCACATGACTTTTGCTTGAATATTTTTTACTCTTTCTTTCATATTCTTCTTAACCTTCCATCTCAATGTTCTATAGGTAAGACACAGTTCTGCATCAACAAGTTCTTTTCGATACAAACAACAATCATTGATGCATGCATGGATTTTTTCATACTTCATTCCTAAGGTACTTAAAATCTTTTTAGCATAATAGGTGGATATCGGAATTTCATTAGGAATAGGCAATAAAATGCACAATAATTCTAACAGCTCTGAGAAACTTTTATCACTCCATCCATACTTTGCTTTCAAATTATAAAGTTTAATCAGTGCTGATATCTTGGTAAAACCTTTACAATTAGGGTATAATGGTTTCTTGGCGTCCTTTAGTGCATCCTCAAAGATAGGGGATTTGTCGTTAAAGTAATTTTGTGCAGCCTCAAACATCCCTATTGGGTCATCTGGGTCATCCACATTCTCATCTACAACTTCATCTATTGGAACATTTTCCATGTTTCTTTTCCTCGATACTGATTCTTCTCCATGCCAAATCCATGTATTATAACTTTGATCGATCCCATTAAAAAATAATGGTCTCTTACTACATTCACATTTTGGTACTTGGCATTCATACATTTCAAACATGGACAACAAACGAAATTTGATCCTTTCGAATGTCGTATTGCATTGCTTATAAATATTTCAACTCCTAAACCGTATTCTGGTGACATTTGATTCTTAAACATCCATGACTTATCCATAGCAACAATGCAGTAAGAAATCTAGTCAACTATAGAAACCTAACCTACAAAAATTTCAAAACAAGGTAGACTCGAGTCACATATCTAACTCAACTTAAATTAACTCAATTAATTCTAAAACAATACAATTATTTCAACCATCAAAAGGTGTCATACATGTAAATAAACTTATCAATAAAATCAGATCCATGAATCAAAATTGGTTCAATGATATACCGATGAACTAGAATAATTAGTCTAATATATGCTCAAATTAATTCATCAATCTAAGCTATAATAATACAAGAAAATTACTTTGAAATAAATATCCAAATTTATGAAACAAACAAATGCCCAAATTTGAATTTCGTAAGAAACCCATGAAATTACAAATGCACAAATTACAACAAATAAAAATGCACAAATTTGAAACAAATGCACAAATTTCAGATAAGAGTTAAATATGGAAAGATTAGAAAAAGAATTTGGGAAGAAATTAGTTAAAAAAAGAGCTTAAAAAAAGTTAGGGACTAAGAAATTACCAAGTTTGTGAAGAAATAATGCCCAAAAGGTGGAGAAATGTCAAAACCTAGCGGCAGCGGAGAGGAAGAAATGAAAACCCGAGGATAATGGCGGTGGCGAAGATGGTTTGTCGACCCACTAACGACGACGGAGAAGTTTTGTCGAAGAACTAGCGGCGCCGGCAACGGTGATAGGTTTTGGGTCGAAAGGGTTTGGTCACTTGGCGGAGGAAATGAGAAAATGTTGAAATGAGAACACTGTCCAGTCGTGAAGACGAAAATGCACAAATTATTTATGGCGGGCACGGCCTGCCACCGAAATTAATAACACGCTATATACAAAGGCGGGCACTGCCCGCCACCTAAATGAATGGATAGAGGGCACGGACCGCCACAGAAACTCAAAACACGCATTTTTCAATGGCGGTCACGACCCGCCATCAATAACTCCCTCCGCATTTTAAAAAAATCTCAATTCTAGCCCGCCACCTATTCGTGTAATTCTACTAGTGATTCAACTAGTTTTTAGTTTATAATCAATTATTTTTAGTTGATAGATTCAATTATTTTTAGTTGATAGATTCAATTAGTTCACTAATAGATTCAATCTATTCTGTGATAGCTTTCGATAACTTTTACTTTTAATTAAGTGAATTAGTGGTGTACATCCATTCCTTGAAAACCAATTCCACATACAAAAATCGACCAAATAAAGGGTAGTCGGTCGGTTTTTCAAGTATATGTCGGTCGATGTCCATTATAAAAAAAATAATGAAAAATGTATCGGTTAAATCAGTCAGTTCGGTTAACCGACTTTATAAAATATTAATATTTTTTATATAACTAATTAGATTTCTTGTTAAATTATTACAAAATTAGGTTAAATTCAAATGTGTTTCCAAATCTTATTCAAGATGTTCAAAATTTTAAAAGTATATATGTATTTTATGATGAATCACATGGGAGACTAGAAAATATCAAGATGTGATTTTGATTTTTAATTTCTGGTAGGGACACTTCTGCAACAGGATGAAAAACGTGGGATTTTGTATCCATGAAGGGCACAATTTTAGAATTAACCGTACGAAAATCTAAAGAAAAATAAATTTGAAAGGAATAAAAAAAAGGAAATTAGTCAAAAATGTCTTTTTTCCTTGACATTTGAAAATGAGAAATATTTATGTCATATTCCTAAAGGGAGGTTTTTGATTTTAAGACATATTTTTTTTAAAAGATCTCTAGTTCGAGATCGCTGGAAAGCGAGCTTAAACTAAAATAGCAACGAGCCAAACTTCGATTCCCCGATTTTTTTAAAAAAAACTTTCTAGGTCATGCTTAAATATTCCTCTTTAGAAGTTATTTTCTTTGTGAAAATTTGGTAAATAAGCCCATGCTTGGCCCTTTTTATTTTGAACATCATATTTTATGTACACCTAAATGAAACGACGTTGAAAATAAAAGAAACAAATATGGAAAAGATTATTTTTAAGCTCTAACTCATCTCGACAAAAGCAACGACACATCTCTCTAGTAAAAAGAGAAAAAAAAAAAAAGACTAAGAGGGTATGATAGCAATATTTAAAAAATGGAGCTGGATTGTGCTATAAAAGAATTATTTTCAAGAAAGTGCTAGGATTAAAATGTTTTCCTATAAAAGTGCTATCACAAATTCCCCAATAGAAAATTAGTTTCAAGACAATAATTAGGATTCATTTTATTATTTAATAAAAATGCATTATATAACTGAAATAGAATAGGGAGCTAGTCAGATTTAGTTTCAAACCTTGTTTCGGGTGTGAACAAAATTTGGAATCCAGAGCAAAACAAATTTGTCTGAACATGAAACTAGAGAAAAACATTTTATGATGTCAAGGAATTTAATTGAGTAAAAAATTTCATGATAAATAATTGTAATTGTTGTCTCTTTCCCACTCCCCTAACGTAATAAGGACTTTGGTCAAAAGATTTGACATGAATTTAGACCACGACTATCAATCATAATGCTTGATTCAAAAAAACAAAAGAAATCAATCATAATGCTCAATTTTTTTTTTTTTTTTTTGAAAAGCATCATGCTCGATCTGTAATCACGCAATGTACAATGGAAAATGAACTTTTAACATCAAGCTTTAATAAAAGATGGAACTATCTCATTTTGACCTCTACTTTTTTGAAAAAAGAATTAACTTATTATTGATGATATTTTTTTAAAAAAATTATAATAGGTTAAAATATCAATTTTTCCCTTGTATTTTTAAATTCCTTTCACGTTAGTTCATGATAAAAGGAAATCATATCGTAAATTTATAGAGATTTTTCATATGCATAAAATAAAAAATTCTTAAACAAATTTATGAATAACAACTTTTAGAAAAATTTAGTTCATAGCAGAAAATTTGGGTGGAACCTATTTTTTTTATAACTCGAAAATTAGGAACTTTGCTCGTTAAACTCGGAGACACCATTGACAGAGTGGGCTTAGTAAAATGACAAAAAGGCATGTGTCTGATGGTTTGAATCAATATACCATATAGTTTTCAACCCATATAGTTTCAAATTAATGCCACAAATAGTCTTCATTCAATGACATTGGCAGTCTTCAATTAGTTTCCCACATAGTTTTCAATTAGTTTAATTTTCAAATTAGTGCAACAAATAATCTTTAATTAGTGCAATAAATAGACTTTAATCAAGAAACGTGTAAAATTGAAATATGCAAAAAAACGACCAAAAATTTGGGACCTAAATAAATTCTCTAAATTTATAGCTAAATTTAATGTTTTTTTTTAAAAAAAAAATTGAATAAAAAAAATTGCAAAATCCAAACACAATTTAAAATGTTGGAGTCTTCACATATACAATAAGTAATCCAAACTAATTTCATATTTAAAACCTTTTAAAAATATTATCAGAGATGAAGAGTTGGTTTTTTATTTAAGAGTAATTTCCAACCTCATGATTGGACTAAAAATATGGACTCAAACCCCGAAATCCCTCCAAAGCATTAGGAGGATTCGAATGGCATTATTGGCAAAGATCCAAAGGACCCGTTCCAACAATATCTGCCCGTAACACATAATTGAAAATAGCATTATGTAAAAACCGACTTAAAATGAGCCTAAATCGTGATCTTTACTCATGCATGATCATAAAAATTCATAAAGTTTTGAGAAATGTAAAAAGGAAACTCATCAGGCATCTTTATTTACAAAAACCTTTAGTAAATAGTCGTAAAACATGCTTAGTTGAAAACTAAGTCAAAACAAGATTAATAGTTAAACACAACTAGTATCCCTTCAAAATACATTTAGTACAAAAAAAATAGCAAGTAAAATGACAGAGTTTAAATATTGATTCAATGCGGAAAAAAAAGAGACTCATATACTGAGCCAAGTCCATGATATCCTTCAGCCTTCTTAGCTCGTCCATCTTGATATGATCCAAGGGAAGGGGTGAATATTGAAAATACTCAAGTAAAATATAATCCAACATATATAATTATAACAAGAAGCTAAACATGAAATACCTAACAGTTTACTTGGTCAAGCGTGACAATAAAACATTAGACAAACACTGGCCAATCACAACAATATAACAATAGCAACCAAAGGGGTTCCAAAGATCCATCAATAGAATGACCTCAACCGATCATCAATTTGGGAGCTTGCCACCACATCATAATATTTAACCCATAAATAGGAACTCAGTTTCCCTAAGGCTCCATCCTAGAGAAATCCACATCATATCATTGGGTTCCTAGACCCTTAGCTCAAGCAATGGGGAGCTACATCGTGAATCTCAAGGGGCTAAACCCAGTCAAACTCTACCCAAGGAAAGCATGCAAGCAGTAGCACGAGGTCAGAGGGAGCTCTCGTCCTAAGCCCGGTATGTCTCTATACATGTTGCACACAACTGATCGATATGTCAATAGAAGACCTACTTTCTGAATAAAAGCCCAGGTCTAAGAGAGTACCTACACGATAGATACACCATCTGGTGCTCGTACAATGTTGGCCCTCACCATGGTACAGCCCAGGTCCATGTGTATCGCACACCCAGAAGGCTCAAGTCAATGATAGGCTTCCACCCTGATCTTGGGCCCGGTTTACTGTGTGCCCAAAACTAGTCTATCAGGGGAGGGTGACTCTGGTCCTCCCAGCCTTTAGATGATGACAAATATTGCTAAACATGATAATAAGAGTAATAACTCAGTCTCCTCACATGCAATTCCTCATCGTCACAGGTATCACATACGAGAGACTACAAGCAACAACCTAGCATGATACTAATATATAATATGCGCCCAGTCAACACGCTGGCATAACAATAGAAAAGCCTAACAATATGTAATGGGCCAACAAAACATCACATAATCAAGTACATAATCCAATAAACAATATTATCCACAATCCAATAAATTGGCATGCTTAAATAAGTATGTGCCCAACCGGCAAGCTAGCATAACATGTAATATTCAGGGCCCCAACGGCATACAATGAGCCACATAAGAAAATAACATACAACTCTTTAAATTAATATGCTTATAGACACATATACAGTTCAGTAACATTCTCATTGGTACATCCATTCATATCAAAACACAAATTAAGCATGCATATCAACATACAAGTTAAGTCAATCGAATACATTGTGTATGAGGACCACGCAACTCCTAGAGGAAAGCCGTTAATACAAAGCTGAGCAATTCCCTAGCATCCAGCCAACAGACGCTCCTAAGCATGTACACCTATTTACCACAACTAGTCAAAACCACTTATGAATTATATTGATCCTAAATGACATGCCAAGAAGTTTATTAAGCTAGCACCCATTTATACTTAATCTATCTAGTAGTCAGCTGGTAATTTTTTTAATTATTAGCCCATATTACAATAATTAAACTAACCACCTACTTGTAATAATTTAATTATCAGTCCCTATTACAAAAGTAACCTAACAATAGCTTATTATTAATTTTATAATAATCCAGCAGCATGCACAACTCATTTGCCCATTTATTCTAATTAAATTCCTCTAAATCCTTTTTTAATTAATAATTAAGTTATGACTCTTAATATTAGACATTGCTCACGCTAATAATTTAACGAGACTCATCGTACCCATAATAATGTTAACACCCATTTTATGACCATTAACTAATTACCTAATTGTAAACATTTAATTAACAACCCACATTTTATTATAATATGCACAACACTCTAAGCCAATTACATGAACGACCAGCTTAATTATAATTGATCATAAGCAGCAACTTAGTATGTATAATTAATTATGCAGCAACCCACTTACTAACTAATAGATCAAATGCCACCCAATAATCAATTTAGTGAAATGAAAGCCAAGCCTATTAATCTTCTAATTAACCAATAACCCAACAGGTCATAATTCTTTAGTTTAAGTTCAACCCCAATCCATCTCTTTATTATACACAACAATAACCCATTAAGTCATTTAAATAACTACAACTCATTTAGTTAACTAAATAATCCAACTAACTGCCCATTATTTAATAGTTACAGCCCAAAGGAACAGCCAAGTTACCAAACCACAGGTGGTGAAATTTGATGGTTCTCCTATGAGGTGAAGGGAAGAAGATGAGTTGTGGCAGCTTAATTGTGTTAAATTGAGGAGAAAATGAGTGATGAAGAGGAGGGGGTGAAAGAATTGAGGGGGTCGTAACTGGAAAAAGTAATCAAATTCTTGTGGTGCACAACTAAGTACACCTAAAAATCACTTTGAAATTCTCACCGTTTCCTATTTTAATTTAACATTTTAATTCCATAGAATCACCCCTAAAAATCACTTTGACCCATGATTTTAATTATTTACCCAACTCATAACGTATACTCCATTTTTGGAATAAAAACCAAGCTTAAGCCTCAACTAATTAACACTAATGTTTCATTCTCAAAACCCAACAATCATTAATATGAAACCAATACAAAGCAATCACAAGTCAAATAATTACGAGGAACCTCATAAAATAATTAGAAAAGAAACGCGGGGGGTGACACGTTAATACCCTCTTTTTGCCTCAATGAGCTTAAGAACTAACCAATGTAGAAAATATTGAAGTGGAGAAAATGAAATTCAAGAAAAATCTCGAGAAATGGTTTAGAGATGACACAATTATTCAATATTTTCAAGGGATTGGCTAACAAAATCTCTAGGAAACAATAGCCTTGTGGATCCACTAATATACATTCGCGAATTTAGTTCACAGGGGATCAATATTTCTCTTCAAAAGTATTTGCTTGGAATGTTCGAGGGTTAGAATCCCACACTCTAAAAGATCAATAATTATACAACATATTATCAACATCCATCCCAATATCATTAATTTTCTTTCCAACCAAGTTGAACGAAGCTAAATCAATCTGAACTCCTATTAGCATTGGTTGGACTCAATCAAAGTGGTTATTGGAGAAAGAAAACAACAAAGAAAGAGAGGCATAATGCCTTAATGATTTTATTCATAACACAAGCTCTCAATTCATAGAAAGGGCATATTACGAGCTTATATAGAATGGAGATCACAAAGAAGTTCAAGACTAATGGATAAGAAGATTAGGTGAGGAAAAGAGAAGTTTATATGCTATGGACTCTACCTAACTACCACGCCTCATCAATGAGAAGTACATGAAGGATTGTGTCTTAATATCCCCCATCAAACTAGATGGAAGGGTAAATCACAGGCCAAGTCTGCTGACAATTAGATTATGAAACTGAGTGTGAGGGAGAGCTTTAGTGAGGCAATCTGCAAGCTGAAGGTGAGAGGAGATATTTCGTATATGAAGTTAATTGGCAAGAACTTTTTCATCTATAAACTGAGCATCTACTTCAATATGTTTGACTAATGTCTAGGAATAACAAATTTTTGCAAAAATAATTAACAATCACCATAACTTCAAATCTATCCAATTTCAAGCATCGATTACATATTTAACATTCTACAACACACAGTTAAAATAGAAAATTAATATGAGTGCAGAAATGTGCCAACCTCAACACAGATGGTAAAAAACATTATCGACACACGTTACAAAGAATTATGAAATTAGGGCAAAAAGGACGATGGTAACGAGGGAAGAAAGAGAAATTAAAGTATAAGATGTTGAAAAAGACAACTTTTATCTAAATGACTACTTTGTCCATCTAAAATAAGCTTGAGGAGTTAATTGAAACACTAATCAAACTTCAAGGGAGGTAATTGATCAAATTGAAAGTTTTGGGATGTAATTGTTACATACTACTGACTTAAGAAGTGCACTGTTGGATGAATTTTGTCAAGACGTGCCTGATACCTACGACCCATGACACCATGGTCACATGCATCCAAACACTCCTGGTCTATTCCATTTTTGAAGGGCTAAACATTAATGTTGGGAAGATAATCGCTGGAAAATAAAAAATATATATATATGTGAACAAGAAGTAGGGGAAACTGTTTTTTCCTCACTTGATCATGATGCTCTGTCTAAGGCAAGGAGTTCATCCTCTCTCAAAAGATCATGTGATTTAGCCTAGACATGCGCATGCAACTCTTGAGTATCGTTCAAGAAACATTCATAGTGCCAAAACACATGTGAACAAGAAGTAGGGGAAACTAGTTTTCCCTCACTTCATCATGATGCTCTGTCTAAGGCAAGGAGTTCAGCCTCTCTCTAAAGATCATGTGATTTAGCCTAGACCTATGCATGCAACTCTTGAGTATCGTTCAAGAATCATTCATAGCACAAAGGTAGGGGCATTCCTACCGGCGTTGAATAAATTCTTACCAAGCTCAAGGAGAAGCGCAATGTAGCCAACCTTTTCTATGGCCACACGAGAGCATATTGGGAGTACGCCCAATTGCATACAATGTCCAAGGTAGTTATTGAAATTTAACGTTGGTTTATTTCAATTCTTGGAGTTTTCATTTGATATCACTCAGCCTTGGATATCGCCATCGCCGCCTCCAGAAGGAAGCTATGAAGACTCGATGTAACGGCCCAGGTTTTCATTCCGGTTCTCCAGGTACGTTTGGCTTCTTATTCGGTTGTTTGGTTTGGTCGTTAGGGCTGTTTGAGCTTCTAGGGATATTTTGGTCATTTGGCTTCCAAGGGCATCTTGGTAATTGTTCAAGGTTTCAGGTTATTTCTCATACTTGTGTTGAGTTGTTGTTTGTGTTCTGGTTTCAGGTTCTAGGACTGGGAGTTGTTTAGAGGTCGTTCAGAATTAAACAGAAAAATAGAATTAAAATGTGAGTTTGCCAGGATTCGAAGGGGGATTCTCCTCTAAGGACACTTGGCAAAAAGGAGGATTTTGGAGCATTTTAAAATAACAAAATTAAAGGAAAATCCCCATCCCCTACCTCATTTGATCGTGAAACCCTAGCCCTCATTCCTCTTCATTTTCTTCTTGGCCACACCACCCAAGCTCCATCGTATCTGTCTTGCCGTCGCAAAGCACACACAATCGCCATAGTAGCCCAGCAGTCGAGCCTTGGCAGCCGCACACATAAGCGCAACCCACACCAGCACCGAGCGTAGCTTTGCCGCCAGCAGCTCTACATAGCCAGCAGCTAGCCCACGCGAGCCATCCCACCATCGCGCGCAAGCCTCAAGCCCACAACTCCTCGCACTCGACCGTCGCCTAGATCGCTTGCCGTGTAGATCACCCAAGCGAGGTTCGCCTTCCTACATTAACACCATCGTCCCATCACCCTACCGCGCAGATGCACGCCCTAGCAAGTAGCACCTCGAGTCCGCGAGCAGATTCGCCCAACAGCCTTTGACCACTATCGCGCAGCCAGCAGCACCCGCCATCCGTGCTGCACGACCCACGTCACAGCCCCTTGCGCGAGCCCAGCTGCACCCGTCCACAAGCAGCCGCATGCCCATACTCTGTCGAAGCCTGCCGTCCACCCGCCGAGCTTGTTGCTGCCGAGCCTTGTGCTTAAGGTATTGGGTCTTGTTTATTGATTCTGCAGCTCGAGGAGTTCATTCTGTTGATTGATTGTCTGTTCCACTTTTCAGGTAAGGGTTCCTTGCCGAGGTTGTGTGGACCTTGTGCACGGCCTTGATTAATTCCTAGCTTGCTTGTTCTGTATGATTTATAAGTTGATAGTGGATAGGTTTATGGAGGTTGACTAAATGCTATGATATGTCTTGTATGCCCTGTTTACTGATTACTGTGTTTATGCACGTTCTGTTTGTTAGGGCTTGGCATGTAGTTTACTGGTTTTGGCTGCAGCACTCCCTATTTTATAACTGTCCCGAATGTCTGCAATACTCTGTTGATTCTAGACTTGTGGTTTATTGGACACTGTTAGCTCTTGGCTGCCTTGTGTACTAGAGTTCATTAAGGAGTCACGAGTGTCAGTCGAGTTGCGTGCTAGCTCGTTCCCGAGTGCCAGTCGAGTTGAATGCTGGCTCGTTTCCTGAGTGTCAGTCGAGTTGCGTGTTGGCTCGGTAGGCTCAGGACTTGCCCAGTTGCGTGCAGTCCATGATCTTCAAGGATTGAGTTGATCTAGGGTTTGGCCCAGTTGCGTTGGCACTCAAGCCTTCATTCGGACTCGCCCAGCTGCGTGCGGTCCCTAATCGACCTAGTTGCGTTGTCGAACCAGATTTGCCCAGTGGCGTGCTGTCCATTGACAGCCAAAGTTGAGCTGTATCAGGGTTGAGCCCAGTTGCGTGCTGCCCGACATAGTAAGAACAAGCCCAATTTCTTGCTGTCCAGGACAAGCCCAGTAGCGTGTTCTCCCAGTTAGCCCAGTTGAGTGCTAACTTAGTTTTATCTTAGAGATAGACTTTCCAGAGATCGAGGTCACTTAGGTTGCCCTTCTGTCTAGTCAGCCAAGTGGCGTGCTGACCCTGCTCGACACTTGTCGTCCTTTACTGATGAGACTGCCATTAAGTTAATCGTTTTTTTCTTGTATGCTAGGATGCTAAATGATTTGTCTTGCGTAATGTACCTCGATTGGGGAATTCTTACTGAGTGCAATTGTACTCGCCCTTTCTGTGGTTTCTTCCACCAGGTAACTTGGCACAACATCGAGGTGGCTAGAGGAGGAGTTGAATGGTCATGGGGATGAGTTCGCTGCATCTGCTGTTTACATTTGCATATTTATTCTGAAAACATTATTTTAAGCTGTAATGGTTTTATATACCTTGGCCAGAGGCTAAGTGGTTTTGACTTTACCAGTGTTTGGAATTGAATGATTTTAATAAGATGCATGTTTTTTTTAATCTTTATGGCTATGTTTTAAATGAATTTTGATATAAGGCATTTAGTAAGGGCCATTTATGACCATCTAGAGTCGGGTATTTACAGTTGGTATCAGAGCTTAGATTCATAGATTCTGTAGACTGACCTACTGAGTTAGGTCGTTGTGTCCCAAACCATCAGCACTCTAACAGTCGCCAGGTATGTGTTTAAACTTGTTTTAAGGGTTAAGTTTACATTACCTGTACCTAACATACTAGCCATGTTTTGTTGATGGCAGTGTTGGACCGAGCTTGGACTAACTTAGTGTTTTGCGTACAGATCGCCAGTATGCCAATTACCAGCCGTGGAGCAGGATCGTCTGGTACAGCCAACCGAGGTGTTGGCATTGAGATTGCGACTGATGAGACAGCATCAGGATTGAACCAGACCCGTAGGCCTCCTATGGCCCAAGTTGCTGATATGCCCTAAGCAGAGGGAGAGATCTCTTAGCCCCAGACTGCAGCTCCTGGAGCAGAGCTGGCATAGATGATGCGTGAGATGATGCTCATGATGGCTGAGCAGAGAGCCTCGTAGGTGCAGTTTTCAGAACAGCTTGCTGAGTAGCTCGTAGGGTAGAGAGAGGAGTCCCAAGCCCAGATGGCTCACCTCACTCAGTTGTTCAGGCAGGCACCATCAGTTGCACCTACATCCCCAGTGAACCCTCAGGTAGGGCAGGAGCCTATAGTTGTTGAGGTAGCTGCAGGAAATGAAGCCACCGAGTATGGCCATTGGCTCAAGGATTTTTGCAAGTGGAAGCCTAAGAAGTTTAATACCTTTGAAGATCCGTTGAAGGCAGCGAGATGGTTGGCCAGGATGGAATACATCTTCCAAGTGATGGATTGCCCAGATACTCAGAGACCACAGTGTGCCGCGCATGTCCTCGCTGACATAGTAGTGTGGTGGTGGGAGTCCACACTTCGAGGTAGACCTACAGGATCCCCACCCCCTACTTGGGAATTCTTTAGGGCTGCATTCAAGACTCAGTACATCAATGAGGAAGCCCAGCAAGAGATGGTTGAGGCATTCAATAGTCTGAAGCAGGGAGGTGATTCCATAGAAGGGTATGAGAGGAAGTTTTCTGAGCACAGTTACTTAGCCCCAGAGCTAGTTGCTACTAAGGAGCTCGAGATAAAGAAATTTATTGGAGGGCTCTAGTTGGAGGTTGCCCAGGACGTAAGGGCACTCGCTCCAGATACTTACACCAAGACCCTGGCTTTGGCCAAGATATATAACCGTAAGTATCCTCTTGTGAAGACCCCTGTAGTAGCTCAGATTGCACCGGCCAGCTCAGGGCAAAAGAGAAAGTTTGAGCATAGAGGTCAGCCGCGCTGATAGAGCCGTTTTCAGTAGAGAGACTAGGGTCGACAGTAGAATGTAGTGAGACAGCCACCTTTTTATCGAACTTGTGGCAAGATGCACTTTGGTCTGTGTGGATCAGCCCTGAGATCCTGCTTTAGATGTGGTAAGGAGAGGCACATGGCCAGAGCGTGCCCTTAGGGTGAGATAGCAGCTAGACCGGCTCAGCAGCAAGGTCAAGTATTCGCTATGACTCGGCAGAAGGCCGAGAAGACTAATGCAGCTGTTGCAGGTACTTTACTTGTTCTGGACCAATATGCATACGTTCTGTTTGATTCGGGCTCGACCCATTCATTTATCTCTGCATTGTTTGCTAGCAAGCTTGTTTAGTGTTGGAACCTTTAGGGTTCGAATTGTGTGTTGCCACTTCTTCGGGAGTTAGTATGTTGGCTAGTGATAAGGTTAGAGACGGTAGGATCCTAGTATCCGGAGAGTCTTTAGCAGCCACCTTCATAGTGTTTCCTATGAATGGGTTCGATGTAATCCTAAGGATGGATTGGTTAGCAGAACACCATGCGTTAATTGACTGCCGACAGAAAGAAGTTGTGTTCAGGCCGCCTAAGAAATCTAGTTTCAAGTTTTGCGGTGTCTAGAGCGAAGTCTTTTTGCCGTTGATTTCTACAGTGAAGCCCAACGTTTGCTAGCTCGAGGAGCTTGGGGCTACTTGGCAAAGTTGTCCGGAGGAGAACATCCTCCGTTGTCAGTCGATCAGGTACCAGTTGTGCAAGAGTATACAGATGTGTTTCCAGAAGAGTTGCCTGGGTTACCACCTCAGTGGGAGGTTGACTTCAGTATTGAGCTCATGCTGGGGACTCTCCCTATCTCGAAAGCTCCTTACAGGATGGCGCCAGCGGAGTTGAAAAAGCTGAAGGTTCAGTTGTAGGAGATGTTGGACCGGGGATTCATTCGTCTCAGTGTGTCCCCGTAGGGAGCACCAGTGCTATTTTTTAAAAAGAAAGACAGTTTGATGCGCCTCTGCATAGACTACAGAGAACTGAACAAGGTAACAGTGAAGAACAAGCACACTCTGCCTCGTATTAATGATTTGTTCGATCAGCTCCAGGGAGCTTCTATGTTTTCAAAGATAGATTTGAGATCAGGTTACCATCAGTTGAGGATCAGGGATGCAGACATCCCTAAAACAGCTTTCAGGTCGAGGTATGGCCACTACGAGTTCGTGGTAATGTCTTTCGGGCTAACCAATGCCCCAGTAGCTTTTATGGATATAATGGACACCGTGTTCAAGGCATTCTTGGAAAGCTTTGTCATCGTATTCATCGATGATATTCTGATATACTCTAAGACTAGAAAGGACCATGCTACACACCTGAGACAAGTTCTGACAGCTCTGAGGCAAAATCAGTTGTATGCCAAGTTCTTCAAGTGTGATTTTTGGTTGGAGCAGGTTGCTTTTCTTGAACATGTTGTATCTAGAGATGGCAAAGCAGTGGACCCCATCAAGATTGATGCATTGAGTTCTTGGGCTAGACCAACCACGGTCGCAGAAATTCGCAGCTTTCTAGGTTTGGCAGGCTACTACCGTAGGTTCGTTAAGGACTTTTCTACCAAAGCAGCACCCTTGACCAGGTTGTCTAGGAAGGGTGTTGAGTTTGTTTGGGATGATAAATGAGAAGAAAGCTTTGCCGTGTTGAAGCATAGTTTGACCACAGCTCCAGTGTTGTCAATTCTAGAGGGAAAAGGTGGTTTCGTGGTATATAATGATGCTTCTAAGTTTGGGTTGGGTTGTGTCCTGATAAAACATGGAAAGGTTATTGCTTATTCTTCGAGACAGTTGAAACCGTATGAGAAGAACTACCCGACGCATGATATGGAGTTAGCAGCAATGGTGTTTGCTTTGAAAATCTGGAGGCACTATCTGTATGGAGAGAGAATCCAGATGTTTATAGACCACCAGAGCCTCAAATACTTCTTCACTTAGAAGGAGCTGGACATGAGGTAGAGGAGATGGCTGGAGTTGGCAAAGGATTATGACTGTGAGATCCTCTACCATCCAGGCAAGGCCAATGTTGTGACTGATGCCTTGAGTAGGAAAATTTCGCATTCTGCAGCCTTGCTGAGTTCACATATCCCATTGCAAAAAGAGTTAGAGCGAGCTAGTATAGCAGTGTTATTGGGAGAGGTTACCGCCAAGGTAGCCCAGTTGACTATTCAGCCTTCCATTAGGTAGAGGATTATTGATAGCCAGCTGAGTGATCACGAGTTGAGCTGACTGATCTCTAAAGTTTAGGCCGATGGAGACTTTGACTTTGTAGTGGCCCCAGATGGTGGTTTGAGGTATAGAAGACGCCTCTACGTACCAGTGGACGCTAAACTGAGAGCTGAGTTACTTTTTTAGGCTCACAATTCCCCGTTCACTTGGCATCCTGGGGGCACCAAGATGTATCAGGACCTTAACCGACCTTCTAGTGGAATAATATGAAGAGGGATATTGCAGAGTTCGTTAGCTGGTGTCTCACTTGTCAGCAAGTGAAGGCTCCCAGATAGAAACCCGTAGGGTTGTTGCAGCCACTGAGCATACTTCAGTGGAAATGGGAAGAGATCTCCATAGACTACATTTCTGGATTGCTAAGGACACCGAGAGGATTTACTCAGATCTGGGTGATAGTAGATCGTTTGACCAAGAGTGCACACTTCATTCTCGATAAGATCACTTATATCGTGGAACAGTGGGCACAATTATTTTTGGAGCAGATTGTTCGGTATCATGGGGTACCAATTAAGAATTTGTCTGACAGAGACTCCCATTTCACTTCTCGTTTCTAGAGGGTGCTCTAGAAAGGTTTGGGTACTGAGTGCAGTTTCAGTACCGCGTTTCACCCTCTGAGGGTGAACCAGATTTTGGAGGATATGCTGAGAGCCTGTGTGTTTGACTTCTCGGGTAGTTGGGACCAATATTTGTATTTGATGGAGTTTACTTACAACAACAACTATCAGGCGACGATTCAGATGGCACCGTCTGAGGCTTTGTATGGTAAGCGTTGTAGGTCTCTAGTGTTCTGGGAAGAGGTTAGTGACAGATAGGTTCTGGGTCCCGAGTTGCTTTAGTTGACTAATGATGCAGTGTAGAAGATCCGAGCTCGTAAGTTGACTGCCCAGAGTAGGTAGAAGAGCTACACCGATGTTAGGTGTAGGGACTTAGAGTTTTTGGTGGGGCAACATTTTTTTTTTAAGGTAGAACCGATGCGTGGAGTATTGAGGTTTGGTAAGAGGGGCAAGTTGAATCCCAGGTTTGTGGGCCTTTCGAGATCCTTGAATGAGTCGGTCCAGTGGCATACTGATTAGCGCTGCCCCCATCGTTGGCATCTGTACATAACGTATTCCACGTGTCGATGCTACGTCGGTATGTTGTGAATCTGTCCCACATTGTTGATTACGAGCCGTTGGAGCTGAACTAGGACTTGATCTTCGAGGAGAAACCTGTGCAGATTCTGGCCCAGGAAAGCAAGGTTTTGCGTAACCGAGAGGTCAACATAGTCAAGGTTCAGTGGATAAATTAGAGAGCAGAGGAAGCAACATGGGAACTTGAGGACGAAATAAGAACGCACTACCTAGAGTTATTCCAGTCTAAGGACTTTCGGGGACAAAAGTCTTAAAAGGAGGGAGTAATGTAACGGCCCAGGTTTTTGTTCCGGTTCTCTAGGTACGTTTGCCTTCTTATTCGGTTGTTTGGTTTGGTCGTTAGAGCTGTTTGAGCTTTAAGGGATATTTTGGTCATTTGGCCTCCGGGGGCATTTTGGTATTTTTTTAGGGTTTCGGGTTGTTTCTCAAACTTGTGTTGAGTTGTTGTTTGTGTTCTAGTTTCAGGTTCCAGGACCAGGAGTTGTTTGGAGGTCGTTTGGAATTAAACAAAAAAATAGAATTAAAATGTGAGTTTTTCAGGACTCGAAGGGGGAACCTCCAAGGACATTTGGCAAAAAGGAGGATTTTGGAGCATTTTAAAATAAGAAAATTAAAGGAAAATCCCCATCCCCTACCTCATTTGATCGTGAAAGCCCTATCCCTCATTCCCCTTCATCTTCTTCTTGGCCGAACCTCACATCCTTCACCCAACCACCATTGCCGCACCACCCAAGCTTCATCGCATCTGCCTTGCAGTCGCCAAGCACACACCATCGCCATTGTAACCCAGCACCCGAGCCTTAGCGGCACGCACAAGCGCAGCCCACCCCAGCACCGAGCACACCTTTGCCGCCAGCAGCCCCGCATTGCCAACAGCTCGCCCACGCGAACCATCGCACCATTGTCTGCAAGCCTCACGTCTGCAGCTCCTCGCACGCGACCGTCTTCCAGATCGCTCGCCGTGCATATCGCCCACTAGAGCTTCACCTGCCCGCATCGATGCCATCGTCCCATCACCCCACCGTGCAGACCCACGCCCTTGCAAGCAGCACATCGAGTCTGCGAGCAGATCCTCCCAACAGCCTTCGCCCACGTTCGCGCAGCCAGCAGCACCCTTTCGCACGCAGCCACACCCCCACACTCTACCGAGGCCTGCCTCACACCAGCCGAGCTTATTGCTGCTGAGCCTTGTGTTTATGGTATTGGGTCTTGTTGATTGATTCTGCAGCTCGAGGAGTTCATTCTGTTGATTGATTTTCTGTTCCACATTTCAGGTAAGGGTTCCTTGCTGGGGTTGTGTGGACCCTACGCATGGCCTTGATTAATTCCTAGCTTGCTTGTTCTACATGATTTATAAGTTGATAGTGGATAGGTTTGTGGAGGTTAACTGAATGCTATGATTTGTCTTGTATGCCCTGTTTACTGATTACTGTGTTTATGCACTTTCTGTTTGTTAGGGCTTCGCATGTAGTTTACTGGTTTTGGCTGTAGCACTCCCTGTTTTATAATTGTCCCGAATGTCTGGAATACTCTGTTGATTCTAGACTTGTGGTTTATTGGACACTGTTAGCTCTAGGTTGCCTTGTGTACTAGAGTTCATTAGGGAGTCACGAGTGTTAGTCGAGTTGCGTGCTGGCTCATTTTCCGAGTGTCAGTCGAGTTGCATGTTGGCTCGGTAGGCTCGGGACTTGCCAAGTTATGTGCAGTCCATGATCTTCCAGGTTTGAGTTGATCCAGGTTTTGGCCCAGTTGCATTGCCCCCGGAGCCTTCATTCGGACTCGCCTAGTTGCGTGCGGCCCCTGATCAACCTAGTTGAGTTGTCGATCCAGATTGGCTTAGTGGCGTTGCCAATTCAGGGTTTGGCCCAGTTGCGTTGCCACCTGACTATGCTTAGGACTAGCTCAGGGCATGTTGTCCATTGATAGCCAAGTTTGAGTTGTATCAGGGTTGAGCCCAGTTGCGTGTTGCCCGGCATAGTAAGGACAAGCCTAGTTGCGTGTTGTCCAGGACAAGCTCAGTAGCATGTTGTCCCAGATAGACTTTCCAGAGACCGAGGTCATTTAGGTTGCCCTCCTGTCTAGTCAGCCCAGTGGCTTGCTGACCCTGCTCAACAATGTAGTCCTTTACTGATGAGACTGCCAAGTTAATCATTGTTTGCTTGTATGATAGGATGATAAATGATTTGTCTTGCGTAATGTACCCCAGTTGGGGAATTCTTACTCAGTGCAATTGTACTCACCCTTTCTGTGGTTTCTTCTACCAGGTAACTTGGCACAGCATCGAGGAGGCTAGAGGAGGAGTTGAATGGTCATGGGGATGAGTCCGCTGCATCTGCTATTTACATTTGCATATTTATTTCTGAAAACATTATTTTTAAGCTCTAGTGGTTTTATATACTCTGGCCAGAGGCTAAGTGGTTTTGACTTTACTAGTGTTTGGAATTGAATGATTTTAATAGGATGCATGTTTTTTTTTTAAATCTTTATGGCTTTGTTTTAAATGAATGTTGATATAAGGCATTTAGTAAGGGCCATTTATGACCATCTAAAGTCGGGTCTTTACACTCGAGCTCCAGCCTGCAAAGCTAGTGGTAACGTAACAATTTGCTATATTTTATGTGTAAGTTATGTATTGTCTGCACGTTACATGCATTAATTCCTTTAGTATAGACACATCATAGGTAGACGATAAATGAACAAATACGTAAGTAATATTAATTTATGATAAAGGAAGATGAGTCATTGTTTACGGCAGTTGCTTTAAACTAGCAAGAGTTGATTGGGGCCCGTTTGGTAACGTTTTCGTTTCTTGTTTTTCGTTTTTGTCTCTCTTTTTTTTAGAAACAGTCTTGTTTGGTAACGGTTTCGTTTGTTCTTCCTAAAATTATATATTAAAAAAAGTTCCAATATTTGGCTTGAAAGTGACAAACTCCAAAATTGAGTTTCTCATGTTCTCTTTTTTTGCTCAAACATATATTTATATAATATTTTAATTCCTAAAAATATAATATGAATATTATTATATTATTTAATTTTTTTAATATAAACTATTTTTATTTTTATTTTTAGTTTTTTTGGAAAATTTTTTATAATTATTATTATTATTATTACATATTAGTTAATTATTATTTTTTTTAATATAAACTATTTATTATTATTATTTGAGATGGTATTATTTTAATTTCAATATAAAAGTTATACTATTTTTTTGTATACAAGTCCTTATTTTAATTTCAATGTACATTGGATTTTATATTAATTTTTAAATATAATTTCTATAAATAATAATAAATTTCTGCAGCTGTAGAAAAAGGTAAAATATACTATAAATATCAAAATTTTAGAATATTTTTTTAATAGAATTTATGTGTAAATGTTTTATTTTATTTTTTAATTTTATTATTGATATACATAATTTAAAAATGTTTAGTATGTGTATTACAAATCGAGCAAAGGAGAGAGAATGAGTGACCATCAAAAGAAAAGAGAGTTCTTATTAATTAATGATCAAACTGTGCCAACCAGTGTAAGTTGCGTGTGCCCTTAACCAAAGAAACCTCTTGCTGACGATAATTCAATGTGCTCTCTTGACCTTCCCCCTCAAGCCAATGGTAGTAGATGACACAACATTGAGCTTGGACACAATGGGAACAAATCGAGCATCGGTTTAGTAAGGATGTTTGCAACTCGTGCGGCAGCTGGAAGGCGACAAACTAAAATTCTCTTATTCAACACCAAGTCACATACAACGTAGATGTCTATCTCTACACATTTTGTACAAGAATGCAACACTCGGTTTGCACTAAGATGTACCGCGCTCAAGTTGTCACACCATACAATGGGTCAACTTTGAAGTTTGAAACCCAAGTACTGAAATAGTGACTCCAACCAGACTAATTCAGCAGAGACGTGAGCTAAGTTGCGCTACTAAGCTTCAGTGCTGGACCGAGATATGATTGTTTACTTTTTTTATGCCCATTGAGTTAGATTGCTTCAAAAAAATACACAATTCTACAAAATTGGGATATAATGATCCTAAAAAAGTATCACAAATGTTTTAGAATATACTTTTTTTGCAATCATTGTATCGCACATCATCTATTCTCTTTAGTTGATACTTTTTAAGAAGTGTTATGAAAACTCGTTAGATGAAACTTTTCTGCAATCATTATATCGCACATTATCTATCATTTTTAGATGATACTTCTTAATTAAGTGTCGTTCAAACCCTTTAGATGATATTTTCCAACCATCATTGATACTTTTTTTTTATGACATTAATTTGCTATCTCATATCAACTATATATGATATATAAAATAGATTTCATTAAAGAGTTTATATAGATATTTCTTTGGAGTCATTAAATATACAAACATGACTCTTCATTTAAGTCATATATCTCCAATTGTTGACAAGTATTTATTGTCAATAAAGCGGTAGATTTTTTTTTGGAAAACTATAATAGAGTTTTTTTGTTTGATGCAAATACGAGTATTAAAACTAAATTAGTCTTCAAGTCTGATTAAGTATAAGAACTTTTTATCAAAATCGTCATTCATAGATAAGTATCTTGGTAGTACTTTATACATATTATCATAATACAATAAACTACCATTACACTTGATAGAAAATATACACGATTTTTGCAACTAACCTGTACCAAACAAAAAAAAAGAAAGAAAAAGAAAAGAAGTACAATACATATTAATATTTGTCTCTATAACTTCATCATTTGACTTGGGTTTGTGCAAGACCTAATGAGCAAACAATATTTAAGTAAGAGTTAATGAAGCTTGTAAAAAAATAAAACTCATGTTACAATAGAACACCAAATGTTTAAATAGATATGCACATGCAAATCACAAATCACTTATAATGTAAATATATGACTATCATAACAACTAGATTTTGATAGTCATAAACCTAATACAATGGAACAAATAATAATAGCACTACTTTGATATGAATTACTAAGTGCAAATATTAGAAGGGTCATGATATTTTTTATAAATCATGTGACCTTTTACATGGAAAGGTGAGATGCTTAATGGAGGACCAGACCGAAATGGAAGAAATAAAAAAAAGTTGCAAAGAGAATATTGGGAAGACTAAGCTTCCTCTCGAGGCCTTTTTGCGCCAGATTTGTTGTTATGTGTACATCAATTTCACTATGAACAATGAATACATATATCAAACTTACCAAGTAGTTATGTGTCAGGTTTGTAAAGCTTTATGCATTCCTTGTTCATTTGTAGTATAATCTCACCAAGCTCTTCCTGAGATACATTCAACAAAGAAAATTGAGATTAAAAAAAGAAAGAAAGAAATAAAGAAAGATGTGATCTAAAAAACATGTAACAAACATGAGATATTTAAAGAAATACAAGCAATGACTAAGTAGTTAAATGAGATAAATGATTAATAAAAGTTACAAACAGGTTATAAAACAACCTTAAACCTGCAAAGTATCACTAAAATAAATAAATAATTTTTCCAATATATATCAGGTCCAACAAAATGCAAATGAGATGTTAGTGTGACATAAACAAGTTGATTAAAAGAAAAAAAAAGTTGAAGAAAAAGATATTAACCAGTTGTGCTACTGAAACTTATCCACACAAAATAGAAAAAAAATGTATGGGTGAGCATTGGTATTATATGCGTAGTTAAGAGTTGTACCTCAACTCATGATGGATCTCAATCAATTTCACCTACAACATTAAACATAGATAAGAAAAAAAGATTCACAAATAAATATTAGGCGACGCAGTTGCCATATTCAAATAGGAAGATTTAGTTCAAACACACATTGAGAAGAAAAATCAATCCTTCGTCATAAGAGTCAGGAAAGGATTAATACTATGCAAAAAAGACAATCAAAGCAAAAGGTATAAACTAGAGGATAGCTTAATATCTCAACTTTGGGCTAGTTCTAGTCATCAAATGTAAAAGAATAATATAAAACTTAATAGTTGAGGTGTACTCACATTTGCAAGATTCTTAGAAGATCTTGTTTAAGTAGAACTAGCAAAATTAATGCTACAATAGTCATTACCTACAACTATGTCTTGGGCAAGAGACCCCCAAGAACAATTAAAAGAAAAAAAAATTATAAAGGTTAAACATATAAAAAAAAGAGCAAAGTTCATTAAATAACTCATCTACAAAATGATAAAAAGGTTTATTAACAAAAATGTTTATAAACACCAACTACAATAAAGATGTGTGTGCATATGTAACGGCCCAAGTTTCCGCTCCAGTTCTCCAGGTACGTTAGGTTGTTTATTCGGTCGTTTGGTTAGGCCATTAGGGCATTTTGCTCATTTGGCCTTCAGGGGTAGTTTTGTAATTTGCCAGGGTTTCTGGTTGTTTCTTGGCTTGTGTTGAGTTGGTAATTGTGTTTCGGTTTCATGTTCCAGGGTTGGGATTGCCATGGAGAGGTTTGGATGTCGTTTGGTTAAAAATAGAAAATAAGAAAATAAAGTGACCTTGCAAAGATTCGAATGGGGAACCTCTTTGGACACATGGCATTTAGAGGTTTTTTTGGTGTTTTAATTTAAATGAAATTAGGAGAAAAAAATCACATTTTGTTCTCCCCTCTCTTGCCCTAGCCGACCACCCCGTTCATCCCTCTCATTCTTCTTCTTCGTGTTCTTCTTTCTCCAAGCTCCATTGCCGAACTACCGAAGCTCCATCGCAAGCCCGAGCTGTCGAGCTCCATCGCTAAGCCTTCGTTGTCTAGCACTGCTGCGAGCAGCCCCATGCCCATCACAGCCGAGTCCCCTTGCGATCGCAAATCTTTGCCTCGCCCGAGCGCACCGGCCCCTCGTCGCAGCGCAGCACTCTCCCCACGAGCTTCTGCGAGCGGACCCGCCAGTTCACGCCGCCGATCTGTGCCTCTCGCCCGTGAGCTGCTCCTGCCACACACGCCTGCCAAGGCCTGCCGCAGCCCCATGCCAGTGTCCTTGCCGAGGCTGCCTTGCTGGCGAGCCGTGTGTCTTCTCGGTTTTGGGTGACAACCCTAGTTCTCGAGACTTTGTTGCTGAATTGTTGTTCGGTATTTACATGTTGATTTGTAATGTACTATTTTATTTGCTAGGTTGCATGTTTTGATCCTATTGGTCAAGAGCGTTATTGTTTGTTTGCCTCTATTTCAGGTAAGGGTTCCTTGCCGCAGTCGTGTGGACCCTGCCACGGCATTGATATCTCCTAACTTGTTTATTCTGCTTAATATGCATTCTAGTGGATAAGTTATTATGCTATGTTTTACTTTTTATGCCCTATTCTTGTATGTGGTTAATATGCATGTTAATGGATAGCGATCACCTGTTCTGTTTGTTAGGGCTTGGCATGTAAAATATTTATACACTAATGAATGCATTCTTCGGTTAATATAACTGGTATGTATGCATGAAATACTCTACTATCTATATGTCGGTTGGATGTTGAACCCTGTTAGCTCTAGATTGTTCCAATGTGTTAGAGCCTATTAGGGTTGTTTCGGGTTCCAGCCCAGTTGCGTGCTGACTCGGTTTGGCTCAAGACTCGTCCAGTTGCGTGCTATCTAAGACTAGCCCAGTTGCGTGCAGTCTATGATCTCCCAAGTGTGAGTAGATCCAGGGTCAGCCCAGTTGCGTGCGGTCCAAGATCGGCCCAATTGCGTTGACGATCCAGGGTTGACCCAGTGGCGTGTCACCTAAGTATGCTCAGGACTTGCCCAGTGGTGTGCAGTCCTTAGACGGCCAGGTTTGTGCTGTTATCAGGGTTAGCCCAATTGCGTGCTACCCGAGCATCTTTAGGACAAGCCTAGTAGCGTGTTATCCAAGTTAGCCTAGTGGCGTGCTAACCCTGCTTGTATGCTAGGATGCTAAATGTTTTGTCTTGCGGTTGGGGAACTCTTACTCAGTGTAATTGTAATCACCCTTTTTAAGGCTTTTCCACTAGGTAACTTGGCACAACATTGAGGTGGCTAGAGGAGGAGCTGGATGGTCATGGGAGAGTCTGTTGTATCTTTTTGTTCATTTACATTACGTTTTAACCAAAGAAAAGAGTCTAGAGAATGATAATTCAACCAAAGGAATCAAACCAAAACCTCTAGAATAAGAAGATTTCCATCCAAAAGAATAAACTCTAAAATATACAAAAAATATGAAGTAATTATATGGACCATTGAGAAACACAATCTTCACAAAAGATTTACTTACAAAGTAACATAATAGGAACATTCATCTTGTCTTGGCAAATATAAAAGGTCTCTCGCAACATTTACGTGAAAAATTAAGTATATGGAAAACTTCAAACAAGTTTCACAATCGAGGAACATACCCGAACCACTCCAAATAGCAAGAATTTTAAGGGGAAGTAGCAAATAAAGAAAAAGTTTCATATATAATTAATTTCACTAGGTACTCATATTTAAACAATGAGTTGCTCAAAATATTGATAGACATGCCCAAAAATACTAAAGTGTGGATGCACGGACTCAATATTACTGAAAAATATTACATGGATATGCAAACAAAATCTATAACACACCAACTTCTAATATATAAGTTGATCTAACTAATACAAAGAGCAATTAGGCCACATAGTGTAAAAATTGTAGAATAAAATATTAAGTGAAAAGCAATCATATGGAAGTGCAAAATATGATGTTGTAAATTAGATTGTCATTTGGAGGAATGATATTAATTATATTATAATCTAGGTGCATAGTGAATATTATCCTCTAGAAAAATGTTACTAAAGTATATAAAGGAATTGCAAAATATGATGCCATAAATTTACCAACAATCAATTAATAAAAGGCACTCTGGTATATGAATAGAACCATTAACCCATACCAGGCCAAGAACAAATATAGAAAGAAAAGCAAGATGAAACACTAGACCGTGTCTATCAAAATAATTATATCAAATAAGTATGAAAGCTAACAAAAAAGTGTTTTCTTCAGGCATGAGAATCAACAAGAAATAAGCTAGCGAAGAAATTTATGGCCTGAAGGCAGACAAAAACTTGAACCATCAAGATGTAGGCTAAATAGAAAGAACATGAAAATAAAACATCACGTATTGGCAGAAAACTACTTCGGAAAAAGCACTAGTTGTCAAAGTTGCTTCTTGAAGATTGATTCATGTTGAATGGTTGATGTTTGATTACTTGATTGTTGAAGAATAAATGAAGAAAACATATGGAATACAATAAAAAAAAAAAAAAAAAAAAAAAAAAAAAAATATATATATATATATATAGAAGAAAAATGTACCTTTGAGCGACCAGCATTTCTTTGAGATATCCCCTTTTAAAAGGGCAATCGGTAAAACACCAAAATCAAATTGAAATGTACAACAATTCAATTCTCGAAGATAATCCTCATCTAAATGTAAGTAAAACATTTAAAATTCAATTGATTCATAATGTTAAAGGTTGCATTAGACATCTAAATTGAGACCGATCACAAGAAAAATAATTATAAACTACTAAGCAAATTAACTAACAATTCAACTAAAGTAATGAACTAAATTAAAATAAATTAGCATTAAAGTAAAAAAAAACCGAAGTAAATTATCGAGCTCATTACGTACGTAGCTAGAAAGTGAGTCGATAAACAAGTTCTTACTCCAATGGTTAGTGGTGGTGAAGAGAAGTCAAAGAACTTGCCTAAGATGACCTCCTCGTAAGATAGGTGAAGATTGCATTTGCTAATCTAGTTTTCTCTTCAAGTAGTGCTACCATTTGAAGTCTGACTTGATTCACCACTAAATTCTCATTAATTTACAAAAGTGGGAAGTAACGTATAACCTGTCTTTATAAAATGGGTTTAGACGACACTTATTTGAAATAAAATTTAAGTGGGAGAAGCATTTAAAGTGTCATAAATAAAAACACGCGTTTTATGACACTTTATTAAAATCATCTCGAAATCAGAAATTAAAATAAGTTATCATCACAAAAAAGTGTCATAAATTAAAAAGGCGCATTAAAATAACCTTATATATTTTGTTACAATTATCTTTTTAACCACTTCTAAATTATAACTTTTATCATAATTAAGTCCCTAATTTTTATATATATATATATATATATATATATTATGAAATTGATTTTGTGGTCTGATGACTCTAAAATATAGTCAAATTTCAGCCTAACTTCCAATCATTATTCGCGTATATTAATTGACTATAATCATAAGCTAGGTCAAATTAGGAATAAAAAGGTGTAATTCGCTAATGGTTACGCATTAAGGGAGTTAAATGCTAAATACCGTTTATAGTGCTAAAAATGACCAAAGTAGCGCATTCAGCATAGGTTTCGCAGAAACTTATGATGACTTCTATTTTCACATAAACAGCACTAGCGGAGCATTGCCAAAAGAAGAATCAAGGGTACGAATGCGAGCTGATTGAATTCGGAAGGTTAAGTCTAGAAAATACCTTAAGCAAATAAGGAAGGAAAATGATAATCAAGGGTGCAATTGTGAGCTAATTATGCTCGGAGAATCAAAGCCAGAAAGCACTTCAAGAAAATAAGGAAAGTAATATCCGCCAGCAAGTAATTGACTAATCAGACAAATAAGACAGATTGCTGAAATTACAGGATTCCTAGCAGACAAATTAGACAAATATGGCAAAGAAATCATGGCGTAAATTGGTTTTCCCCCTTCTGGAATGTTCGGAGGCTCAATGACCTAGCTCTATAAAAGGAGGTTGATGAACAGAGAAAGTGGCTGGTTCTTTTCCTGTTCTTTCTTTCGGAGAAGTTAGAGATCAGATCAAGACGACATTTTTTACTGTTATTTTATTTTATTTAAGTTTGCATTGTTAGACTCATTTTACTTTAGTAATACAATTCTATGATGTTTTCGATATCTTGTGTTGTGATTTCTATTTGCATTATGAACTCATTCCCTTAGGATGATGCTGGGAAAATGGATCTTAGTAGCATGTCGTAGGAAGAGATTGGAAGGGATTATTCTAGAGCATGTAAGATAGGTACTTCATTATAATAGCAAGTGTCGACTGGCCATCCACACAAGTTAATAGATTGTAAATCGGAAGAGGAAACGATCTAAGTCTATCGTGCTTGTTTAATAGGTAGCTTTACACCTGTGATACTTTAATTCGGAGTTTAGGAATAAACACGTAACTATTACATACTTAGCGCGAGCAGCATTACACCTAGTCGCAGTTGAAACTGGGATATGTGATGAACGAAAGCGAAACCGGTAGTTTGAATGCGCAATATGATAGAATCCCTTACCGCATGTTTCTTGTTATTGTATTGCTACTGAATTCATGAGTATCCTAGTTTGCCTTAACTTCACAAAAACTATTTCTTGGTTTATTTAACCAGTTCTAATACAAAATCAAACTTCAACTCAACCCACCATTCTATGCAATTTACATTTTAATTCTGAACATCACCTTGAATGATTTTTCCAGTCCCTGTTGAGATCGATAATTTACTTATTACTTTTTGTAGACCACATATACTTGCGTGAAGTGGGATCAATATGCACTATAATTATTCGGCATTTTATAACGCAGATTCGAAGACCCATCAAGTTTTTGGCACCATGACGGGGACTGTGCAAAAATTATTTTTGAGATGAGAGTGTTTGGAATATATATATATATATATATATATAAAGAAAACCGTGGACAGTTTCATTTGCCTTAACATTCCAAATTTACTAGTGCATGAACGCTACTCTTGTGTTTGATCAAAGAACCTGAACGAACTCTTCGAAGGAGGATACGTGAGCGGAGAAGAAGAATTCTCAAATACATGAACCCCATGGCACAACAACAACCTGGAATGATGGACCAACTAGCAGCAGCCACAACCGGTATGGAACATGGAGCAAATGAAAACCCAAATCCTAATTTGCCATCTCCGTAGGAGGTAGATGAGAGAGACAGAGTCATGCGAGCACAATAAGAAGACTTCCCTTATTTGGCATATTTAGGTATGAGTAGATTAAATGATGAAGGTAGACGCCCCGTTTTAACCAATAATATGTATAACATGCTAAAAATTAATGAACCTTTTAGAGGACTTCCATCAGAAGATCCACATCAACATTTGCGTAATTGTTTAGCTGTTAGTAATGCCCATCAGGAAGTCGGTATCTATTTGGAAGATACTTAACTGTTTCTGTTCCCATATTTCTTAAGGGATAAGGCCAGATACTGGATAAACACACTGCCAAGTAATTACACTTGAAGACAAATGGTTGATAGCATTCTAGCAAAGTATTACCCGAGGGCAAGAAGCATGAACTCTAAGAATGAAATCAGTAGCTTTACACAAGAAACTGATGAAACTATAGGAGGAGCGTGGGAATGATACAAAGAGCTTATAGCAAAATGTATATACCATGCTCTATCTTATACGCTTCAAATTGAAAATTTCTATAATGGGTTAAGGGAAACAGACAAGGCGACCCTTAACGCAACAACAGAAGGATGTTTGATGGAAAAAACGTACAATCAGGCTTATAAAATAATTGAAACAACTGCTAAGAATCACGCCCCTAAAGTGAGCCAATATCGTACCCAAGAAAAAGTAGGAAGTAAATTTTAGTTAAGTGAGATGACCGCCATAAAATCTCAATTGGCTACGCTGGAAACACCCTAAAAAAAGTTCAGATGACCGCACCTCAAAACACATCGGCAATGGAGCAATCAACTCCTGAGTTATGTGCACTCTATAGAGGTGATCATTTGTACGAGGTTTGCAGCGAGAATACAGCGTCTGTCAATTATATTGGAAATCCAAACTCATGCCAGTAATACAATCCCTATTCAAATACATATAATGCCGGATGGAAGAAACACCCAAATTTCTCATGGTGGGGGATAGAGTAGTAATGCTAACCAAGCTGGATAGCAGCGAGGACCTCAATACACGGTATTCAGAAGTAACCACCAGCAACCTACACAGCAATATGCAGCACTGAGGGATTGCATAGCAAAGAACGACATGGTTATGATGGAACATCAGACCGTGTTGAAGACTCAACAAGCAACATTTCAGGTGCTGGAACTGCAACTAGGACAAATAGCAGCTGATTTGAAAACCAGGCTGCTAGGATAGTTACCGTTAGACACGGAAGGATCTAGGCAGAACGGCAATGAGCAAGTACATGCTATTCAGCTACAAAGTGGGAAACCCTTGCTAGACAGTGAGGAAATCAGGAAGTATCAAGGAACAAAAGTCGCAGCTAAACCACAAGCAGCGAAGGAGCAATTGAAGGATGATAATGAAGTCGTCATTGAGAAGAAAGTAGGAGAGAGAGTGGAGAAACCATTTGTAAAGACCGGACACTAAATGGTTCAAAATGTCCTTTACTAAGTGATGTGATTCAAAACATATTGCACTTGTAAAGAAGTCAATTCATAACTCCATTTTATTAAAACATTCAAGTCACAAAGACTTGAGCGAAAATCATAAAAAAAAGGTTCAACCTCTAGACAGAGTACAATAAAAACAGTTACAAAATCCCAATAAAACATTACAAGTTCCAGAAATGTATTTCAACAACATGAAAGTAAATGACTCGAGAAGATGCAGCGACCTTTCCCATGATCATCCAGCTCCACCTCTAGCCACCTCGATGCGATGCCAAGTTACCTGGTGGAAGAAACCACAGAAAGGGTGAGTACAATTGCACTCAGTAAGGATTCCCCAACCGGGGTACAATGCGCAGGATAAGTCATCTAGCATCCTAGCATACAAGCATCATACAATAACATGACAGTCTCAACAAGTACAACAGCAGGATGAACATCATCAGGGGCCTATGCTCAAAGCTAGACAGGGTTAGCACACACTAGGCTAACGAGCAGGAGAAATAGTTAAGTAATCTCAGTAGCTATATCAGTACAATAAACATGGTTAGCACACACTGGGCTAACTAAGGACAGCCACACACTGGGCTAGTCCTGGACTAAATCGAGCCAACACGCAACTCGACTGTCACTCAGGCAAGTCCTGCTCATACTTGTCAGCAACACACTGGGCTAGTCCTGAGCAAACCGAGCCAGCTGTCACTCGGGGCACAATCGAGCTAGCACATAACTCGACTGTCACTTAGGCCAAAATGAGCCAGCACGCATCTCGACTATCACTCGTGACACCCAACTAAACTCTAACACTCTGAGTAGCATAGAGCTAACATGGTCCAACTTCCAACTAGCCTATAAACATTAGAGTAATTGCAGACAAACAGAATAATTAATAAACAGGAGAGTGCAATAGAAAAGTACAATAAACTAATTGCCAAGCCCTAGCAAACAGCACAAGCATAAACCTAATATTTAGGAAAACAGGGCATACAACATGCAAGATCAGATTAACAGACTAACAAGAATTAAACATAAGTATAAACAGAGTAGCATCCAAGAAACCTGCAAGAACCTATCCACTAGCAATATAATTCAGACAACCTGCAAAAGCCTATCCACTAACAGAATAATTCAGATAACCTGTAGAAAACCTATCCACTAGCTAAGCAACATATAAAGTCAATCAACTAGGAGATATCATCATCCAGCGAAGATCCACACAACCTCGGCAAGAAACCCTTACTGTCAAACAAGTAGAACCTAACAATATAGAGTGCTTCTTGAGCTGCAGATCACCACACAAGCTAACCTGACAACAAGCCAACAGTAGTTAATACACAAAGCTGAAACAAAACGGTGCAACCAAACTAAAGCAGGAATTAAGGCTTTACGAAAACTCGAGCAAACTCCAACTTCCAAAGGGAGGTCTCGACCAAGACAAGCTAAACCACATAAAAAGGAAACTTCAAGGTTCACTCCTTCCAATCTCGGCTAGGGCATCACAACAACACAAATCACAAGTTAGTCTTGGTTACCCTTCAACACAAAAACCAAAAACCTCCATGTAGCTCTCGGCCACCATGAGGCTCATGGGTAGCACAACACAACCAACACAAACCAACTCACCTTGATGTCTCGGCAATGGAGGAAGAACAATGATGGTCTCGGCTAGCACTTCCAACAAGCACCCAAAGATTTTCGGCTAGGCTAGGGTTGAACAACAAGAACAAAGCTTTGGTTAGAACACACTCCAACCAAAACAAGTTGGATCTCGGCTAGATCTACACATCTATACAACAAAACACAACAATCACTCACCTTGAAGCTCTCAGCAATGATGGCAAGAGCAGGAGCTCTCGAATTTCACCAACAAGTAAGGAAGATCAAGAATGGAGCCTTGCCAATAAAGAACTCAGATCTAAGCAACAAGGAGAGGAGATCAAGGCTACATGAAGATGGAGATCTCGGATCTACAAGGAAAAGAAAGAAGATGGAGTTTGGCTAGATCTAGGCTGGCGCAACAACAAAGAGAAGAAGAGCTTTTCGGATCTACGCTTGCAAGGGAGAAAGAAGAAGAATTGGCTTGGAAATGGAGATGGAGCTTGAGATCTTGGAGAGTCGGCCATGGAGGAAATGAAGAAGAAGAAGAGAAATGGGGGAGGGAGGTTGTCAGCTAGGTCTCAGCAAAAGCAAAAAAAAGAAAAATGCAAATCCTTCTCCATTTGTCGATTGAAACTCCTGGCCACCCACCTTCGAGTCTTAGCAACAACACTTTTTCTTCTATTTTTCACAAATAATCTCCAAGCCTCTCAAATGCAAACCAACAGAGTTCGAGTCCTGGCTACCACACCTTTTCCTTCTATTTTCACAAATAATCTCCAAGCCTCTCAAATGCAAACCAACAGGGTTCGAGTCCTTGCTACAACAGACTATGAATGGGCTGCCAGTTTCATTCCTCTTTGCTCGATTTTTGGCTTGATTGTTGGTTTTGGTGTGAAAATAGTATGTACGACTAGTTTTCTGTTTGAGGTTATTTGTTTTTTCAAAACCCTTGTTGCTCCACCCCAAATTTTCGATCAAGCAGGTCGTTTCCTTGAATTTTAATGTCCATTTTCGACCAAGCAAGATGTTTAAGGTTAGTCTCATGAAAAATGTTTTAATTTTTGTGTTAAATATTTCTTTCTTTTAAGTTGCATTGATGATCAATGGTTCAGTGTTATTAATTAGGTTATGAAATAATAATAATAATAATAAAACTTGTCTTTTGGGTTTGTTGAGTTTCTTTTTCTAAACCAACGTTTTAGCCTTGTGAACTTATAAATTTTCATTTTGATGGTAGCACCAACTCATTTTATTTCTTTAAACTAAATCCCTAGTGCTCTAATATTAGACTCAAAAATAAAATATTTATTTGAAAATTTAAAGAGCGTTTGATAAACACGCAGCCTAAACCAAACTTGGAAGCATCGCTCTAGATTATGAACCCACCCTTTCCCTCGGGAACTGCCAACACTGATGCTATCATAAAACTGCGCTTAAGCTTTGCAAAACTTTCTTCACAACTGGCATCCCAAAAAAAGTCAACACCCTTTCTCGTCAATCAAGTCATGGGTGCCGCCTTAGCGAAAAATTCTTTCACAAATCGCTGGTAATAACCTGCTAATCTTATAAAGCTACGAATCTCAACGACCGTCGTCGGTCTGGCCCACGAACTAACTGCCTCTATCTTTGCGAGGTCCATCGCTATACCATCTTTGGAAACAACATGTCCAACTCTAACCAGAAGTCACACTTAGAAAGCTTGGCATACAATTGATTCTCTCGCAAAGCTTCCAAAACCTGTCTCAAGTGCGAAGCATGGTCCTCTTTCGTCTTGGAGTAAATCAAAATATCATCTATGAACACGATAACAAAGTTATCCAAGAATTCCTTGAACACCCTATTCATCATGTACATAAACGCTGCATGAGCATTAGTCAAACCTCAAATGATGGTACCCTGACCTCAAATCAATTTTAGAAAACACCCAAGCTTCCTGAAGCTGGTCAAACAAATCATCAATACGCGGCAAAGGATACTTATTCTTCACGGTAACCTTGTTCAACTCTCGGTAATCTATAGAAAGGTGCATTGATCCATCCTTCTATTAAACAAATAAAATAGGTGCTCCCCACGGGGACACACTCGGAAGGATGAATCTTCAATCAAGCATCTTCTGCAACTGCAACTTGAGTTCTCTCAACTCAGCCGGCGCCATACGAAATGGAGCTTTAGAGATAGGGAGAGTCCTTGGCTCAAGCTTAACGATAAAATCTACTTCTCTCTTCTAGGGTAAGCCTGGTAACTCCTCAGGGAAAACCTCTCAAAACTCTTGCACTACAGTTACCGTATCAACAGACAACGCGGTACTACTATCACCAGACAACTTTTCTAAAAAGCTCCAAGCTCCTCGAGCTAAGAAACGTCGGGCTTTCACTACTGAAATCAATGGTGGCACACTCCACCCTAGACATCGCGGAACTTGAAGCTCGGCTTCTGAGGTAGCCTAACACAACTTCTTTCTGGCGGCAGTCTATCAAAGCATGGTTCTCAACTAACCAATTCATACCAAGGGTCACATCATAACCGCTCATAGGTAAAACTATGAGGGTAGCCACTAAAAGTTCTTTGAATATATGTATTCGGCCACTCTTAACCTTACTACTAGCTAGCATACTTACTCCCAAAGGAGTTGCAACACATAGCTCAAACCCTAAAGGTTCGAGTTCCAAACAAGCTTGTCTAACAAATGCATCAGAAACAAATAAGTGGGTCGAGCCCGAATCAAATAACACAAATGCATAATGATCTAAGACAAACAGCGTACCTGCAACTTCATCGTCAGTACGCTCTGCCTCCTGACGAGTCGTGGCAAACACTCATCCCTACTACTGAGCCAGTCTAGCTGCTGCTACATCCTGAGTACAAGCTCTGGCCACATGCACCTCCTTGCCACATCTATAGCAAGCACAGGGTGATGCTCCACAAAGACCAAAGTGTGCCCTGACACACGTGCGGCACTGAGGCGGCTATCTAACCGTGCCCTACTGGCGATCCTGGGGTCTACTCTGTGGTCGGGGCTGATCTAAACCTCTAAACTGGCACTGACGGCGAGCCTGCTGTCCATTTGAGCGGGACCCACTGGAAGACTCAAACTTCATCTTCTGCCCTGAATACTGCTGAATATACTTGGGGTACTTAGGGTTGTAAATGGTGGCCAGCTCCAAGGCTCTATCATAAGACTCAAGAGGGAGTGTTCATACATCCTGAACAACCTCCTTTCTCAGCCCTCTAATAAACTTCTTAGTCTTGAGCTCCTCTATGACAATGAGCTTCAGGGCAAAATAACTGTACTCTGAGAACTTTTTCTCATACACAGCTATACTATCTATTCCCTGCTTCAGATTCGAGAAGGCCTCCACCATCTCCTGTTGAGCCTCATCACTAACATACTTGGCTCGAAACTTAGTTCTAAAGAACTCCAAGGTGGCTGGTGGAGATCCAGCTGGTCTAGCTCTGTGTCAGAGATCGCCACCGCCACACTGTTTGTGTCTCTTTGGGCTATCTGTGCCCCTAGACTTCTCTTTTCTGTCTTTTGCTAGTTGTGCACGAGTCTCGGCTCTGCCGCGGCCATTAGGCACATCATCATATCACGCATCGCATAAAACAATGCTCTAGAGCTGCACCTTGAGGCATAGCAGCCTCCACCCCCTCTCTAGGCATGTTAACAGTTGGGGCCACAGACGGCTACGGGTTTGGTTAACCTTAGATGTCATCTCAGCAAAATCTCTACTCGCAGTTCAGGACTGGCCTGCACCACTACGTGTAACCGGCATACTGGCAATCTACACGGAAACTACAAAGGGTTAGTCCACTCGCGTACTCTCACTGCCAACAAATGTAACACATGTATACTAGATGATGCAGTATTGTAAAGAAACCTTTAACAATGAACTTAGACAAACCTGATGGCCATGGAGTGCTAATCATCATGGGGACAAACAACCTACAAGCAGGTTAGTCTACAGAATCTATGACTTTGTGCAATGATACCAACTATAAGAACCCGACCCAGATAGTGGTCCTCAACCCGGTTCTTACTTAGCATGCTTAAAATTTAAAAACATTTAAATTACATTGAAACTGCTTAACAAGAAAACTTATTTAATAAATCGTGTAGAAAACATCCATTCAACAAAACAACATAAAATAAGTCCTGACCAGTATTTAAAAACTCAACATTCAAACAACTTCTCAAAATAACAATTTCCCAGCATGCTAACAAAAAATCAAGACTCAATAAAGAATAGCAAATGACAGAAAAACACCGGCAGCTCCCATGATCATCAGCTCCCTCCGCTAGCTGTTTATGTGCTATCCCAAGTTACCCGGTGGAAAACCACAGAAAATAAGGGCGAGTACTAGATACTCAGTAAGAATACCCAACCGGGGTACAATACGATACATCAATCATCTAGCATCCTAGTATACATGCAACAGTTACCAACATAGATCTTTCCTCAACGAGCTAACAGGACAAGTCCGAAATCCTCGGAAGTCTCCTACTTCTGGCCTAATGATTGGCTCTCCTAACCAATCCAAAAGACATCCTCGAGGGTTTTTCTCCCTTGGCCAAAAGATCAACTCAAAAGCTAATCCCAAACAGATGTCAAAACACCCTCAAAGGTCTTTCTCCCTCGGCCAAATGACCAACTCAAAAGCTGATCCCAAATAGGTGTCCTCGAAGGTCTCTTACCTTCGGCTAAACAGTTACTTTAATAAATGCGAGAGTACCCGAAGTCTGACTCTACTCTGGAACGGAAATGGTGTACTCACGAACATTAGTTCGGGGGAGCTCTCCGAACCGGTGACTAACGCGTATGCGCGCACACCGCATGTTGCTACAAACTGCGTAAATGTTAGGGCCTGGGGATAAACTACGCTGTCCAGGTATGCATGCCTAAAGACTCGGAAGCGGTGTCACTGATCTACAGTAGTGCGAGGCCCTCAGCACTCATCTGTAGCAGCCTGTACCACCAACCTGAAGCTAAGAGCCGACCAAGGTAGCCTTGCACCGTTGGCTAGGTTCCACTCTAGAAGGCTACAAACTAGGCTTATGCCAGTTCGGTTAGCTAAACCACCTTTGGCTGCCAGGGGCAAAAACAAGTCCTCACTGGTCCCGACCAGTGGGGACAAAGTACTTTATGTCCACTCTCATCCTTTGTATGACGACAACCTGATAAGTTCTATCTAAGATTTCAGATTAAACAATTCCTAACAGTTCAACATTGTAACAACCCAGTTTTTCGTTACGATTCTTCAGGTGCTTTCGGTTCATTATTCGGTTTATTGGTTGGGCCATTTGAGTTATTTTAACCCTTAGGGATATTTTGGTCATGTTGCTCCCCAGTCAAGGTTTGTGGATTTTCAGGATTCTAGGGTCTTCCCTATCTTTTGTTGAGGCTTGACTATTTATGGTTGCAAGTTCCAAGGGTTTGTGGTGGTTGTTCAAAAGCTTGGAGGAGGTTTGGGTTAATTATAAAATTAAAGGAATTAAAGTGCTTCCATTGGGATTTGAACCCTTGACCTAAAGGGTTTTGGAGACATGGATTTAAATGAGTTTATTTAAGGAAAAAAGGTTGCTTCAACTGGGACTCGAAGGGGGAAACCCCATGAAAAATTGTCAAACCTAATTGTATTTTAAATAGGAAAGAATCGTATTTTTCTTTCTCCTAAAGTTGCCGCATTCCACCTCACCCTCCCCTTGCCGTCTCCAACACTTCTCCTCTTCCCCTCCATCTGTCTTGTTGTTTCTCCAAGAATAAAAAATTGAGGGTTGTGTGTGTGTGTGTGTTTCTCCCCAGCCGAGACCAGCAGCAGCCCCGTCGGCTCGCCCTAGTGAACGCACCATCGCCAGAGCCTTGCCGCGTCGCCCTCACGCTGCCGCAGTAGCTCATTGCACCCGACCGCTCACCCGTGAACCAACCCTTCGCTCGATCGCAGCCGCTAGCGTCCAGCCCGCGACGCAGCACCTCTTCACCTTTCGCTCCAGCGAGTTTGCTTCTGCTGTATGTTCGCTCGGGCCCACGCGCACTCAACGTGTCCAGTCGGAGCGCAGTAGCCTCGAGAAGCCTCATGACGCCTCACTGTTCGCCTCGCACCCCCCCACAGCAGTGAACCACTAGCCTGTTCGCTCCAGCCGCACGTCGCTTCGCCACAGCGATGCGCGCAGAAGCCCCCGTCGTCTCGCACGCCCTGCCTACCTGCTTGTCACCGAGAGCCTGTTTTGTCAAGAGTTTGGGTCGAGACCAAGTGCCTTCTTGGTTAGTAATTTCCAAGCCTTTGCTCTTTTGGACCCTCAGATGTTTTAAATGTTGCTTTTAATTAGGTTGACTTTATTGATTGCCTAGGTTGTTCGGGTTGACTCGAGGGTCGCTTGTTTGTTTGTTGTGATTACTTTCTTGCTTGATCCAGGTAAGGATTTCTTACCGTGGTTGTGTGGACCCTGTGATACTTTCTTGATTATGCCTTGTATGCTTGTTTACTTTTATGAGCATGTTAGTAGATAGGACCGCTTGTGTTTCACTTCCTATTAGCATGTTTGCCCGTTTGTACATGTTAGTGCCATGCTAGGTTTGTTCTTCCAGCATGCTTATGATTCCTGCTTTAAGTTCGTAGTATCATGCTAGGTTATGTGTGTATGATGTTGATTATGTATGTTTAGCCAGGAATCATTTATTATGCACTTTTAGTTAGAACAGTAGGGTTTGTCCTCATCCAGAGGCTGAGAGTGAACATAACGTACGTTGTCCCCACCGGTTGGAGTTTAGTGCGAAGCATAACGTACATCACTTCCACCCCGACAGTCGATGTGGATCAGCTCCCGCATCGGCCGTAACGGCCTAGACTTTCGTTCCGGTTCCTCAGGTATGTTCAGTTCAGTATATGGTTGTTTGGTTGAGCCGTTAGGGCTTTTAAACCCTTAAGGGCATTTTAGTCATTATGCTCTTAGGGATGGCCTCTTGGGATTTTAGAGAACCCGAGATTATTTTCTGGCTTTGCTAAGTTGGTTAGGTTGTTGGTGCAGGTTACCAAAAGTTGTTGGAAATGTTTGGAGTTTCTGGAAGCTTCCGGTTAATTGTAAAGTCAGGTTTCTTTTAAAAGAGTTTCCAAGAGGATTCGAGCCCCTGACCTAAACGGGAGTTTGAAAGCTTGAGTTAATTATGAATTAAGGCGCGTCAGCTAGGACTCGAAGGAGGAAAGCCCTGGGAAGGGACTTTAGTTCACCAAAGCCTAATTAAATTAGGAAAAAGGAAAAGAAGTCTAGAAACCCTATTTTTCCCTTGCTTTTGCCAAGTTAACTTACTCCTCTTTCCCCTTGCCAAATTCACACTAGCACTCCATCCCCTTGCCGAATTCACACTAGCACTCCATCCCCTTGCCGAAATCACTCTCTCCCTCTCTCACCCCTTGCCGAATCCTCCAAGATCAAGAACCAAACTCAAGATTCGAGTAAGTTTTCTCTTCTCCTTTCTCCCTTCATAGTCGAATGTCATCTTCCTTGGAGTTTGGCCAAAACCCTAGCCGAAATTTGTGTCTTGCAAGGTAACCGAGACTTCTCTTCATCTTTTTTGGAGTGTGTCGAACTTCTCCTTGCTCTTTCTTGGTGTAGACGCAATCAAATCAAGAACCAAGAGGTGAGTCGTTCCTTTTCTTTCTCTCCTTGCCGAGACCTCACTTTTATTATTATGCAAACCCTAACCAAGGGGATCATCTCTCTCTTGCAGCCGAGAACTTCCTTGTCTCTTTCCCCTTGAGTAGCTGCATCTCCCTCAAGCTTTCTCGGAGCCGAATCTTGATTGAGGTGAGTTTTCCCTTCCTTGATCGAGAGCATGACCTTGCTGGTTGGTTGCGTTCTAAGCCTTTCTTCTTTGTTTTGCAAGCTCCGATCGAAGTCGGATGAGTCCCCGCATCTAACCCTTGAAGCCGAGAGCAATAGCCAAGCAAAACTCCATCCCGAGGTAAAACCCCCACCCTAGCCGAGAGCTTGAGGGTATGTCTAGGGATGTGTTGTTTATTTTTCCGGTTAGCTAACTTGTGTTCTTTCCTGTTGAGGTGAAGTCGAGCAAGTTCCGGGAAGTTGTTGTTTGTGAAGGCCAAAAGCCAATCTTGGCCGAAAGCTTGTGGGACTAGCTAGGTAGTTTCCCGGCTCTTGTTTTCACTTGGTTTGTAATTAGGGTTAGCTAGTTTAGATGTTAATGTGTTTTGGATATTTTTCTAGGTTGTGTGATTCTGCAGCTCAATGAGCATTAGTTATCTTCTGCTTGTTTCCAGGTAAGGATTCCTTACTTGGGTTGTGTGGACCCTACGATGTTTTCTTGATTGTGCCTTGTATGCTTGTTTACTTTTATGAGCATGTTAGTGGATAGGACAGCTTGTGTTTGATTTCCTACTAGCATGTTTGCCTTTTGTACATGTTAGTGCCATGCTAGGTTTGTTCTTCCAACATCCTTATGGTTCCTGCTTTAAGTTCGTAGTATCATGCTAGGTTATGTGTGATTGATGTTGTGTATGTATGTTTAGCCAAGAATCAATTACTTTGTACTCGTAGTTAGAACAGTAGGGTTTGTCATCATCTAGAGGCTGAGAGTGGACATAACGTACGTTGTCCCCACCGGTCGGGAGTTAGAGCGAAGCATAACGTACAATGCTTCCCCCCGATAGCCGATGTGGATTTAGCTACCACATCGGCATAAGCCTAGTTTGTAGCCTGCTAGAGCGGAACCCTGCCAATGGTGCAAGCCTACCTTGGCCGGTTCTTAGCTTTAGGTCGGTGGTACAGGCTGTTACAGATGAGTGACGAGGGCCTCGCACTACTGTATTCAGTGACACCGCTTCTGAGTCTTTAGGCATGCGTACCTGGCCCGCGTAGTTTGTACCTAGGCCCCTACATTTACGTCGGTTGCAGCAGCATACGGTGTGCGCACACACGCGTTAGTCGCCGGTTCGGAGAGCTCCCCTGGGCTAATGTTCTTGAGTACACCAGTTCCTTCTAGTTTAGAGCCAGACTTCGGGTACTCTCCCGATAGTCCAGATTTGATAGCGAGGGTAAAAGGCCCTTAAGGACACCCATTGGGATTGGTTCTTGAGCTGATCATATGGTCGAGGGAGAAAGACCCTCGAGGGTGTCGGACATCTTTTGGGATCAGTTTGTGAGCTGATCAATTGGCCGAGGGAGAAAGACCCTCGGAGATGTCCCAGGATTGGTTATGAGAACCAATCATTAGGCCGGAAGTAGGAGACTTCTGAGAACTCTGGATTTTGCCTTATAAGCTCGTTGAGCTAAGATCTGTGTTGATTTCTATTTACATGTGTACTAGGGTACTAGATGATTGACTGCATCGTATCGTACCCCAGTCGAGGATTCTTACTGAGTATGTTTATACTCACCCTTACTGTGGTTTTCCACCAAGTAACTTGGGACAGCACCGGGGCGGCTAGCGGAGTGAGTTGGGAGATCATGGATGCTGCTGACACTCTGTCGTGTCTTTATTTACTTTTTGAATTCAGCATGTAGTTGGACATGAGTCCATAGGGAAAGTTTATTTATTATTTCTCGAAGTTTTTAAGAAAGGTACTTATCAGTCACTGTTTTTAAGTTGCATGGATTTGCTTAAGAAATAATTGGTTTGATTTAAATGTTGTCCAACCTTTATGTTTGAAAAGTTTTTAAATTCAACTGCTGGTTTGTATCATTTATGCTTTTCACTTGCATGCTGAGTAAAGACCTAGGTTTAGGACCGTATTTTGGGTCAGGTCTTTACATCGGCATAAGCCTAGTTTATAGCCTGCTAAAGCGGAGCCCAGCCAACCGTGTAAGCCTACCTTGGCCGGTTCTTAGCTTTAGGTCGGTGGTACAGGCTGTTACAGATGAGTGTCGAGGGCCTCGCACTATTGTGTTTAGTGACACCGCTTCCGAGTCTTTAGCATGCGTACCTAGCCCGCGTAGTTTGTCCTTAGGCCCCCACATTTATGCCGGTTGCAGCAGCATGCGATGTGTGCGCACACGCGTTAGTCGCCGGTTAGAGAGCTCCCCCGAGCTAATGTTCGTGAGTACACCACTTCCGTTCCAGTTTAGAGCCAGACTTCGGATACTCTCCTATTAGTCAAGTTTTAGCTAGCCGAGGGTAAGAGGCCCTCGAGGACACCCATTTGGGATTGGTTTTTGAGCTGATCATACGGTCGAGGGAGAAAGAGCCTCGGGGATGTTATGGGATTGGTCAGGAGAACCAATCATTAGGCTGGAAGTAGGAGACTTCCGAGGATTCTGGATTTTGCCTTGTAAGCTTGTTGAGCTAAGATCTGTGTTGGTAACTGTATGCATGTGTACTAGGTTGCTAGATGATTGATTGCATCGTATTGTACCCCAGTTGGGGATTCTTACTAAGTATGTTTGTACTCACCCTTTCTGTGGTGTTTCCACTAGGTAACCCGGGACAGCACCAGGGCGGCTAGCGGAGGGAGCTGGGAGATCATGGAAGCTACTGACACTCTGTCGTGTCTTATTTGCATTTATTTGATTCAACATGTAGTTGGACTTGAGTCCTTAGGGGAAAACTTGTTTACTGTTATTCCGAACTGTTTCTTATGTTTTAAAGAAAAGTACTGATCCGTCACTGTTTTTAATTTGATTGCTTTGCTTAATGATTATCTGGTTTTATTTTAAATCCTTACCACTCTAGATGTTTGAAAAGTTTTGAATTGGTTCTCTGAACTGAGTTGTTTATGCTTTTCACATGCATGCTGAGTAAGGACCTAGGTTTAGAACCGTATTTCGGGTCGGGTCTTTACAAACATGCTCAACAAGTGCATACATATAACCTAGCATGATACTACGAACTTAAAGCAGAAATCACAGAACATGCTGGAAAGACAAACCTAGCATGACACTAACATGTAGAAACAAAAGAAAACATGCTAGCCGAAAACAATCAACGAAGCAGGCCTATCCACTAACATTCTAATAACAATCAACAGGCATACAAGGTCCAATCATGATATATCGCAGGGTCCACACAACCCCAGTAAGAAATCCTTACCTTGAAACAAGTAGAAAAAAATAATATTAATAACCAGGTCAAAGCTCCTCGAGCTGCAGAGTCAACACAACTTAACAATGATATACATACAAACACCATCAATAAATCGGCTAGCTAAAAGAAATAGGAGCCAAAAATACAAGGCACAAGAGGCTACTTCAAAACCGAGGAGGCAAGCTCCAGGCAGCTAGGGCTCTCGGCTAGGATCGCGAGCACAAGAGCTAGCTCGGCAAGATTGTTGGACGCGTGCGGCAGAGAGTGACAGCGGGCGAGCGGGGATGCTGCGCGGGTGGCATTGCTAGTACGTGTAGCGACAAGCAGCGAACAGGCAGGGCGTGCGAAGGCTGCAGCTGCATGCTAGCGAAGAAAACCCAGCGTGTGTGGCAAGACGTAGCAAGGCTCGGCTGCTCGCGCGGCCAGGACGAGATAGTTTTTGTAGTTGGGCGAGGCTTTACAAGGTGAGGCAATCCTTGCCTACGCTCTGCGCTACGTCTGCGATCGCTGCACGAAAGGGCTGGCGAAGGCTGCGCTGCGGGCGATTCTACTGGGGGATCCATGCGTGCAAGCGCGATCGAGCGGGACGGCTAAGGGCTGCTATTTGAGATGGGCGACCGACTGAGAAGGGATCGCTACTGCGATGCGGCTATGGGCGATGCACGGATCCGATCTGCGGCAAGGCAGGCTGCTCGGTGGTTGCATTAAGCCAAATGAGTTGTGGCTACTTGGCGACTCGACTAGAGCTTGGTTTTTACAAAGGGGATGAAGATCGGTGATGAAGAAGGCTCGAAGGTGGTGGAATTGGCGATCAAAGAAGAAGGGAGCCGAGAGGAGGAAAGGGTTTGCGATTTGGCCTCTGGAAGAATGATCGTAAAAGTGAAGGGAATGGGGAAAAACACGGCTGTTTTGATCGATCAGAAATCCTAGCCATGCCCCCTTCGAGTCTCAGCAACAACACATTTTCCTCTTAATTTCTTTCTTTTAAAAACAAGCCTCCAACTCCGTTGCAGGTCACAGGTTCGAGTCCCAACAGCAACACATTTAAATCTTTAATTTCACATTTAACCAAACGACTTCCAAACTCCTTAACAATCAACCCTAACCCTGGAAACCTGCAACCGACAAACGACCAAGTCTCAGAAAATGACCTAAACAACCCTGGAATCTTGATTAGCTACAAAATCGACCCTGAGGGCAAAATGACCAAAATACCCCTAAGGGTTAGAACAGCCCTAACGGCCCAACCGAACAACCGAATAACGAACCGAATGTACCTGGGGAACCAAAATGGAATTTTGGGCTGTTACAAGAGGGTACACTTCTGTCACATGGGTAGTCATGAGTAGCAATAGATAAAGTTCTTGTCACATTACTAGTAGAATTTTCATTGACTTTTAGATATTCAAAAAAATTTGAAGAGGGAAACATGGTCTCATCAAACCAAACGTGTCTAGAAAAATATACTCGCCTTGAGGAATCAATACACCAATATCCATTTTTAGATGAACCATATCCCAAGAATATACAAGATGATGATCTTGGTTGTATTTTATAATGATTATACGGCCTGAACATTGGGTAGCATAGGCAACCAAAGCTTTTAAGAAACGAATAGTCATGAGGAGTGCCAAATAGTTTCTCCACAGGGGTTAGCTGATGGACTTTAGTTGGTAATCTATTTATCAACTAAACATACATGGAGAAAGCATCATTCCATAATTCTATTGGTAATGAGGCTTGAGACAATAATGTAAGACCCATACTAACAATTTGATGATATTTTCGTTCAACAATGCCCTTTTGTTGGGATGTATAAGGACATGTGAGACGATGTTCAATACCTTGAGATTTTAAAAAGAAGTGAAGACATGAAATTCACCACCATTAATAGACTAAAAACAAAGGATAGAGCGACCTAACAACTTTTGAATATTCGTTTTAAACTTAAGGAAAACTTTAAACGTTTCAGATTTAGAATTTAAAAAAAAATAGATCTAGGTAAAGCGAGAGTATACATCGAAAAAAAATGATGTAAAAACGACAATTGTTTCAAGCCGTTTTGGAGGCAGGACCCCAAATATCCGCTACAATTAATTCCAAGGGAAAATTGTACACAGTTTGAGAAGTAGAGAAAGATAAATAATGAGAATTTCCAATGGAACAAGCATGACACAATGCATGTTTATTATTCAAAGTATATGAGATATTACAATCTTTGAGAATAGAACAAACAATAGGAAAGGTTGGATATCCTAGCCTATTATGTCATACAAAAAAAAAAAAAAAAAAAAAAAAAAAAAAATCAACTTATGTGAGAAGGAACTAGGGAGCTTTTGGTGTGAAACACCCGAGACTTAGCCATATTGGGGATAGAAGATGACTTTGATGTGAAGGATAGCTTTCTCCAATGAAAATGCATACAAATCCATCAGTTAATTCCCCCTGGAGAAGAATTTTACCACTGGCAATGTCCTTCACATAACAAAAAGAAGGATGAAATTCAAAAAAAGACACAATTATCTTTGGCGAAATGAGAAACACTAATTAAATTCTTAGTAATATGAGGAACATGGAGTAGATTTCGAAGATGAAACACAATATTAGAATTTGAAGAGGAAGAAATTAAAGAAGACGAGCCAATGTTAAGAACTTGCAAACCTGAATCGTTGCCAACGTGCACTTTGTTATCACCATGATACTCAGATACCATAAACAAATTCACAAGTTCATTATTTACATGATTGGACGCTCTAGAATCTGGATACCATTGTGTGTCATGATTCAATGAATTCTACAACATGAGAGCATGAGCATTCAACTGTGAAACATTCCACCCAGTTGACCCAGTAAGATTATTTTTCCATTCTAAGCGTTGTTCATCCTGGCAAGTATTTGCTCAAACAAGACATAACATCGAAGCACAGTATGCCCTGTTTTTCCACACACCTGACATGGTGATTTACCATTATTCTAGTGCTTACGACCTTTTCCATTATGATTATTCTTTCCTAGATTAGTTCCTTGCGAATTTTTGGATAAAGATGACGATGCCACATTAGTAATCGACTTCCCGACATTCTAAGTTGTTAGATGAACTAAAGGCATTGAACCCACCTAATTAATCACAGAGTTTCTTGAAATCCGATTCTCTTATGTTAACATAAGTGAATACACCTTCTATAGTGTTGGTGTTTCATCCTTGTCCGTTATCACAAACACCATAAAGTCAAACTCAGACCCTAATTGAGATAGAATAAGCATTACATGATCTTTTAACGAAATCTTTCTTCGGGCTACAGATAAAGAATCTACCAGATTGTGATATTTTGAAAATATGCTTCTAATTTCATGTTTCCTTTCTTAATCGTCTATAATTTTTTTTCTCAAATCTAACACCCTGGACAAATTTCTTAAAGAAAACATATCATTAAGTATCTTCTATACCTCCCTTGCCATTTCGCATTCCAGCGTCTCAGACAAGATTGACATCGACATTGATCCAAGAAGCCATGCTGCGATGAGGCTATCTTGACTAATATAATGTTAATATTCTGGATTGAGAACTCGATTCACTTCAGAACCTAAGCTAGTAGGTCGTTCTTGAATCAAGAACTTTTTTGGAACTTCGCTATCTTCAGCAATGTATCAAAGAAGTCCATGCCCTCTCAATGCCGTTGATACTTGAAATTTCCATAGAAGGAAATCTTCTTCATCTAATTTCACTATTGAAATTTTATTCCCCAAGTTCACGATCTTCTCTACTTGTGTGCTGCTGATTACATTTGAAGAGTTTCTTTCTTGCAACGACTCCATTCATAGCCACAGGACCTTCAATTTGGCTGTTAAACCCTATTAGGGCTCTAATACCATATTACAAATCGAGCAGAGCGAGAGAGAGAATGAGTGACTATCAAAAGAAAAGGGAATTCTTATTAATGAATTATCAAAATACAAAGTCTATGTAAAGACTAATGTGAATATAATAAATCAATTAATACAATAGTTATAACAACCCAACTATGCCAACCAATGTCAGTTGCGTGCCTCCTTAAACAAAGAAACCTCTTATTGACGTAGCTCAATGTGCTCTTTTGACAATGTGTATTTATAACTTATTAAATTCATTCTTTTATAAATTAATTTTAAAAAATTATTGTTATTTCACATAAAATTCATTTATTTTTTATATACAAAATTAATTTATATTAGAAAATGTAAACTTTTGATAATAATTTATTTTAAACTAAACTTTTGGTAATTATATATATATATATATATTAATGCTTGTTATATTTTTTAAGAAACTAAAAAAATATTAAAGAAAAGAAATTAGAAATAAGAACGGGTTATCAAACATGTTTGTTTCTGTTTCTTATTTTTTGTAATCAAATGCATTTCTGCTTCTAATTATAAAAAGTCAAGAAACAAGAACTAAGAAATAGGAAACAAGCAATAAGACCATTACCAAACAAGCCTTCGATGACGCACTCTTACTTGCTTAGCGTTAGCTCTAAATATTAAGGCTATTTAAGCTTCAAGACCACATCATTTCACTCGATTTATAAGTACAATTTCGTATTCTAAGATAAGCAGATCACAAATATCCGTATAAGTTCGCACTTTAAGCTAAAAGTGGACAAAGTTAAAAGAAGGATAACAATGCAGTTAAGTGCATTAATTTATAAGAGAAAATCGCATTAGTAAGAAACGCTTGCTAACATGCTAAACGCACTGGAAAAAATTGGATTCCGTATTGCAGCAAACCTACAGTTGGCACGGATGATTCAAAGACAAGAGGAAAGGAAAGTCTGGTCGTAATTTGAAAAGCAAAATCAACGGGTCAAGGATAGGAAGAATCGCCAACCACATAATTCAGACAATAAATCCGCAAGATTGAACGTGTTCGCTAAGAAACCCTAGACACCTATAAATTTGTGAGCATTGGAAGGAAAAAAGTGCATTGGTTCAACTGGGGAGCTACCGTGGATGGGTTGTGAGATGTCGGGGTCTCAATGGAGATCTCGTCTATCCTCCATGTGTAACCTTAGAAGATCTAGTACCATGGCGCTTGTTGGTATAAGAACTCGTTGGCAATAACAAAGACGAATCTAGTAGCCCATTAATAGTTAGCATGTAGTTTTGTTGCATTTCTCAGTTAGACTTTATTGCATTTTTCATGTAAACTTTAGGAGTAGATTGTAGCGCTTCTTATAATTGTATTACACAATAAATTATTCAGACTTGATCTCATGTTTTCGTTTAATGATTGATATTGATTTTAAGAAGAAATTAAAGGAGTTTGTATCATGAATAACTAATTAAGAAGGACATTGAGATCGCTTTTAAGAACGACTGTTGTTTAACCTAGCACAGGTCGATTGATAGTCCACTTGTTGCTTGCCTACCATCAACCTTGGGAAAGGGGATGGTAAGAGCTTGAATTAACCATTCTCACTAGGTCGTACCTTGCCTAAGGTGTCTTGGAGAAGAGTTGGAGAAGAGTTAGGAATAACCTTCTCACTAGTTGTTTACGCAATGTTTATTTATTTAATAAACCAACAGACAATGTACTGGCGGGTTGCTGTTAAGTCCTCTAGAATGGAAGCTTAAAGTAAAACATAGTAAAGATTAGCAATCGCGCGACAACTTGTTCTTGCTTATTTTGTTAACGTACTGCATCATCCCTTATCAATAGCATTAGTTCATTAGTTCATCAAGCATTAAATGCAGTTTGGTTGTTTAATATAGGTTCTTAATGTGGGTGATTTTACTTTGTAAAGTTGTGTTGTTCACTATGTGTGCATCAATTAGCTACCCATGTAGGCTAGCCTTTGGAAACTTCGGAAGGAGTCAGCGGAAGATTCAACAGGTCACAATTAGTCTGGTGTAAAGTCTTTTGCATCATTAAAAGGGATTAAGGTTAATCCTGCTCTTGCATACGTCGCCTGGAGCAAAATCTGCGAGGCACCGCAATAGAAGCTGGGTATTCTCAGTCAACTAGTGTGGAAACATTTATTAAGTTAGGGAAGTATGATTTTAAGGTCACCATTATCGCATTAGTAGCATAAACACAACTATAGCTCACTCAACATCATTCGCATAATGCATCTATATTTACTTAACATTAAACAACTCAAAATCTCATCAGCATTGTTTACATTTTGTATTGACTCTCGAGTTCACACCTATTAATTATAAATTGCATATGGAGAACAATAAAATAAATATTTATCACTTTCCGCGATTCGACTGCGTATACTTGCGCAAGCCTGCGATTTATTACTTAGTTGTTAGCAATAACATCTTAAGTCTGGAATCACTTTTAGAATATTATACATAATCAAACTTAAATCGCATCGGTCACTCAGCGTCTGCCTCGGAAGAGGGGGCATTAATAAAACTGTTATCCGTAGTCATTATGTTAGGGCGAGAAATCTTGCATGTTTAGGGAAAGGAATATGAATAACCTTCCCACTAGTGCGCGCCTATCATGACTTTAATTGTGAGGTCTTGAATAGTTTTAGAGTCTATAGTCGTGTATTTCAAAAGAAAGCCTCAGAACAAGTTTAGTGTAGAATACCCTTCTTACCAGAACTTATCTTAAATCAATGTTTTGCGCTTCTCGAACTTCAACCCGACCTTTAAATATGTAAAATTCATTAAATTTAGGAACAAAACCACCAACCAACAATTATTTTTACTTATTTTCTAACTCTTAAATAAACATAATGGATTAAGACACAATTACCTTTTGGGAACGATAAAATATAAAAACTTATCACTTGTTGCATACTCGATTGCGTAAACTTGCGTAACATGCGAGTCAAAGCGCATGAGACATTAGTATTAATGTCATATACTTAGAATTAATCATTAGAATAATTACACAGCACCAATATCCCATTAGCATACATCCGATCGTACATCATTGCAAGATTAATAGTATGTTGTAACAAACATGTTGCATCAATCAAACTCTCACCTTAGGTGATTGCATAACACCTAACCCAGGTTAATCCCTCTAGATCGATCTCAATGAACCTCAACAATTACAAAGGCTAAATATATCCAATACCATTTAAATTCACTTAAGCATAAACATAAGGTTATCAACATAAGATTTTAAGGCAAATGTAATTATCTAATAATGATCGAACTACTTACAACGTTCCACGTCCATAAACGCTTTTCAACTTATAGATCCAAAAATCCAAACATACTAAATTATATTTAGCTCCCAAGCCTAATCGATTCCACTCAAAGGGCTTAGAAATCTTACCTACGTGAACACGATCAACATCAAAGTAAGTTATGACTGTGCATGCCGATTGCAGCAAGATAGAGCCAACGATGATGGCTCAAGACATGAGCACTAGCAATGCGTGCAAGTGTTCTATAGACGAATCGGGAGCAAGAGGATGCAATGTAAGCGTATCTTACGTGCAGATAGAGGGCGCAATGGCATGTGGTGCGCTCCATAGTGGCATGCATGGTGCGCGAGCGATGAATGAAGCTCGATTCCACCAATTATTTCCTGTGGTGGTTCCAAATTTCTCTAATTGGGAAGGCAAAAAAATTCTATTGCTTCATTAACAAGACTTACGTTGCTCATGCTCGTCTTCTACACAGCGAGAGTTCGTCGTCTTCATCGCCAAGCATCTGAATCATCCAACGTTGAGAATCTAGAGTTCAAGAAATGACACAAGTGCGTGATCAAGCCTCAATCACATTGATTATATGCCACCTTAATGTAGGCCACACTTTCTTATGATGTCGGTTGCAAAACTTCACAAGAAGTTTGGGAAAAATTGGAGACACATTTCTCCTCTTTCACATCAAGTCACATTGTAGGTTTGAAAACTGAACTTTAGAATATCTGCAAGAAAGAATTGTGAGTCTATGGGTGTTTAATTATATTCATCGAATCAAAGACATGGTTAATAAACTTGCATCGATTATCGTGGTTTTTCAACAATTTACAACAAATTGATCAGAAATCTCAGTTGTGTGTTATAAAAAAACTATCACAAAAGCCTTTTACTTCTCAAACGAAATAAATATAATGTTATTTTGGATCACTGTTATTAACTACCCAAAATAAGCTCATTGAAGCTCAACAGACAACATTAACCTCAGCTTACCACAATCATAAAAACCAAAAGCTGATTAATGTTAGTTTAATTACACTCTCAACTTCACCCTGTACTGATTGGCATTGTAACAAAAGAATCACCCCTATTATTCTTTGGTTGCACTTTATCCTTTTGATCACTTTCTTGTGCTTCCTCCAAAGAGACCTTGGCACTCTTGAAATGGGCCAAAGAGGCCAGTTCTTGAACAGCCTCGGCAATTTTCTCGGTACATTCGACGACGTCGACAAGCATCGATCCGACGGTGGCGGTCGGGATGAGGGTGGAGAGATCACAATCTTCCCAGAAGCGTGATGATCTAAGTGAGGCTTTGAGCCTTTTGGCTGCTGCCTTAGAGTTGTGTGTGTGGATTTGTGCTTGAGTTGGATGAGTCATTTCTCTTATGGATGAAACCAGTTGCCTCAATGCTTTCCCTGATTGCATACTCATCTCTATACATGGTTCTTGGATTTCTGTTTGAATCTTTTGTGAAACCTGGACCAAATATTTGATGCCATACAATTTTTTTAGATATTATTTTGTTTATAAAAAAATAAAAAAAATTGTGAGCCCCGCATGCTGCTATGTAAAAAACAGGCCTTTTGTTTTTTTTTAAATGTAAAAAAGCAGGCATATGAACACATAAGTATTTCTCTTTCTAATTTATGTACTCATACTAATTTTTTTTTTCTAATACATAACGGGAAAGGGGGATAAATACCGATTCTCGGGATCGAACGTGTAAGGATGGTGTTAAACTGGTTTACAACCAAATAATGAAACCATTTTGCGTCAATGACCCAATCGATACTCAGACTAAAATTTTAAAATATTTATTTGGAAATTTGTTATAAAAATGAAATTCTAATATCTTTATTTCAATTATAGCCACCTTTGTACAAATATTTCATATATAGCAAAACATTTCACTTTTATTGTTTCGATCCATTTCATTAAAAATAGTTTAACTTTTGATTTGAGACACCAATTGTAGGTATTTTTTTTCTAAACTCTTGACATTCATATTTTTTTTTTCCTTTTTTATTATTCATAGATAAAATCCCCTATTTATTTCGTAACTAAAACAAAACATAAATTAAGAAGGGATAGATGAAATAATTACTTGGATATTAGAAGAAGAGAGATTGCGTTGAAGGGCATCAATTGTAAAGGCACATTGATAAGTTAAAGCTCCAATTTTAAGGTACTGTTTCCATGGATGACGAAACTGAAAACATCCATGCCCAGGCTCCCAACTCGCATAATTATACTGTACTCAAAATTCTCTCATTAATTATGGAAAATTATAATCAATTAAATTAATTAACTAAACACATACAAAAAAGGCATATCATACCAATGTCTCCTCAATGCCACTTGATTTCATAATACTTTTATATGCTTCACTCAATTTTTCATCTTTGCCCTCTCTATCTTCTGAACTTTTCAAGTATTCAATTGTTTCATGTCCTGTCAAATATTGCAAAATTTTGTTTGAGTAGTTGCTACACAAACAATTTAAACAAAAAGACTTCTTCATCTTTAATTAGTGTATATAATTTTGAGTATTCTTCGAGTAGTCAATTAGTGTCTAAAATTTTAGTGACTTTTTTAGTGGGTATTGAAAAATTTCTTCATAGTAAAATGACATGCTCTACAATGTATAAATTTTATATCAATGATTCCAAGGTCTCACAATTTTAATAAGATCAAATCATAGGATTACTATCCTCTTTCCAATTTGTTCTAAGAATAAGGAATCCAAAAAGAATGAACAAATTCCTTTTTTTAATGGATGGCTCTAAGAAAAATCGGTTTTTGTATGCTTTGATACCAATTTTTTATTCTTTCAAATTAACATTGAGAGGAGAGGAGTAACACAAACCATGTATTCTCAACCTTCCAAAATGGGATACTCAACAAGTAAAATGCATTAAGCGCATATTCTTTTTCGAGTTCAACGATAGATATACATGGATAAGGGTTTGGGTTTGATCCTCTAGTCTTTTGATTAAGAATATAATTTCGTAGCTAGGTTACAGGCTATATTTCAATTGGTATATGAGAGGATAAAAATGATTAAATGTTTTTTTTGTGATAAGAGAATATGATTGTGTAAACGAGGAGATGGGTCTTGTTGCACATCTTTAAAATCAAGAGCCTAACCTAATGGTTATTGGGTAGGTATACTAAAGGTGAAGATTGTAAGTTTGAATCTAGCAAAATCTAATAATATTGTTGTTATATTAAAAAAAATCTGAATCCATCAAACACTAGTTCTTTTTTTCTCTTTCCTGACTAAAAAAGGCATCTCAAATATGAGAAAACCATTTTTTTCCGAGTTGCTAGTGTTGGGATTCAAATCTATGACCTATTAATCATTGTTTGTATGCCGTAGAGCTATTCTTCTTATTCGCAAAAAGCATCTTTGTTTACCTTCGAAGAAGATGGCTAACTTTTCAATGTTGAGAGCAATGCGATTGTGGAGATCTTGACCAGCCCAAACAGGGGAAATGGAAATAGAAATTACAACACAAATACAAACCCCAAGGAAAGTTGTAGAAATCCTCTTCTCAAGAAGCAATAATATTTCACCATCTCGAATGCCAGATATGGATACCAAAGCAAATGTTAAAATTGAAATCATCATTCCATAATCATATTTCGCTTTTATGCTTGGAAAGAACCTCATAAACGTCAAAATGCTCCCTGTTTAAACACACACCAAAACAATTTCAATCTAATCTTTATTGTTTTGAAAAAGTTAAAATACAAAAAAGAAAAAGAAAAAAAGAAAAAAAAGATTAATTACCAAGTAGAAAGACAAAGATAATGGTAATGATTGGGTGTCCAACATGTCCAGATAAGGCAGCCAAGTGATGAGCTCCAGCTCCTAAAGCACCACCAAACAGTGTTGCAAATGCCCTATTCAACCCTTTTCCCAATGTTGCCCCTGTACATTTTCAATCATAAACTTTATTACAAGGCATGCATGTAATTTATTTTGGAATACATTTTCAATCTTAAAATTCATGAGAAGGTATACATTTTCACTAGGAAGCACGGATACTTTTATTTTGACAATATATCCGTGTCGTACTCGTGTTCAACACTGATATTTTTGGACACTCGTCGGACACATGTCCAACACTCAAAATTTCGTGTCCTCTTTTATTATTGTTATTTTCAATTTCGTACATGATAAGGTTGGGCCTAGGGCTCTATTTAGCCATTACTTGGAGAATAAGTTAGTATTTTGTTATAAATAGAGTGGATTAGGTTAGAGTTTAGGCATCCAATTATTGAATGAGTTATTGAGTGATTTATTGTAGGGCTCAAGAGATCCTCTTGAGAGGGGAGGTTCCAAGACCTATCAAAACTTGGCTTATCTTTATTATTTTATCTTTTGATATAATCTTGATCCTGGATTATATCAATTAGTATCAGAGCCGTTTCGATTCTTGGTTTAGAGATGGATCAAGAACAACAAATTCGTTTCATTCTAGAAGAGTTGCAAAGTTTGAGGGCCATGATTTCTTCTCATAGAAAAGAATTCAGAGAAGACCTAAAGGAAAGTTTCAATGACCTAAAACGATGTTTTAGGGAGGAAATTAGGTTGGAAAAAACAATGACGACTAGGGTTTTGACCCCGCCACCACCGCCTCCTCCATTGCCGCCACCGCCGCTGCTGCTGCCGTTGCCCCCACCTCCGCCGCCATCACCAACCCCACCTGCGGCGCTGCTGCCGCCGCCGTCACCACCTCCGCCACCACCTCTAACATCGCCACCGCCATCTCCGCAGTCACCACCTCCGACACTGCCGCTGCCACCACCACCAGTGTTGCAGCTACCGCCATCGCCACCACCTCTGTCACCGCCGCCTCCACCACCGACGCGCCGCTGCCGCAATCGCCGCTGCTGCCGCCGGAAAAAAAAAAATTTATTTTTCTATTTTTGGGTATGCCCACCTTGAGGACAAGGTGCTTTAAAGGGCATGTATTGATAAGGTTGGGCCTAGGGCTCTATTTAGCCATTACTTGGAGAATAAGTTAGTATTTTGTTATAAATAGAGTGGGTTAGGTTAGAGTTTAGGCATCCAATTATTGAATGAGTTATTGAGTGATTTATTGTAGGGCTCAAGAGATCCTCTTGAGAGGGGAGGTTCCAAGACCTATCAAAACTTGGCTTATATTTATTCTTTTATCTTTTGATATAATCTAGATCCTAGATTATATCAGTACACTTCATGGACACCTCAATTAAGACTTATTTGTTTTCAATGGCATATGACACAACAATAGATAGTGTTGGTGGAGGCCGTTGACGACGATGTCTATCAAAGATAGATGGACTAAAATGAAAAAATGAAAGAAAGAGAGAAAATAAAGTGGAGAAAAGGAAAATGAGATCAAAACCAAAATATTTAGAGATTGTTATGAGTAATCTTATAACTAACTAAAATAGTATATTATAAAAAATAATAATAAATCACTTGTCCTCAAGGTATCAGTGTCCTGCATTTTTAAATAATGATGTATCTACATGTCCGTGTCGTGTCTTATCCATATTTCGTGTCTGTATCCATGCTTCTTAGCATTTTCAATGGTATTTACAATTTAATAAGATAATAGATACTTTATAGTCTTTGGAATAACATAATCATTAATGTGGGTTTTCTGCATAAAATATTTCATCTCTTCAAAGATTATAAGGTATATATTATCTTATTAAATTGGAAAGTTTTTCTATCTTTTATTTATATTTAACCTCTTCGATATGTGTCTTACATACTTGATATCAATATAGTATTTTTTTTCAAATACAATTTCATCTCAAACATTTTATTTTATAATTGAAAAAATGAATCTGTAATATTTAACTTAATAATTAGTTCTACTGCATAATCGAGAGTACTCACATCTCCGTTCCAATGTCTTAATCTAAAAGACAACGAAAAATATGATTTTTGCACTGGCAAACCTATGTTTCTAACTGCCTCTAAGACAAAAGTTATGAAAATTTGTTTTAATAAATGATGCATTTTTTATTAATAAGTGTGCCTAAAGCTAAAACTTACTAGTTCAAAGCAAATAAAACTTGCCTTTGACCAGTAAAATCTGACAAGGGGGAAGATTCCTGAATATGTTTTTCTTGGTAAGTAAAAAAAAAAATCTTTCCACATGGCTAAAAAAGAAGTGTAAGATGTAGTTTCTCTGGGACGATTTTGTTAGTAAAAATTTGAAATCACCCGAAGTTTATTTCTCGAGAGGTTTTAGGTTTGAAATTTGTAAATAAATTTAATTGTAAAATTTCTTATTATTTTCTAAATAGGTAGATGATGCCTCTTACCGACTATTAAACCATAAGACTATCTACAAATGAGCGGTCTCATTTATCTCGATTATAAAAAAAAATGTAAAAGGCGATAACACTCATTGAAGAAACACAAGAGAGCCAAAAAGCAAAAAGCTAAAATAGTGTTCAAAACATAAGATACTCGAAAAATATAAAGTAAACATACCTACTGAGAATTCAAAAACAACAACAACGGTGATGATAGCCCACATAGCAGAAACTCCAAAGTTGGCATAAATTGGGTTGTAATAGTAAAGTAATGACACAATTGTGATTGCAAGCCCTAGTTTTAGTGAATGAATAACCCTTCTTGGGTCATCTTTTCCCAAAGCTTTTGTCTTTGTTGCAAATTCCACTAATTTGGCAACTAAACCCTTTGCCCATAAAAACCCTCTACTCATTGGCCCTACCTTTTCAATATCATTCCCCATTTCCATTCCTTAGAGATATAGAGAAAAGACAAATGTTGGAAATTGGTAAAGGAATTCAAGGGCTTTGTGGGAAGTGAGTTGGAAGCCTATCTCTTATTTATACTAACATATAGAAAATTAATTGTGTGCTGCCTTTACTTTGTTTTTGTACTTCTAAAAGTTTAAAAGTAAAAAAAAAAACTATAATATAATAATAATAAAAATTAAGGTTATTTGTAATGCAATACTTCAACTAGTTGGAAACTGTTGTCATCCATTGACGTCTTGTTACTAAGCGTGTGTTTGATATATATGCCATTTTTATAGTGTGTCACACTAAAGTGGTTCTTTTTAAAATGGTAGTATTTACTCGAGTAAAAGTGGTTTGAATAATTATATAATCTATCACCATGTTAGAAAATCACTTGAAAATTGTTACAATTACATTAATTTTCAAGCTTTCAATTTCAACAATCACCTTAAACTTCCAAATTTTTTTAGGATTAAGGAAACATGCCAAAATGTAATAATCGCCCTTCAAGGATGATTACAATAAATGTCCTCAAATTTTAAATTACTAAAAATAAGTTTAGTTTTTTTTTTTAAAAAAAACTTTTGTTTCTTGAAAATGGGTGTGGGTTCCCCAAATATAATAATGGGTCAACTTTATTAAACCAACAATTGTTTATTGGTGGGTTATCACTTTAATTTCTCAGTTATAAACAAACTTAGATATTTGTCTCCAAGACGGGGGCTCTATTGGTAAAGGTTTAAGGTCTCTAAGAAATACTCCTTAAAAAGTCTTAAGTTTAAAACTTCATAAATGGGATAAAATCCTATTTTACTCTTTGGCAAGACATAGTTACTAATGTGATATTGGTATAGGAAATCTAGTCTTTTTCAATATTTTGATTTGCAAATGATTGGAGCTTATTTCGTTCATTTTGATATCATGTAATTGTATGTATCTTACATACTTTCCACCCCTTTATTAAGTACATTTGTAAAAATAAAAAAAAAAGTCTTTATTGTTTCTATATTCAAAGCTTGTAGGTACAAGTGTTTCAAATATGCAGTGGAGCAAATTATTTGGGTGGCTCCCATTAAAAAAAGAAAAAAATAATAATAAGGAGAAATAGCTAATTGGTTTCTTTTTATACTAATTTCCTTGTAAAAGCACTTGGTATGGTAGATGTTTGGCTTAAAAATATTTTTGTTGAAAAGCATGTCTAGCACACGTGAAGAGTTGGTCACTACTCTGCTAAAGGCAAAGTTAAAGTTAAGATTTTTGCATCCAAATTTTAGTGATAGGCCCTTTATCTTGGTTTATAGGGTTATGTGCTATAATGCATATATTCTTTTGAACTATATGGTATCAAATTTCAGCCATCGAATGCCAACTTTTATAAAGTTAACTCATCATATCTATTTTAATCACACAATAGACCAATCAGACTTATAGATCAAGTCACATTGGTTTGAGTCATTACAAAAAACAACATTCAAAACAATGTTAAATACGATACGGTTGATGCAAGTATAACCTTTTTTTAGTTCAACGACCATTAAAATAAAATATTTGAATTCATGACTACCTAATCATGACCATACATTCATGTTGATTGAATTATTGGTCTTTCTAAATGAAATCTTTATTGTTGCTTAATGGACTTTTATGTATTTGAGCTTTATCCATAATATGTTTTAATGAGAGTACCTATATATAAACTCGAATTAAATCCTAATTGTTTATGATGTTCACTTTGTATTTCGCCTCTCCTTAGTAAAATCTTGCCCCACTTTGGTCGTGGACTAGTTAACGTTAGTAAACCACGTAAATTTATGTGTGTTTTTCTTCTTCTGCATTTACTTTATTCTTTGATTGTTTGTTGATTTTCATTTTCATAACAATCTTGTATCATAGCTTAGGGTTCGTATTTACGCAATTGTCTTTTCAACAACCAATTCGCATATGTCTGGCGTAAACGTGAAATTTGAAAATGTACCGAAGGGAGAAGTTTCAATCTATACCAGATTAAGATGCGAGCTCTACTAAAGCAGCAGGGACTCTAGAAGCCTCTTACCGCCAAATAGAAGGATGCAAAATTGGACGAAGATGAGGAGTTGATGATTCTAGAAACAAAGGCCCATTCGATGATCATGATTTTTCTTGCTGAAGATGTCATCGCTAATATCATAGATCAAGTGAAGGTTGTCGGTTTGTGGTTGAAGCTTAAGAGTCTACATATGATGAAATCTTTAACCAAGAAATTGCTTTTGAAGCAACGATTATTCAGCCTCTGTATGTCCAAAGGTAGCTTATTAAGGATCTTCTTGATAAATTAAATATGTTATTAATGGATCTACGTAATATCAAAGTTAAGATAGATAATGAAGATGCCACTCTAATTTTGTTTATTTCTTTGTCGCTGCCATACAAGATTTTTTGTGGATTTGTTTATTTCTTGCAAGGATACATTATCTCTAAATGAAGTGAAGAATGCTCTTCTTACTAGAGAAGACTGTCTTAGGGTCGCTGGTACAACAGAAGGTGGAGCGTCTGGATTAGCTGCAATAGGAAGTAAAGGTCGTGGGAAGCCTGAAAAGAAGAAGCCAAAGGAATCCGCCCCAAATTTAAAACGCTCAAAGACGTATAATTTCAGGGCCACGACATTTGCGCTTATCGCAAGAAAAAGTGGCATTGGAAGCGTGATTTTCCTGGCAGTAACAATTATTAACCTGATAAAAAGGAAGGTTTAGCCGTCGTAGTAGAGGTTGATGCCAGCTCAAAAGAAGATCTGGCCCTAGCTGCAAATGATCACACATATTCAAAAGTTGTATAGGTCCTCAACTAAGGGGCATCGTATCACATGTGTCAGAACGAGGAGTGGTTTCAACATATGAGCATATAGATAGAGGTAATGTGAATGGCAAACAGTGCAGTTTATAAGGTAGTTGGAATTGGCTCAATCAGGATACAAATGCATCACGGATTATTCATTAATAAGGCATGATCCATCAATGACTAAGAGTTTGATATCTCTCAACACATGTAACAGTTCGGGTTTTGGCTACATTTCTTCAGGTATGTTTTTCAGTTTGTTCAGTTCGTTCGTTAGGTCGTTATTGCGATTTTAGCCTTAAGGGGTATTTTTGTAAATTCACCTTTAGAGCCTGGTTTATGATTTAATGAGCTTCAGGGTTATATTTGTGATTTCATGGCATTTAAGGTTAGACTTGTTTTTTGGGAGTTTTTGCAAAGTGGCCAAAAAAAGGTTTTGTTTAATTGATCATTCTCATTCGATGTTTTTTCATCGATTTCACTCAAAGGGAAAAGCCATAGAATTTCATCGATCTTTTCCTTCTCCATCGTTCTCTTCAATGGTCGTCGTCATTCTGCTCGCACCCTACAATCGCTTCCCTCGCCGATCGCCAACACCGAGAAGCCGTACCACACACAACCATCACCAAGCCTCAACACCCTTCCTTGTCATACATTGTTCACCGATTTTTGTCGAACATTTTTCATCGATTTCTATCGAACATTGTTCGTCGATTTTTATCGAATACTGTTCGTCGATTTCTATTGAACACTATTCGTTGATTTCTGCCGTAGATTTTTCATCAACTTTTGCCGAACATTGTTCATCAATTTCTGCCAAACACTATTGTCGATTTCTACCATGCACTGTTGTCATTTTCTGCCATTCACTGTTCATCAATTTGTGTTGTTCGAGATCATTGGGTAAATCCTATTCTTCCATGTGTTCCTGTTTAGGTGATTGGAATGCTAATTATTAATTATTTAGTATTATTATTATTAGGTTGGAATTGTTCGTGGTGGTTCTCTGTAACTCGAAGGGAATTAGTGTTTGTTTTATATATATATATCAAGTAACGACTTCTTACCTGGGTTTTGTGGACCTTGTGCTTACATTGTTGATTGTATCTATGTTAAAATGTGATATTAACTTCCAGCATGTTTAGCTAGATAATTGTATGATGTGTGATAACCTGATTAATAGGGTTTTTTTTTTTTTTAGTTGGATTAATAGGGTGTTGGCATGTAGCTCGATTATGTTATGTAATGTAGTATGCTGATAGGATGATTTGTGTTATTGAATGATGAGCATGTTTTATTTTGACTAGAGCTTAGCATATAGCACTCTTAGGTCTTAGATGTTAGGTTTTCCTTATCTAGAGGCTGAGAGGACACGGCGTATAGTGGTCCCCATTGTTCGGGACGGGTGAGGATTGATTCCCGCCCTCGGCAATCAGGGATTGAGATCTGATGCACTTCCTTGACGAAGCTTAGTTTGTAGCCTACTAGAACAGGATCATTTCCTTAGTGTAAGCCTGTCATGGAACGATCTCTAGCTTCAGGCGTTGGGCGTGAACATGCTGCCACAATTAGGTGTCGAAGGCCTCCCACCATTTGTGGATAGGTGGACATTGTTTCTTATAGTTAGGCATGTGGACTTGAACCGGTGTAGTTTGTGTAGGCCTACATACACCCCATTTTCCAGCAGCATGTGGTGTGCACATGCATTAGATACTGAGAGGACGGCTCCCTCGGGCTAATGTCGTTAGTACACCTTTTCGTCTTGTCTAGAGCCAGATATTTAGGTACTCTCTCAAGTGTCTAGGATCAACATAGTGAGTTGATCACTTAGCTGAGAGTTAGAGACTCTCGAGGTAATGGGAGTTATGTTGATAACACATTTTGAGAATTGTTGGTTGACTGTAATGAGTGTATGCCAGTATGCAAGATAATGTGATGTATGCATATTGTACCCCAGCTAGGGGTTCTAACCGAGTACCTTTGTACTCACCTTTATTTATGTGGTTTTCCACCATGTAACTTGGGACAGCACCGAGATGGCAAGAGAAGGAGCTAACTGATCATGGGAGTCCGCTGTTCAGTTTTTTATTTATTTTTTGTCTTGATTCAGCATGCAAGATAGGAACTGAAACACCATTATTTCATTTATTAAACTGTTTTTAATAATCTCTAACCAAAGAAAATAACACTATTTTATGATGTCTTTTAGGAACTATTTAAAGTTGAAGAAAGAGTTGTTTATTTTCAGTTATTTTACTATTATACCTGTTTTAAATTCATGCATGTTGAGTAAAACCGGGTCTAAGACTGTTTTAGAAGTCGGGTTCTTACAGCACACTAGACAACAAAGGTTTCAATTACAAAGGTGATGTGGAGTCATGTATGCATGCAAAGATTCAAAGGTAGTTCTAAAAGGTACAGAATGTGGAACCCTGTATTTTCTAGCAAGTTCAACGTTGATAGGTTTAGCTGCAATTGGATGGTCATCAATTCAGAAAGAGGACATGACTAAGTTATGGCACATGAGACTTGGTCACATGAGTGAAAGGAGAATGTAGATTCTGTTGAAGAGATGTCTTCTATGTGGACACAAAGTACATGATCTCGAGTTTTGTGAACATTGTATGTTTGGGAAACAATGCCGCAGCAAGTTTCTAAAGGGAGTCCACTGTACCAAGGGTACACTTGATTATATCCATGCTGACTGTTGGGATCCTTCTCGAGTTAAATCAATTGGAGGTAGCAGGTATTATTTTTTAGTAGTTGATGATTTTTCAAGAATGACTTGGATTTTATGATGAAGCACAAAAGTAAAGCCTTAAAGAATTTCAGACAATTAAAGGTTCTGATGGAAAATCAAATAGGGAAGAAGAACAAAAGATTTCAAACTGATGATGGCCTTGAGTTTTGCAGTCCTGAATTTAATGGATTCTACAAAAATGAAGGGAGTGTTCAACATCATACTATCAAGAACACACTTCAACAGAATGGGATAGCAGAACGTATGAACTGAACTTTACTAGAGAAAGTAAGATGCCTGCTCTCAAATGTTGGGTTAGCTTGAAGATTCTAGAAAAAAACACTAAATACATGTGCTATCTGATCAACCGTGGGCCTCACACACGAATTGATTGTAAAACACCATATGAGGAATGGTCTGGTAAGCCTGTATATTATTGTTCAGAAAGAGATGAATTACAACATCAAGGTGGAGAATTAGATCAACATGCTGCTACAGATGAGTCAGATATGCCTATTAATCAGTCATATTTGCTTGATCAACCAGATACCACTACAAAAAAAGATACCACTAGTTAATTTTCTAGCATAGAAGTCAGACATCCAAGTATAGCTTTTGATAGAGCTAAAAAAAACTAGTGTTCGACCTCAAATTAGATATGGTTTTGAAGATATGGTTGCTTATACACTACAAGTCGTTGAAGAGGTGGACACTTATAAACCGTCTATCTATAAAGAAGTTGTTTCATGTAGTGAGTCAGAGAAGTGGCTTGCTGATAACGCTCAAGAATTAAGAGTTAAGGGCTAAGTTTAATAGCAGTTCCTTGGAACTTTCGCTACATCATAGCAAGAATTTGCCAAGTTTTTTTGCTTTAGCGTAATTATTTGAGTGAATTTCAAAATCCTTTAGTTTTCTGTTTATGATACATTTTAGAGGTTTGCTTTAGAAAAATGACTTGAATGTGTAAATCTTTAAGTTTCATCTTTATGAACTTGATATTTCGTTTTTTGCTTTTGCATACCTAGGGAATGCAAATCCAGCGAGAAAAGCTTTATGGAGCTAAGTGTAGTTGCTAAAAAAATTTCTTAAGCAAGCAAATCCAGCGGGAAAAGCTTTACGGAGCTAAGTGTAGTTGCTTAAAGTTTCGCTTAAGCGAACTGAAATCCAGTGGGAGGAGCTCTCGGAAATAGCTAAAGTGGAAGACACGTATAAAAAATTCAAGAAAAGTCTTTCAATCTCAAACGTTGCACGTGAGATCTTGGAGCAAAGGACATGCGCATGAAATCGTGGGGTAGAGCCTTGTCTGAAGCAATATAAATGGTAACCTTTTGTCATTGTGAAGATCATCATCCATTTTGTTGGAGAGATAATAGTCAAGTTTTCTTCCGACCAAAATCATTGTCATTTTTATAGTTAGCTTAGTCGTTTTAGTTTTTTTCCATTTCCACTTGTTTAGCTAGTTTGCTTTAGCGAAGTAGTTAGCCAACGTTGTAGAGTATAGCTGAAGCCAGATTTCGAGACACTATTTGAGTGATTCCGATCAGGCTTCTTCTTAACTCTGTTTTTCTATACTTTCATTTTAGTATTTTCGCTTTAGCTTTGTTTTGTAAGCATACGTTGTTATTTCCTTATTTAATTGAAGATGAACTTTTCTTTTTACTTTGCGTTGAATCTATTTATCATCATGTATAGCTAAGTTTTTAGTCGGAAGGAAATAGGCTAAGTATGAGTATTTCGCTTAAGCAAAGTGGTATCTAACTATTTGTATGAACTTTATTCCGCTTTCGAGAGAAAAGGAATAGAGCGAACTTGCATGTCATAACATTAGGTTTACTTGCATTTTAAAAGAACACTTAGAGATAAGGTTCGCCTAGTGCTGATCGCTTGGTTTATTTGTCGTTTGAGTTCGAGAGAGCCAACTTAGACAGCTCAAGAGAGCCAAAGAGAAGCCATCAGTTGTTCGTTTCTTAGCATAATGCCATTTCGCTTTAGCGAAACCCTCCGAAAATTCTTAGCCTCCTTCTGATGTCTTTAATCTGATTAAAGTTAGTTTATCATTCGTTGTATCTTAAGTATTTTGTCAATTGAGATTCACATTTATTTCGCTTTAGCAAACTTATTTCAGCAACTTAGTTTTAGTTTCATCACAACAATATTCCCCTTGTTACCATAACTCTCTAATTTTTGCTTAAGCATGTTGTTAATCACTAATCCCTGAGGAAATTACTTTTACTTACTTTAAAACTTGCTACAACAAGACTGTGTATACTTGCACATCTTTGGGAAATCACACACATTTCGCTTCATCTGAGTAGTAGCGAAATCCAAGTTACCACGTCATCATTCTTATTTTCTTATTATTTTAATTATTGTGTGTTCACGATTTCGCAAACACTTGCTACAATAAGTGATGAAATGGAGTCTCTCAATAAGAATTAGACCTGATAGTTAGTCAAACGACCAAAGAAAATGGAGATTGTGACTTGCAAGTGAGTTTATAAGAAAAATGAAAGAATCTCGCCTATAGAGGGGTTAAAGTATAAAGCTCATGTAATTGTAAAAGGGATCACTTAGAGAGAGGGTGGTTACAATGATGAGATCTTCTCACCAATAGTCAGACACACTTCTATATGGGTGCTACTAGCTATGGTGGCACATAAGAATTTAGAACTTGAGCAGTTAGATGTGAAGACAGTTTTTCTGCATGGAGAGTTGGATGAAGAGATTTATATGTCCCAACAAGAGGAGTTCCAGTGTCTTGGAAAAGAGGACTATGTGTGCAAAATGAAAAATTCCTTGTATGGACTACAACAGTCTCCGAGATAGTGGTACAAGAGGTTTAACAACTATATAATTGAGCTAGACTGCAACAGAAGTTTGTATGATTATTGTGTGTATCACGACAAGTGTAAAGATGGTTCGATGATTTACCTGGTTCTAAATGTAGATGATATGCTCGTAGCTACAAGGTTGAAGTCTGATATTCAGAGGTTGAAAGATCTGTTCAGTGCTGAGTTTGAGATGAAAGATTTTGAGGCTGCTCAAAAAATCTTGGGTATGAAGATTTATAGGGAAAGAGAAAATAAAAAGTTTTTCTAGTCACAGAAGGGCTACATTCAAAAGATTTTGTCAAGGTTTGGCATGTCATTAGAAAAACCTATAGATACCTCAAATGCTGCTAATATTCGGTTATCCTCAAAATTTGTACCATAATCTGAAATTGAGAAGGAATACATGTCACCTGTTCTCTATGCTAGTGTAGTTGGTAACTAACTTAATGTATCCTATGGTCTGCACTAGACTTGACCTCACCCATGTTGTTAGTGTTGTTAGTAGGTATATGGGCCAACCTAGAAAAGAACACTAATAGCATGTGAAGAGGATTTTTCGTTACCTTAGAGATACATATGATATTGGTCTTGTTTATGGGAATGAGACAAAATGTTTAGTGACTGATTATTCTGACTCTGACTATGATGGGGATGTCGACACTAGAAGATTAATAACTAGTTATGCTTTCACTCTGGGTGGTTCTATTGTGAGTTGGAAGGCTACTCTGTAGCCTACAGTTGACTTTGTCTACAACTAAAGTAGAGTATATGACATTAACAGAAGCTACTAAGAAGGAATATTGTTAAAATGACTAGTCAATAATCTTGGTCTTCATCATGATCGAGTCGTAGTGTGTATGATAGTTTGAATGCTATATGTCTTTTCAAGGATCAGGTTCACCATGAAAGAACTAAACACATAGATGTGAAGTATCATTTTTTGCGAAATGAGAAAAGGATAGAGGTTCTAAAAGTGGGCACTGCTGGTAATCCTGCTGATATGTTAACCAAGGCAGTGCCTCATGGCAAGTTCCAACATTATTTGGACTTGCTCAATGTTTACAGTTGTGAGATCCATAAAGGAACATCTGAAGCAGAGAGAGAAGCATATGAATCTTGAATACATTTTAGTCTTGTACGCATTTTGCATAGATCTAGTTCGTCAGGAACATCTGGTAAACTACTGGTAAAATCTATTACACCTGAAAGAGAGTTCAAGTGAAGGTGAAGATTTGTTGAGATATACCTTAAACAACTTAATGCTCTACGATTAGTTAAACCTAAATGAAATCTGTATTGTTGTTTAATGGGATTTTTATGTATTAGGGTTTATTGAGAGTACCTATATATAAACTCGAATTAAATCTTAGCCACTTATGATGTTCATTCTGCATTTTTCCTCTCCTTAATAAAATCATGCCCCTTCTCCGCCCATGGACTAGCTAACACAACGTTAGTGAACCACGTAAATTTTTGTGGGTTTTTCTTCTTTTACATTTTCTTTATTCTTTAATTGCTTGATGATTGTCGTTTTCATAACATAAATTAATATTGTCGAGCTACTGCTCTTGTTGGCAACTTGTACTAATTTATTAATTTAACTGTTTCTATTGCACGACATTTTATTAGAGCTACTTTATAGCTTATATCTATAATTTAATAAAATGAAGCCCTCGACATTTTCATTGACATTTATATATCTATATTTTATAAAATTGAAAAATTTAGATTTTTATGGACATCATTAATTAAAACTTGAGATACATTAAATGTGTAAATTACTAGTTAAATTTACAATAATTCATTAGCTTAAATTATAGCATTGAAACCGAATGGGTCGGTGCGCAATTGGTTATCTGGTTTGGTTTTAATCTATTTCCACTCCACGATCAGTTGAAACCTTTCTTAAGACATAAGTTCTAAATTCAAATGTCAAAATTTTAAATCTCATCACCATTGGTCGTTAAACAAAAATTAGTAATAAATAAAATTAAAAATAGGAAAATTATAATTATAATGATAATCCTTACTATTGAAAAATAAACTTGAAACCTTTTGGAAAAACAATATCCGTCAAATAATGCAAAACAATCCAGAAAAAATTTATCTAATAAAATCAGCAACCCAAGAACAAATCAATTATAGAAATAAAATAGAGAAGAAAATAATAGCACCAGATTTTAAAATGGCTCGATCAAATGCAATCTACTCCACTAGTCCCTTTCATTAATTAGTGAATACAAGTTTTAAATGGTTTTCCCACATCAATTGGTCTTAAAACCAATTCACGAGGCATTTCTTTCCTCTTAGCCAATACTTTCTCTCTCTTTAAAGGAGCAAATGCATACAACCTTTTCACTCTCCTAAAGGTTTAGAAAGACACAACTTTCACACACTAAATCAGCCTCTCATTTCGTGGAGAAACTCTCTGTAAAACAAGTTTCTCACTCTAGAGAAACTATTTGTAAAATAGTTTCTCACTTTCTTGAGAAATTCTCTCTGTAATGGGATGAAAGTTACAAAAGACTGCAGTCTCACAATAGGTTTTATAAATCTATTTTGCATTTTTCACATAAATACACTAAGGTGGATCCACACTTACACGTGTGAAAAATAGGAAATACAAAGGTCTATAGTCTTTGTCGAAAATACCTTTAGAGGATTCATTAAAAAAAATGTAATAATTTGTCAAAATATAACATTTACTTTTACGGTTGAAGGAATTATCCCTCGGTTTTGGTTTTTAGGGTTGAACATAATATAAGATAATATGAGGTTTGATCTCAAAATAAATAAATAAATCATATAAGATGATATGATAATCAATATCTTATTAAGATGTTTGAGATTCTTCACCTTTCTAATATAAGACAAATACCATAAATATTTGTGACACATAATGTCAGACTTTTCTTCAACAACCTCGTGGAAGATATTATCTCTAATGGTTTCTCCTAATGTTAACAAATCAAACATGTTTAAGAATTTTGGTAGTTTTAAATTGGAAAGTTTTCTTGGTGTATTTTACATATCTTTTACTCCATCATATAGTTTTATTTAAAAACATAACGATAATAATAATAATAAAAATTTGAAAGAATTTTTTTTTTTTTCTTATTATTATTATAGAAAAATCTATTTTTCAAATATTTTAAATAATGTTTCATTCCCACCCAATATTACTAATACTTTGTTAGTAAAACCGCTATGAAATATCTCTTCACTTAAATTACAGCTTCTTTTTCGTTCAATCAAACTTTCATTACTTTTACATATTGATCTCTCTTGGAAATTAATAAGTTCAAAAGATGAAGGAGCTTTCAAATCAAATGAATCCCCAACTTGAACAGAAATTAATTAATAATAATATTAATAAAGAATAAAGAAAAAGGAACAAAAATCATTACAAGTTTACACGCAAGAATCAAACATTTCACATAATTCTGATTCCAAGAAACTTGGTGATCATGGATTTCTCTGCAATATCTGCTGAGGCATCAAAAACTTAGGTGCTTTGCCAACGAGGTTTGTCGATGTAGTCATTTTGCTTACCATTTCTAGATGCCATTTTTCCTTTTTTTTTTATATTTTATGTTCGAGATATCGAGGTCACTACCTATAGTTGTAAACAACCTTTTGATTTAATAATTTGTTTCACTACATATTTGAAGACATTGACATTTATTCTAAGGTCTAAACTTGTGGAGCAAAAAATAATTTTACAATTGAATTTACTAATAAATTTTGAACTTGTGAACTTGGATAGAATAAGATTTAAAGACTTCGGGCCCCTACCAATGGAAACACACTTTAACTTTTTTTCTCCTTAATTTTCTTCTTTTTCTTCTTTTCATTTTTCCTTTTTAGCCAATTTTATTTTTAGCCATCCATCATCTATAACAATGTCCTTCAAGGTTCCCTTTGTAAAATAATATTTCATTCATTTAACTTGTTCCAAATGTTGGAGGAATTTTCTTTTCAATAGAAGTGTTGGAATTATATTTATAATTCCAACAAGAAGAATAAAAAAATCCAAAACCACATATTAAAAAACAATGTATAATTATGTGCATATATTACATAGAAACTCTATTTCGAATTTTCCTAGAATAATAAGCTGCGAAATAAGAAACGGGCTACAATATTATCTCACATGGCTTGTTGAAAAGGAACTACAAAAATATGTTATTTTTTTAGTAAAGCTGCATAACAGTTCTAACTTTTTGAAGGTTATATAGAAAAAAAAATTATGTTTGAAAGCTCTCAAAATTATTTGTATATATGAATGGATTAAGTTTTCAATCTGAAAATGAAGTTGTTGAATGAAAAGCTTCTTGATACCATAAGAGAATTATCATTTCAAATGTATGATTTAAAGCATTTTTGAGTTGATGTCATTTCGACTGCGTATTTTTTGTTTAATCAAATGCCTTCATCTGTTTTTCATAATCAAATTCAGAATCATGTTTTATTTCTAGGAAAATCTAGGTTTCACATTGAGTCAAAGATTTTTTGTTATACTTGTTTTGTTTGAGATATTCATCCCTATCTAACGGGGCAGGGTAATTCTCATTTACTTGCGGATTGTGGGAGGGAGTGGAGAAAAGATTTCTCGCAAGCTAAACAGGAACGGAGAATGTACTCTTCATCTCCATTTTCCACATCTCGTCCCATTTACATTTTCTTTTAATTTTATTTTCAAAATTATTTTATTTTTACCGTTAATGTATATATATATATACATTAAAATATTTACAAATTTAAATATGTACTTAAATGAGCGTATTTTTCTTTAATAATTAACTATCTCACTAACAAATTTTCCATTAAAATTTAACTATTTCAAAATATTATTTTTAAAATTGAGATAGAAGATACCGAAAAACAAATTAAGTGGAGAAAAACTACCCGCACGGACCCAATCCTCATTGATTCCTCGCAAGGAATTCCAACCTTGTGTTTATGCTCAAAGGGTTTATTAGTTTGTATTTAAGCACAATTGTTGTTTCAAATTTAAATTAATAGGGTGTTATTATATTATTTACATTGTTAGCCAATTTACATTATCCAAAAAGAATGAATTAGTTAGATTAATTTAGTGAAATCATAGGTTCTTAATCTAAAGCCTTGGACAAAAAAAAATATTCAAGTCAATATCCTAAAGTTGTCTACAATATATGGACTTAGGTTGGGTTGCTTCACTTTGTAACACTGTTGATACAATCCACTTCACAAATATTGCATATAACTCGATCGAGGTCGCTCATGTGGAAACATGAGAGTGAGGGTATCTGTGCAAAGAGTTTGCAGAAGACTAGATCAGAAATACTTAACTAGCAGTAGTTAAAAGATTCTAGTATTAATGAAGATTTTCCAGCTCAACTAAACTTGCTAGCCAAGCAAATCATCTCTATATATAGAAGGTAAGAGGCTGCAATCGAGGAGTTGGTCAGTTGGCCAGAATCTAATCCACACAAAAAGCTACTAGTGATGTTCGTAGGAGGCGATGACAAGGAGTCTGCATATCTTTGCAACCACACCAATTCCTATTTTATTTATTTTTCTTAGTTAGGAGTAGATTGTAGAACTGCGTCAACTTCAGTAATGAAAATTTATAAATTTCTATTATCTGTTGTTATGCATTTCTACGTTGCATTAGATAAGAGCTACGGTAAAACTTCGTATGTAGAAATCAAGTTAAATATGTAGGTTGTTAGATTTTATGCTGCTGAAATTATATTCTATGCATGTTGACTAGCTACCCACGTGTGCTAACCTTCAGTGAACTTGAGAGACGAAACTGTTGGGAGATCCAGCGTGCTACAATAGGTTCAATGCGAGGTCTCTCGCATTGTTAAAAGAGTTAGGAATAACCTTACCATTGCTTGCATTGCCCTAAGTAAAGTATGAATAATGCAGCGAAAGGTGGGTTTGTCATAGATCAATAAGTGCAGAAGTACTTATTAGAATAGGGAAGCAAGAAATCTAATAGCCACTAATGCAAGTTTAGCATCTTCTACATCTGTAGTCTCTACTCACACTCAACTACATTTCATATTGCATATTTCACATTTTATCTTTTAACAAAGAAACCCAATATTCACCAACATTATTCACTTTTTCTTTTTTTTTTTGGACGACTCTCAAGTTAATGATAGTAGTTCTAGACATCAACCCTTGTGGAGAAAGATAAATTAAAATACTTATTACTTGTTGCATTTCTGACCACGTCTACTTGCGCGTAGCGATTCCAAGCCGACACTTAACAATAGGTTAAGCTTAGAAATCATTATATTTAGTTGTATTCGCATCATGAATTCGCCTACCAAATGTGAAAAGAAGATCAATTTTGGACATTCATTTATAAACTTAACTCAATTCACCGTTACAATCTACTCTTACGAATTATAATGATGCTACGATAAAATCCTAACTACGAAATAAAATGGGCTACAGAATGTTGTCATCGTTATTCCTAACGATTCTTTCATACCACAAACACCATTGTACTAGCCTAATACAGTCTAACAAGAACGAACATGGCTAAGGTCTCAAACGAGACCTCGATGACCTCACAATCCATCGGTGGAAAACCCTAGCAGAACCAACACGCACTTGGGAATATGGGGTAGGAGCATGCATTTAGCACCAGGGAGCGTGTGAATAATAAAAATTTCACAATAATTAATCCAATTAATTATCTTTGATTAATCAAATTAATCTAAATGCAATACCCTAGGTGATTGACATGTTATTGAAAAAAAATATTTATATTGATTGTCTCCTCTGATCTAATTTGGCGGGTATTTATGATGAGTAGGATCAACTATTCCTCGTGGAAAAACTTGAACGATCTCCTCCGCTCTTCCAAGCTATGACTTCTTTGTTACAACTGAGGCTCGGTGAGAAACCTTCAGAGAAGGAAGAGGTCTGACTATGGAGGAGAAAAGAGATCTCAGCTTTTAGAGAGGTTTTTCAACTTATGCGAAATGTTACTTTGAAAGTGAGTGGGATGAGAATAAAGGTCTCCAAGGCCTCATATTTATAATAGAGTGGTGGAGGTTCCAACTTAGAACTTTTCGATAATTATTAAACCAATTAATATGTCTACATATCAGTTATTGTGATCTCTTAATTAAATAATTTATCAATAATTATTTATAATTAATTTATCAAATAAATTAATTTCTTCTTATTAATATTTATTCAATAAACATTAAATTAATATATCCAATATATTAATTAGCAAGTTTAATAAATTATACTTTATGCTCCTATTAATTATGTCCTATATGATTAGTATGTCAATTTGAACTCTTCAAACTCACTCTCTAATAAAACAGTGTACCAGCAAATATGAGTTAGCCCAGGGACCGGTGGTCCTATAGGTTGAAAGCTACAACGAGCCTGGATCCAATCCCTATTCTTTAACATCAGGTTTATTCCACTAAAGACTTGTGTTGAATTCTTTCGCACTATAGGACAAGTTAACGTCCACGGATATAATTAGTCATCTGTCATATGATCCTTCACGAGCTTGTTCGTAATTCACAGCTGGGACAAGAAATCTATCATATTCTTGTGATTACATTTTTCTCCTTAAGCGCCAATAATTCCTCTAATGAACAAGTGCTTATAGTCCAACTATAAATAAATGTCATCTCGAGCCAATGAGAGGCGGGATCCCTTTGTCCAAGTCCCAAAATTAGTTCTTAAGGGAACAACTCTACATCTTCCTCAAAGTTCGGGATAGCATGATTTCTTCTAGTGATATTGCGCTCCCAGCCACTCACTACGGCAATCTCCAACGTGGGAGGCTTATTGGCCCAGCGTTGTTTGGTTGGTCTCACCCAAGCACATCAAGTGACGCTTTCAAAAGGCAGGAGTTTACAACCCACTCAGGATTAAGATCACATCGACATACTATCATCCTTAGTGAAGTAGTTGATACGATTCTATAAAGGAATTACTATATCAATCATAAAACTTCTGGTCCCGTCTTATGCAAAAACTCTTTTTTGCATCAGGACCCTACTCACATGTCTCCACATCAACAACCAGGATCACGCTGTTTGCAACATTTGCAAAACAGACCGTACCAACAGTATCATCAAGACTTAGGCACTTAAATTAAGTTCATATACTGTAAACATTTTAGGTTATTAACTTGGAACTAGATCCACTTGTATGTCTCACATACTTGTCCAAGTGTACATCCAAATAACCATGGAAATATCGCTATTAATCAAATTAATGCGATAAAGCTAAACATTCTGTGTATATTAAATGTGCAATTAATGAAAATAATGAACTTTATTAATAACTAAAATATAACATTAAATGTCGAACATTAAATGTTTGTTCATTAATTACAAACTACTAGGCCTTTAGGGCACAATCCCTAACACATGCCTTGGTCATTGATCCTTCACCTTTTTATAGGCTTCTTTAGTTTCTTGGAGGCTACATTCAATATTTTCGAGGATCTATCGGCTGATTTATTCAAATGACAGTAGTTTCCAATAATGCTTTGTTAATCTCGTAATCTATATCGTGTCGTGAATGTTTCCTTATTTGCTCGATCCTTGCCGAGACTCATAGTGCATTCTTCTCTGGATGCGACGCAAGATGCTTTTGTCCTACAAAATTGATAGCGCATTAGCGTGTCCTGGATTTGCAACGCATTTATGCTTATGTACATATCTTAGCCGCATTTAATCATATTTTTACATGCACATGCTTTTTACCCACCATGCAGAACCTATGCGATTATCCATAACTTTTCAACAATATTTCTTCTTTATCGTGAGATGATTTCTCTTAGAAAAATTAAAATGTGATAGTAAAGAGATCTTAGTAATCATATTATTTAGAGTCATTAGGCTTGCTGAAGTTTTTTCTCAGTTTTGAGGTTAAACAAGGAGAGACAGACATTTTTGTATCACAAGAGCAATATGCGAAAGAGATTTTGAAGAAGTACAAAATGATGAATTGCAACCCGATTTCAATACCAATGGAACCAGGTACAAAACTCTTGAAGTTTGATGGAGGAGAATGTGTAGATGCAAAATATCGAAGTTTGGTGGGAAGCCTTCTGCATCTCATATGCACAAGGCCAGATATTTCATTAAGTGTTGGATTTATATGTTGGTTCATGGAGGAGCCGATATATTCGCATTGGAAGGTATTAAAGTGAATTCTACGATACATCCAAGGTACATAATTGCTACATGTGGCAAGTCAAGATCAAGTTGCGTACATCTTCACAAAACCATTATCGAAAGTTTTGTTCAAAAAATTCAAGAAGATAATTGGCATGGCGGATGGTAGAAGCATTTGAGTTTATAGAGGAGTTTTGTTGAATAAACTTTAATGTTATTTCTAATATGTTTAAAATGTAATTTTTGTTCAATGATTAAGGAATTAGTGGGTATTTAATTAAGGAGTTAATGAAGGAATTAATGGAAAAATAGTTTTGATAAATAAGTGTCTTGTAGACCAAGTAATGTAAGAGTCTTGTAGGTCAAGTAATATAATAGGGCTATAAATAGACTACTCATTCCATTATGGAAAACAGAGCACAATAGCAAGAGAAAGGAATAGAGCAAGTAGAGAAAGAAATTGAGAAATAAAGAAAAGTGGTTTTAGAGAAAATTCGAGTGTCTTCTCTCTCCAATCACAAAACGACTGTAGTATTCGTATTTTCTATTTGATTATTTTTCAACCGTTTGTTGAATTTTTGCAATAAGAGACTACATAATAGGAATAAGGCCAAGAAAGAGACGTTGATTCTTTTTATTTCAAATGTTTTTAATTTATATTCGCCAATTTTTCTACAAGGTTTCTCTTGAACCAAAGTCAACCCTTGGGAGTCTCACAGTTCGAAGCTCTCCTTCTATGGATGTGTGGAAAATGAATAGGTTTCGTTTAATTTTCTATTTGTTGGGGTTTGGAGCCGACCTTTTTGTGGTGGAAGATCTCCCAAAACTTTCCTATGTGATGATTTAAGAGTGTAATAATCAGATTTGGTATGCTTCTTGATGATTGAGTTTCTCTGTTTAAAAAACAATATATTCTACTTGTGTCCTTTCTCCTACATATTTTTTCATATAAGATTATATAAAAATCAAACTGATTGGGAAATGTTAAAAACACGTACAAAGAAATATTCTCGACTTTGTTGTCCCCTATTTTAGTGAATTTAAAGCTAAGGACGTCATTTAATTTTTTTTTAATGTTCGTATATTTATTACATGCGTTTTAACATTGAATTCGTCCGTGCGCAATTGGTTGTTTTGTTAGGTGTTAATACATTTCAACTACACGGGTCACAAGTTTTTTAGCCCAAAAATTGGTATTTTGGAGAATTTGATTTTTTTGTTTTTGGTTTTTGAAATTTAAACCTACAACATCTATCTTACCATATGTTTTTCTTACTTGGATATCTACATGTTGCCTATATTTGTAGAAACAAAACTAAAATTTGGAAACAAAAAGTAGGGCCCGTTTGGTAACGTTCTCATTTCCCGTTTCTTGTTTATGTTTCTCTTTTTTTGAGAAACAAACTTGTTTGGTAACTGTTCCCGTTTCTTGTTCTCAAAATTAATAGAAATGTTTCTAAGATTTGGCTAAAAAATGAGAAACTTCCCAATGGGGTTTCTCTTGTTCTGTTTCTGATTTTTAATGGGTTTCTATTGCTTTTGTTATGTTCTTATAATATTAAGTCCTTTATAGTCACAATTTAAGACTGTGGCATAGTGGCAGTTGTTGTAAGATGTCATAATGAATTTTCCCACCATTGTTCGATTCTTACCCTTGTCATCTTATAGATTTTATTTTTAAAAATCAAATTTTATTTACTTTTCAGTTATTTTTATTCTTTTTAGTCAACTTTTCATTTTTTATTTGGTCAAATATATATTTATATATTATTTTATTTCCTAAAACCATAATATTAATATTTTAAAATCATTTTAATTTTTTTATATAAACCATTTATTATTTTAATTTTATAATATAATAACTTTTATACTCCTTTTTTATATAAACAATTTTTTTAATTTAATTTAAATATATACTCATTTTTTAATTTTATTCTTATAAATAATAATATTTATGTTCTTATATTATTAATTATACTAATTTTATAGATGATTTTTCATGAGTAACAAAAAAAAATCTACAAATATCAAAATTTTAGAAAAAAGCTAATCCAATCACATTAAATTGATTGCCAAAAGTTATTAAATTTTAATCGAGTGAAATTGATAGATTTTAATCCGGTTAAATATTATGCTAGAATTTGTTATTAACACTAAATTTCCAATTTTATATCGATAAACTATATTAATATATATAGATATAGTATTCATATATAATTGTTTTGTTTTATTTCATAATTTTATTATAAATATATAGAATTTTCAAATTTTCGAATATTTAGTAGGTGTATCTATATCTTATTTTAATTTATTTATTTTAATTTGAATTAAAAATTTGTAATATATGTACTTATTGCTTTTGAAAATAATTATATATTTATTTATTTATTTTAATATATGTTATATTTTTTAAAAGACGAAAAAAAAATATTGAAAAAAAAAACTAGAAACAAGAAATGATTACCAAATATGTTTGTTTTTTTTTTCTTGTTTTTTTTAAGAAACAAGAAATATAAACGGTTATCAAACACATTCTTGTTTCCTATTCTAAAAAAGCAAGAAACAAAAACTAAGAAACGAGAAACAGGAAAAGTTTTTAAAAGCTTGTTTTTTATTTTTTAAAGTTAGTTAGTATTCACATACTTTTTAAAGGAAAGATGGATGCATTGTAGGAAAGATTAAACACATTATTTAGGAAATTTGAATAAGAATAGGATTAAATTTTAAAATCCATAAAAAAAAATCAAACGGTTATCAAACGAGGCCTTAGTCATTGAGAAATACATGTCAATCATTCATGAGCTAAGCTCGCTTTGGCCATAATATTTTGAGTTGATCTTAATTAAGAGATATCTTGTTCTGACATGAAAGTCCTTTTTATTTCTTTTTTCTACCTTCTCTTGTAGGTTCTACATACAGATGCATTAGCCCCAAGAACCAGTAATATAATTGAATGGTTCAAAATAAATATCCTCCATGGTACCAATATTATTCATTACTAAAAAACAATGAAGTAGAGGGCTTGAATGAGGTGAATACAAAGCCATTGATTTCATAGTTTGAACAGTTAGAATTGTTCAATGTAATATGTAATATGGTTTGAATATGTTCCTCCCACTGACAAATGATCTTTGCTCCTTCCCTTGTAACTTTTTCATGTACTGTAAAGCAACTATAACCTAGTTCCTTTCAATTTCTCTATTTAAGCTTTGTCAATGTAAGCCATTGAATGGAAAGAGAATATTCAAATGTTCTTTTCTTTTTTTTCTTTTTTTTTTTTTGAGAGAGAGAGATTTTTTGTTTCATATCTCTTGATTTTGTTCAATATATATTGTTGTCACTTTGGAATGATAGTGACTATATAATTTCAAAGTTGTATTTCATTTTGTGACTTCATTTTTATTTCCTTTCTTATGCTACTTTTTCTACATCACAATCTTACCTTTTTTACTTGTAGTGTGTTTATATGCTTATCAAAGTTGATCTGTTTATTCTTTACAATATCAAATATCTATTTTGATTCTTCTTTTTTTTTTCACTTCATATTTTGAAGTCTACCCCAAATTGTTTGGCAGACATTCCTAATTTCTACCACACATTAAATATTGAAGGAGATCTATCTTTATTCTCTTTTACTTACACTCGAAGTATATATGGATATATGTGTATTTAAATATTTCAGATTTTGAAGATTGAAAAATGTACATTAAATAGAGAGAGTGAGAGAGAGAGAGATGTACATTACTTATACACATAAGAGGTTAGCTTGTAAAAAAATTATGCTCACCTTCTTGCTAATTGTATGAATAATGTACATAACCTTCATGTTTGATCTTAAAACTAATTGATAAAGAAAAGCTTAATTTATTATCTACCTTTAAAAAAAAAGTAGTTTATTGTTTTATAAAAGTTGGGGTGTCTTCTTACCTTTCAATGTTTCTCAAAATTGGGCATTTTTTTGTTCACTAATCTTTAATTGGATCCAATTTTTTTGGACAGAATGTCATGAGATTTCATCTCAAAACTAATTGAGAGTGAGAGAAATAAGTCTTATTTTTAATTAAGAACGCTACAAGTGTTTTTATTATATTATCTTTAAATAACATGTTGATTTTAAGATGATTGTCTTTTTTAATTAACTTTGAATCCGATTCTAATTAAAACGCCAATTAACTCGGAGAAAGTAATTCCATTGACAATAACATCAATTATGTTGGTGACGTTAAGAGGTTGAGATGGGAGGAATGTAGAGTTAGCAATGGATAGGGCACTGAAGGTGGAATATTATGTTTTTTATGTTTGGATTTAGAATATGTACCTCTTGTTTTGAGAGATGATTTTGCGTCCTCATATAATTCATATTGGAACAATATTGATGTGAAGGAAAAGCATATGGTTAGCCAATTTTTACTTTATGTCATATCTTTTTTGCTTTTAGAAGGGAAAGAATAGGCGGATAATCCAAGGCTAAGTACAACATTGGCGTTATTTGTAGAGACTTCGCCATGTTCAAATATATCTTACTATGAGAGAATCTCCTTTTTTGTTGGATTTAGCGTCTAATCATCATCGAATAAGTTCAATTTCAAAACTCCAAACAATTCTCAAATGAAGCTTATTTGAAGCTGTGTCTGCCAAAAGATTAAGGGGAAAATTTTAGAAAAAAGTTAAATGAACAATAGAGAGAGAAAAAAAAAATGGTTTTTTATCAGATTAACCCAAATTTAGTAAATATAGTTATTGTTTTCTATTTACTTATTCAAAAATTCAAATTTATATTAAGAGACAATACTAGAGCTCATCTGCAAATATAGCTATTGTTCTATTTACTTACTAATTCAAAAAACTCATCTGCAACTTGAACTCCAAGAGTGATGGATCTGGGTCAACCGAACGAAAAAAAAACCTAGACTGAAGATGGATTTATTTATGTGTATTAACTTATAATTAATAGTATTAATAATTACAAATACACAAGGATTAATTGCGAACATAGCTAGATACAATAGTGGCATTAATAATTATTGTCACATATTTTCTTATAATACAGGTCTTAATGAGTATTTATAATACGATACTAAAACGCATTTCTTATAAATCGGTATTTATAATATAGTATTAAAAAAACAAAAATTCCCTTATGTTGGGTATTAATTTAGTATTAATCATATTAATAATAAATACACAATAATTAATTAAGAACAAGGGTTTTTTTTAGTACATATTGGAGGAGGGAACATAAGTGGTTTACAATCAAACAATGAAACCAATGCGCCATTAACCCATTCCGTAATTGAGAACACGGTTAGATACAATAGTCGTATTAATTATTATTGTCACATGCTTTCTTATAATACTAGTATTAATGAGTATGTGATACAGTATTAAAATTTATTTCACATAATTGAGTATTATTGAATATTTATAATATTATGACCGTATTTTTTATAATACTAGTATTAATGACTCTTTATAATATAATAGTATTGAAACGTATTTATTATATTACTAGTATTAATGAATATTTATAATATTGGTATTAATAGGTATTGTCACGTAATATTTGAACGCAAGTATAGTATTAATATGAGTACAGTTGGTGGAGTTGCTAGAATCAATGAATTCTCGCTGGAGAAAATGGCTCAAAGATGAAAACGGGTTATACCATGATATGTAAATAGATTTTACAATAAAATGCAAACAAAATCAGACCAAAACCACGAAATTAAAGAAAATGATAAATGACGAACAACTAGAAGAAAAAATGACGGCGCTAAACAACTAAAAGAACGAATCAATGTTGGCGGCGCTGAACGAAACGACAAACAACTCGAACTCCATGGTTGTGGCATGATGGAAAAAAAAACCGTGTATCTTTCAAGCTCTAATCGAAAGATACACGATTGCGGCATGAAAAGTACTCTTCTCTAGTAACAAAACATTGCTACTCAGGCATCGATTTACTGAGCGTTGAAGAAACACGTCTTCAACCTCGAAAGCTTAACACCATGGCATGAGCACGTATGATGACAGATCAAAACGTTATAGAAAATCTAATTACTAAATGGGGTAAATTTTTCATTATTAAAAATTATTATTAATTCTTAAAATACCTTTGTTAGTTCTTTAAAGAAAATTGTCTAGCTTTATAAATATTTTCTAAAAATGAATTATTCAATACAATTTTCCGAAAAATAAAAAATATAAGAGAAACATTTTGTATAGAGAACTTGGTAAGATAAAGGTAAAAATAAAATAAAAAAAGTAAAAAAATAGGTTGGAGAAAGAGGGGCAAAAATAGTGAAAAAGTGGTCAAAAGTTTGGAGAAGAAAGAGGTAACTTACAAATTTTGTCTTCATTATTCGAAAAAAGTTAGTATTGAGTTTGTATATTCATCCCAATTAGAATTTGGAACCTATTATTTTAAGAATCTTAGAATTTAGTTGTATGTTTGGACAAAACCTATAAAATAGTTGTTGTCATTCTTAATATTTGTGGAATTACATATGTGAAAATTGGTTATTCATGTATTAATAATGATGACATGAAAATATTTAATAAAAAAAATATATCATTTATCTATGGATTGTTACTCTTACATTGTTAATTCATCATAGATTATTGAAAGACATGAAGTAGTATTTAAGTAAGAGAGTGCTTATTAATATTAAAAGCATGTTTTGTCTATTAATATATGAAGCATGTTAATTGTTTATTTATTTATAAAAAACAAAAACATGTTGATTGATAGTTATGAAAGTATTGCATAGATTAGAGTCGTGTTCAAAACCTATTTTACAATGAAATAATATGATAATAAAATGCACACATGATCTGTTAGGAAGTTGAACTTGCAACTTATGGTCCTAAAGGGAGTTGGTGCAATATTGGAAAGATTATCACATAAATCAGCTACACATCCCATAGAAAGAAAACTCATAATTGGAAACAAACTCATCCCAATTAAATGGTGGAGTGTGAGTAGAAAGTCACCAAAGCTATCCACAAAGGGGCCGCCGAGTATGGCCCAACATAATATAACCCCGCCGGCCCTCTTTTTTTCCTTTTTCTTCTTCTTTTACTCCTCATTTACATCAATGTAAAAGTAAATTTATTGTTAATTTTAGGGTTTCCTTTTTTATTCTTAATTATTTTATTATCTAAAATATAATACTCCAACTTCGCAATTGAACTCAACACCTTGTACTTGAAAATTGATGGACTAGCCAATAACCTACATACAATGTTTTAACAATGCAATTTCAAATTTATTATCAATAATATTTTGTACATATGAGGAGAAAGGAGACAAATACCGATTCTCACACTTGAACCTGAATACTGGTGTTGAACTGGTTTACAACCAAACACTAAAACCATTACACCACTGACTCATTCAGAAAAAAAAAAAAAAAATGTAATTATTATAGTTGGAATAGATTTTATCTTATTTTCATTCACGTAATTAAAAAAAAGGTATTTGTATGTAAAGTTCTTGCTTCCCTTCTTAAAAATAAAATTCTGACTTTTTCTCTACAAATTCTAGATATATATTTAAAAATTTGTGAATCAAAATTAGGGGTTCAAACAACCCAAAACTAACTCAATTTACTTTATTATTAGTAATTAATTCTATCGGCCTCTATTGATAGAATCTAACGATATGAAAATATATCGATTTACATTGTTTGTTATGTGTGCAAATATTTTCATGGTTGTGTTACTCATGAAATATTTTAACTTTTTTGTAATATACATGCAAAAGCCCTTAATATATCTTTGTTGATTTTAATTATATATTTGTTTTATGGAAGTCGAATTATACCATCTATTTTTGTTGTTTTAATTATCTATTTATTTTATGTTTTATAGTTGGAATCATCTATATAAATCATGATTGTAGGTGATTTTTTTTTTTTGTATATTTTACATAGTTATTATTTATATTCCTTTCATTATCTTGATTGAAGATTGTGTTTTGTTTATATATAATGTAGGACTAATTTGATAAAACTATTTTTTTTATTTATAATCTATTATTAGACTCAATCACTCAACTCAATCCAAAAATATAACGGTTGGACTGAATTGGATTGTCTCTTTAATTAAGGGTTGGGTTGGGTTGGAAAAATGATCAATCCAAAAATTTGGGTTGATTTGAAAACCCTTTTCACTCCAACCCAAACCAACCATGTTCACCCCTAATCAAGATTACAAAAAAACCATAATTATAAATTAAATAAATAAACTAAATAATGTCACACATTCACTCAGTTTTGTGAGAAATTTTTGTTTAAATTGGACATTTTAAATTCACCATTCAAATATCAAATTCTGAACAAAAAAAAGAAATATAACGAAAATTTTGAGGTCTAGATCTTATATTAAAAAAAAAACTAAATAAATTGTTTTAAAAGTAAGATCAAAACATTTAATAGTTAAATTTTAAGAATTAAATTATGGTAAAAAATAAAAATATTATTTCTGTTTATGAACTCTTTAAAGTCCAATTTTTATCTTACACAAATTTAATCTATTAATTTTCCTTTTTAAAATTTATAAATATGTCACATTTTAGTCTTTTTTGTATGGACAGAATCAGTTCTTTACAAAAATATATTTTGAAATCTATTTTGATTATAATTAACTTCATCTTTATCGTAGCGATCAATTTACAAATATTTTAAGTTAATAAAGTTCATCTCCAACTTATATAAACACACGTACTCCAAATACTAATTTTTAGTATGTCTCGTGTATCATACGTGCACCATCAAATCCTAACTTGTAGTTCACCCACAGCTATACCTGTACTTCAAACATTGATTTCCAATATATTATCATACCAAATTTTATCATTCCATATCACCCTACAAATATTTCCCCTACGGCCAAATGCCCAAAACAAAATAACAATATTAACAAAATAAAATAATAATAATAATAATAATAATAATAATAATTTAAAGAGAATTTACCTTGAACAGCATATTTTACTTGTTTATATTTGTAATGAAATTTTTAAAATAATTCATCTACAGCATTTTTATTTCTATCACTCAAGTAGTGATAAAACTCAATTTGAATTTTTATCACCGATAGAAAATTCGAGGATGATAAAAATTCAAGTGGGCTATTATTGATTGAATTTTATAACTAATAGAACTCAACCAATGATAGAACTCAATTTGAATTTTTTGCTACAAATAAATTAATTTTAATTTTTTGCTATAGATAGAAAGATAAAATATTAGGTCCTTTTTTTTATACATTCAAAATCCCTAACTTTAAACAAACTCGAAGAGTTGTTTTTGGAGCCCTAAATCGTAACAGACCAAACGTGGTAAAGAAAAATATGGTAACTCATAATGCTTCAAAAAAACCTCTACTACCAAAAAAAACAAAACCGCTGGTACGTCCAAAGCTGCTAAAAGAAGACATGATACCTCCATAATTGCCCCTATTTTCCGCAGCTTCATCCTCACTCTTGACTTCGTCGTCATTGAGAACTTATGGATGGAAGCCTGGATCTCACAGATGGTCGCGCGCACAGTCGTCAGTTGGGAGGCGTTAAGTGGCCCGAAAAACAGCACGTGTCCCAACGTTGCTCGAAGATCTGTCCAAAACTGCAGGAAGAAGTATGCAAAGTCCATGAAGGTTGTCATATCTTAAAAACGCTTGAGATTTCTTTTTTTCATCGAGATTAGGAGATGGATGGGTACGAGGTGGCAATGTCACTGTTATGGAAACGACAATCAACAATCGATAAACAAAAATATGAAGTAACAGATAACGATAAACATGAAAGACGAAGAATAAACAACACACAGAATTTACGTGGTTCAGCAACATTGTGTTGGCTAATCTACAGGCAGAGAGGGGACGGACGGAGTTTTATTAAGGAGAACGAAATTAGAGAGTTTACAAAATGAATGTCATAATACGAGTAGGGTTTAATTCGAGTTTATATAGGCACTCTCATTAAACCCTATTACAGAATATGTAAACATTAAACAGAAAGCAGATGTAGACGCACGCTACAGAAAAAGAATGTTGATACGCAAACACATGCGGAACGCAGTGCAGCAATGCGAGATGCATTTGCGCCCGGGATGTTCTAAGCGAATGCAAAATCATTCACGCAAGCAAATGCAGAATGCATTTTCGCAACGGGAGCGTTGCCCCCGCACCCCACTTGCTGACCGAGCAGCGAGACCCCCACCTACTAATCGCAGGGTATTAATGCGTTCAAGGCATAATACAATGATCACTAATGGGGTGGACATTCAAAGTGTCTACTTTGATGATGCCAATATACGGTACTCAAAGTGGGAAGGAAAGTATTAATTAATATAATTAAATTTACCTCAATTCACCGACATAACTTTTTGGGTTGATTGATAGTTTAACATAATCCAATTGGATCTGGAAGTCTTGTCTGTAGATTTGTTTTGGGTGAGTTTAGAGAGAGGGGGGGTTTAGAGAGGAATTTTTATTAATTGTGTTTCTTTGTATTAAAGAAGTTTATATATTTTATATTTAAATAAATAATTCGTTAAGAAAAATGTCAAATTTATTTAAAAAAAATCTAAATAATTAGATAATATTCTATTTATAAAATAGATAGAATCTCTACCAATAACTCGTTGAGAGTTGAGGTAAGAGTCTTTAAATTGGATGCGAATTTTTAGAGTAATTATTTTGAATGATTAGAAATTTGAGTTCTAATAATCACATGTTTGGATATGCTTATTTATAGAGGGGTTGCAGTTAATAACTCGATTGGATGATGATTTTTTTAGAGTTGTCAGACACAAACTCATTTGGATCTGATTAAAAATGAGCACTAGTGTTGAAGAGTAAGAAATGAATAATTATAAATGAATGATTAGACATAAATGATTAAAATTGAGTGATTAAAAGTAAATAATTATTTTTGAATAGTAAAAATTGAGTAATTATAAATAAGTGATTATTTTTAATAATGAGAAATTAGTAATTATTTTAAGTGATTACAATGGCTTGTTTGAAGTAATTGTTTAAAGAAGAATAGTAAAATCTCATGCATAATAGCTCACCAATTACTTCACACAAACACCCCTTTTCAGCATCATTTGCACAATTCTCTCTAGAATTCTCTCTCAACCCACTGAAGGAGACATAGGAAAGAAGTTTTTTAGAGTCCTAATGTAAACATTTGAAGTTGTAGACTTCTAAATACATAAACATCAATCATAAATCATTGACAACAATCATTGCAAGAATATTAATACTGCCCTAAGTTTAGATTCAGCAAAGTAAAGTTATTGGTTCATGTATACTCTGCTGCAAGAGAAAACTCATAATTCCCCATAAAGTTATCATAAGTTCCATAAATGCATTTGAAGATTAAACAGATATTGGTTGATTTGCATAATGACAGACATTTCACTTCACATTTTTTTATTGGGTGATGTTTGAATAAACTTGAGCAATGCACATTGGTTCTTGCAATCTCTTTTGTGTCAATTTGAACTAACATGACTTCTAAACATAGTTGGTGTGGCAAATAACTTAACCCACATTACATGTTAACAACCACAGCATAATTTATGACCTTTTAAAGTTAAAACATTTCAAGCGGATAAAGGTTTAAGCCTCCCCAATTAGATCAAAACAATTATACATTCATAGAGAAAATAACACACCTAAAACAAACTAAACAAATCTTCCCCTCTAGAACTGTATTCAGTTGCAAATTACAGCTCTGATTTTAACAACTGTTGAGAAATATAGATCAGCCAAAAGGTTAGAACAACAACAGACCTTGGGACTGGAAACATGTTAGTCATTGCGAGCGATATCGAGGCTCGCTCTCAACATCACTACGAGAGTTTGTAAAGCGGGCGCAGCTGCTCACTGCAAGCTACCAGGCCTGCCGGTTGCAGGTATCGGGGTCGACGAAGGGAAGGAGTTGTGAACAATCATATGGCTGTTATCGATTGCATTTGCCATTGATACATTGTTGCCTTTCAGTGTCTGCTCCAACAGGTGAACGAGCGACATGAATATCTCCATTCTAGTCACGTCCCTGTTAGCCTGTAAATGTAAATCAAAATGGTTTTTTGGTAACATTGATAAACTAAAAACGAGATATTGATGTTAAAGCCCTCAAGCTGCAACAAATAAGTTGGAGGAAAATAACAGCCATTGCAGCAGAGAGCTAACTACTACACTGATATCATGTTTTCGACTTTACCTCAACCGCAAACCGAGCCCAAATCTTGTCACCCCGAGCCTCCATCACTCCTTTCAATATGGTCAAGCCCATTCCACGGATCAAATCGGCAATTTCCAAAAAGAAACCCCTCTCTTCACAAAGCATCTGCCAGATAAGAAGCATGAAAATGTCATTATAAACTAGTAAGTGTCGATCACTCCATAAAAGTAGAATAAAATCTTTATATATAAAGGCTTATACAAAACTGGAGTTTCAACATTAAAGATGGTTTATTAAATGGATGGCCCTACCTCCACAAGCATCTGACGCGGCGGGTTCAAATCCTCAACTATGATAGGGCAGACCATAGTTTGTGAACCAACCTCAAATGCCCAAGTTGCCCCACCCTCGAAGTTATCTTTTAAAAAGAGCCCACCTTCTTTGCTGATGATCTGCATTAAGCCAAGGAAACGAGACTCTGAACTCTCTTCATATTTTAATAAACAAACCATGATTACAAGCTCTTAACACCCTTCTCACAAAAGAAATGTCAAACATTTCTAGGTATTCAGGGAATGAGAATAAGTTCATAGAGAAAACAAAATATAGTACAGGTAGATAAATAGAACAGTTAATAATTCCCATACCTTAGATTCTCCAGTCTGTTTTAACTTGTCTGCATGCTTTGTGACACTTTGCAGGAAAAGCATATGCTTGATGGTTTTCTCAAGTAATGCATCTATGCTACACTGGTAAAAGAAAGTTGACACAAAAATAGTGTCAGTTCATTAGAATCACAGATATGCAAGATGAGGAAAGTTAGATGCATATACTCAAAAGGAATTACTTTTGCTCCATTTGGCACAATCTCCCGCAACTCCTTTACGCGATCTTGTATCATCTGGCGATCTTTGGGCCTTGGCCTAGGGTTCTCTCCAGGTTTAAGTCTTTTGCGACTTGATTTGTTCACTTCATCAGGCCTCTTAGAATAGGCTGTTGACACGCTGCTGTCACGCTTCAAGTTATCTCCCTGTTCAACCCATGAACTGATTTGAGATCCATATACTGAAGAACTTTGAGAACAATTCGCCATATCATTTTGTCTACAACCAGATCTGAAAGAACTATTATCTAGGGTCCCTACTTCACCCAGAGACTTGGGTATGCCAAAAACTCCCTTCTGCATGAGATTGGATGCATTTGGCTGTCCATAAACCGAACTACTCAGACCAGAGGAGCCATTGATTTTAGTCAATGTTGTCCTACAAGAAGTGCTATCATCTGAACTCTGCTTGACTGCAGAGTGGCCTCTGGAAACTACAGCATCTAAAAGGTGGTCAGAGATTGTCATAGGACTGATTCCAGATTCTGATATCTTTTTACACATAGAAGAGATGTTCGAGCTCAAGCCAGCCTCGAGCACATTCATTGTCTGAGATGCATCAGAGTTCTGTCTATCTTCATTGTGCAAATTCTCGGATAAACTATTCCAGTTGCCAGTCATTAGTTTATTCTTATAATCCACACCTAGAATATCAAACAAGTCATCACCCGAAGAAGGTAGAGCGCATGTGCGTTCGTTTTTAATTTGTGGGAGTTTTGGGCTCTCGAATTCACTAAAATGGGTTGAGTAATCATTAGCAAGACATGGCATGTACTCATTCAAGGACATGGCACTCCCCAATTGAGACCATGTAGAAAGAGCTTCAAATAAATCATTATCCCTATTTAACTCTGATGAAGCTAGCTTCATTTGAGAACTCTTCATAGCTTCCAAAATTTCTTCTTCACTGGAGATTTCTAGTGACAGTTGACCAGTTGTAACTGAATTATCTACCCCACCAGATTTAGAAATCTCCTCGGCCTTGGACTTGAGAGCATTTTGCGCCTCAATTCCACCCTGCTCGTCCCCATATACACTTCTGCCCGTTGCTCTGCGATCATTTGAAACAGAGACTGGAACTGAAAATGACTTCAAACCATTATTTTTCTTTTCCTTTGACTGTCTGCTTTCAACTAATGGATGATTGGTGGTAACGGATCTATTTTCATTATCAATTGTTCTGCCACCATGCCCCACGAGTTGAGACAGATTACAATTATTTGAAGGATTTAAACAGCTATAACCATCCTGCTGATGAACACTAACAGCAGAAAGATTTTGATTTCCAACTAAGTTCAGACTGCTATGTCCAGCAGTTGATGGAAAGGCACCAGATTGGTAGTTGTAAGAACTAGAAGAAGCCTGCTGGCAATATCGCGCCTCGGGATTTGAGAGAATCACTTCAGCTCTTACATGTCCATACTCCAAATTGTCTCTTGAAGGGAGATTTGGTTTCATCACTTGAGTAACTTTTGGCAGACCGAGATTTTGATGAGTCATAGCCAAAGCTTGCGTCAAGTGTGGATTTTGCTGGTTGCAATCACCAACCATCAACAAGGGGTTAATCACATTGCAATTTTGAGATGGGTCTGTAAGTCCAGCCATTCCTAAAGTCACAGGCACACCTATCTTCTCAACTGGGTCTTTACCATCATAATTCTCAGAAAGAAGAGCACCAGGTACAGACCCTAAATGCAGTATCAAGCTCTTCACTTCCTTTACAAACATCAAGTTTTCCATCATCTAAAGAGGCAATTAGAGAGCATCAGTAAAGGAACTTGGAAGTGTGATGAGGTTAGACAGAAAAAAATACTAAAAGCTAATACAAGATGTAGTCAAAAGATTTCAATCATTCATACACTTAAACAACCATTTTCACCCTTGTATAAATATTAAGTTTAAGTAATGTGCGCCTAAGTAAAGGTACTCACAGCAAAAGATGAGCCCAGTTGTACAACTCCATGAGGAAGAACAGGAATAACTGCAATGGTCTGCAATCGACATACAAAAGTTGTTCATGGAACTGCTGGAGGAAACAAATTTATTTACAGGGATAAAAATTTAGGAAAATAAATCAAACCTGCATGCCAGCAAGAAATTGTTGATGCAACTCATTAAGAACCTGAAAGAGCATACCAAAGAATTGATGGTTAGTGGAAAAATCTCCATCGGTTATCCTCATGAACCTTTCACATCCACCATGGAAATTAATGAAGATGAGAAAAAACATGATCAAAGAATGTTTAGCTGCTATATTATATCAAAAGAGTATAGGAAAGAAGAGTTTGTTTCCAAATGATAGTGCCATGAAAACAGTGTAAAGGAGGGGTACATGAACGAACTCTAACTCTAACGCATCCGAATGAGAGAGATTCTACTTCAAAGTTAAGTGTGCGTAGCTAAGCAATTCTAAGCTGGGTGACCTCCTCCAAAATTTCTAGGAGGATAGTGAGTGAGGGCAAACCATACTAAAAGGACCAATGTTGGTATGTGGGAGCAGTCTTCACTTTTAGGAGTCAAGGAAAGTAGGTATTGTGGTCAGGTTGCAGGGGATACAGGGAATATTGAGGCCGACAGGGGCCAAATTTGGATTCTGAATTCTAGTCCAAATCTTGGGCATGGGTTGGTATTGTGAACAGGTAATAGGGGGTGAAGGGAATGTCAAGGCTGGCAAGGGCCAAAATCTGGATTCTGAATCCTGGTCCAAATCTTGTGTTTGGAGCGTTACACAAAGAATCACCAAGAATCCTATGTATGTAGCATCATCCATTTCATGATTCCAACGACTTCTGTTTTTTCTTTAAATTTGTGAATGTCAGGGTCAACCTACGCGCATCTCAACTATTTTCATGGACAAACCATCTGACCCTACAAATTTGGTTGTCAAAAAAACTAGTAGGAAATTAATTCCTAAGTAAGTGGTACCATAGGTTCAACACATAACTTCTACGATCTTTATGGCCCTCTCCACCCACGATGGTTCCAATAGCTAAATGAATAGAGCACGATGCCCCAAAAATGGGGTACATACCTCTGGTGGATAGGCATCTCTAGTGTAATTGCTTGAAAGAATCCACTGATGGCTTCCTGTAAATGCAGCTCGCCCAACAATCCTGAGAATGACAAATGTGCATAGCATGTTCAGTTAAAACAAGCACCGAAAGGAAGAGTATTATAGGATAACCAACGGAGTCTGCAAGCTGCTTACCCTTCACCGACTAAACTAATCTGTTTACTCAACATCATTTTCTTGATTGGTGAAAAAACTTTATCCTCCGAATGATTCACCTGTTGCATGGAAGAACTTTGGGAATATCCCCAACATCCTTCCAACTCCCCAAGGGATAAACTCCCACTTTCAGAAGACTCAAAGCTGGGCAAGAGTTGGTAATGGCATTCTTCCCAAATAAGGAGCCTGGAAATCCAACATAACTCACAATCAATTTCTTAGAAAGAAAAAACAACTACTGCATTAAACTGATTCCCAAGATTCCAACAGAAAGAAGCAGATGATATCTTTCTTACCTAGGTAAGATTAAGAAAAGAAAAAATGAAACCCTCAATGTTGCCAGAATTAAAAAACAAAACTTCTGCTTCAACAATGCGGGTAGAAAATTTTCCATTTCTCAAAAGAAAACAAATTAGTCAAAGGATATGAATAACTTTTAACCCTATTTTGTCAGCAACCAAATCTGACTATGCTGTGAAGGAAGTCATCATTCATCAGCATATTACGCAAAGACTTGCTAAACTTAAAAAGCAAAAGTTCACTCCACAAAGCAAGAAACCAGAAAAGAAAAATAAACAAGGAACCTAAAGCCAGCCAAAGGTTACTAATCTCCAAAGAAAACCGCCCAAAAACAAAAGAAAATGATGTTTAAAATCTATTTCCCCAGATGTTCTTCAGAACAAAGTACAAACAACCCAAAACATCAGCTAAAAAAGGAATAAAGACGCAAGTAAAAGGTTGACAACAAAGAGAAAATGATGTTGAAGTCAGTAACAACGTAACAAGGACACATATCTAACCATCAAATTCAACCAATCATGTAGATCTTAGCTACTTAATATCCATTCTACCTCAACACTGCACACAAGCTATGAAAAACATAAATCCAAAACTAATTAATGAACTACCCACTTTAAAGGGGTTTAATAGATATTACTTTCTCAAGTACTTTTTCAGGTTCTCCTTTCTAGTTAGAACTGAACACCAACAATACAACAAAACCCAGATCCCATCATTCCTTTTCTCAGAAGGGAAATTCCACAGCTTCTAAGAAAATTCAGAAAGATGGGATTTCATGGGGTTGAAGAGTAAAGAATCTTACTTAGTATTTTGGCAAGCGATCTTCCAAAACACAGCATAAGACCACTGATTCGACCTGCAAACAGCCTTGAGCATCTCTTTAAGCAAAAACCCCATGGCTACAGAAACAGAGCTGGAACCCAATCTTGTATTACGCTCAAATCTTCAAAACTTTCTTCAATCCAGACACAAACATGCACGAAACAGTAGAGAACAAGTAGCTAAAACGTTCACGCGCCGGAGATACCGTACATTTCCGAAGCTATTCGCGACTTTCTAACTTCCTCGGCACGATCCTCGCCCCGCCTGTTTGGTTCGCAAGCCACCGCTCCTTTTCCTTACAGGGTCAAGATTTCCCACGTTTTGTCTGCGACAAGCCATGCTCCGGCGAGCCGAAAGCTTGGGAGAAAGAGACGAAAGGATGGAGTCGGAGCGAAACAGAGCAGGACCAGCGAACAGCACTGCCTCAAGTTCTGAAGCTCCTACACTATCCCGCAGGTCTGAATCTTGTAGACTGCCATGATCTGCTCCATTTCTGAGCCACAGCGAAGAAGGGATCAAGAAAGAAAGTGGGAATCGAACTCCGAGCAGAACAGAGGAGCCGGAATCGGAGAGGGGAATGAGTGGCGGATGCTTTCTTTTTCGGTGATGAAAAATGGGGTTTTCTTTGGATTTGGATTTGTTCTTCTTTCTTCTTTCTTCTTTCTTCTTTCTCTTTGCTTCTGCAAATTTTCTCTCGTAATCACTCTCTGTGAGAAAAAGCTCTGCAGGTGCGGTGATTTCCGCCATAAAAAGAACACAAGGAGAAAAGTGAATTTCCCAAAACAGCCTCCTCTTTCTGTATATTTACACAAAGTACCACTATCAGTTTTTTAATATTTTTTATTAAACTTTCAATTTTACCTATTAAAATTATATCCATTTTGTTTTTTATTTTCCTAATGGAACATTTAAGTGCGGATTATTTTAAGTGAATCAGGTGGATGGGTTTTTTTTTTTTTTCTTTTTTGAGATTACAATAAATTGTTGGGGGATTTGAACCAATAATGTTTTGGTAAATTGATACACCATTCAATTGTTGCTCTTGTTAGCTTGGAAATGTATTCGGTTAACCATTTGACTTTTTCTTGCATTTTTTTCTAAATTAACATGTTCAGTTAACATTGTTTCAAAAAAAAAAAACATGTTCAGTTAACTTGGGTTGTTATTTATATTATTAAAATTGAAGTCCCATTTTGAAAGAAAATTAACAAAAACAAGTGACAAATATCTTCTTTTGGTGTAATTTAAATTTGGTCTCTTAGTTTCAAGTCTATTTACTTTACCCTTAGACATTTCAGTAAGGTTCATCACTAATCTTTAAGATAATAAATTGTTAGTTATATATTGTAATGTTGACTAAAATTATGAATAGATTAATTTTAAACTTCAACCGATTATTTTCTTCTAACGACCAAATAGGTTGGTGATATGATGTTTTTATTGTTTGTTGAAAATCTAGTTTAACACTTAAGTTATAAATATTTAATTTAAAATGTTTGAACCAAAATGAAATTAAGTCTCAAACTTAAAGACTAAAAAAGTAATTTTTCCAAGAAAAAGCTTGCATAAACTTATTTTTATTTTAAAAAGTTGATTAGGATTCTTTTTTTTTTTTTTTAAGAAGGAAGAAATCCATGATATAAAATAAGCTAAAATTTTAAAATTAGAAATAAAAAATCGAACGTTATCGAACAAGGTTTTATCTATTTAATTTATTTTATAAATTTAAAATCTTACCCTAAAATCTTTTACAAATTTTATTATATGTTCACTTGCATCACATGCACAAGTGCTCTCTGAACTGAACCGTGCAATATGGTCATAGGTAAACTTTGACAAAAAAAAAATAGAGAGAGAATATAAAGCTAAAAGCTTGACCTTTTATCATCTATCAATTCGAAAAAAAAACAATTGGATGTAAATTAATTTATAACCTTTTTCCGATCATGAAGTTGAAAATAGAGTGTTCTAATGATATAAGAAAATAGATGAACTAGATATATAAAAAAAATTTAAAAAAAATCAATGAAGCAAATAATTTTTAGTTTTAGATATGATCCATTCACCTACAATTTTTATCCAACTATATTTTGTGCTTTGTTATGTAAAGGTATAACTATTGTCTTTCTTCTTTATTCTATGTATTTAATCTACCTCTATATTTATATGCATCAATCATCCTTTACATCACACTTGTAAAAAGGATATTTTTTTGGCCAATGTGGAGAAAAAGAGGAATTGAAATCCAATTCTTTAACAACTTATAACTAATCTATTAAAATGTAATCAAACTTAATATTAACACTAATTAATCAGCGAAAGTATTCTAAGCAGCCCATTGAAACTAGAGGCATAGTGAGGCTTTGATAAAAAAAATAAAATAAAATAAAATAAATGATGCAGTGGGAATCTATATGAACATGAAGGAGTTTGAGCATGCCATCTTGCATTTTGTCTAGAAAGAAATGGCAATTCAATTTATATATACTTCGTACGCTCGTGAAACACTAACATGTCAATCAGCTAGGGTATTGCATATATATTAATTGGATTGATCAAACATAATTAATTAGGTTAATTATTGTGAAATTTTTATTATTCACACTCTTCTATCGTACTAAATGCGGGCTCCTACCCTCTATTCCCAATATTGTAGAGTTTGCAAACCAAGCGCTCCCCTTGTTTTAGTGCTTTATGAATCGGATTATAAGCAAGAGGCAATCTTGTGTATATATCTTCAACTAACTCGCCATGCAGAAAGGCATTGTTGTCAAGTTGAGTCAGTGGGCAATGGTGGAATACAAACATATTGATAAGAACACGAACAATGATAAGCTTCATAACTAGAGAAAATGTTTCCAGAAAGTCAAGACCTTCTTATTGCGTGTAGTCATTGGCAACAGGTCTCACCTTGTGGTGCTCAATAATTCATCATATCAATTTTTCACCTCAAAAATGTATTGGCATCTAATAGAATGTTGTGTAGGGGGCAAGGGAACAACCAACTAGGTGTGATTTTCCTTAAGGGCACGGAGTTTGACAACAATTTTTTGACAGTAATAAGCAAAGTGAACAACCTGCTGATAAAACTGAAGCTTGTAATCCATGGATACATTGAGCAAAAACACTTTGAATGCAAAGGATAACTTCGCATAGTCTACACAAGACTGAAAAGGATATCGACTTAGAGTCGGAGATAAGGGATTGTTGTTTAGCAAGTTACAGTGTGTAACGGCCCAGGTTTTCATCCTGGTTTCCCAGGTATGTTTCTCTTCTGTTTCGTTGGGCTGTTAGTGTAGTTCTAGCCATAGGCGGTATTTATGTAAGAACCCGACCCAAAATGGTCCTAACATAGGTTCTCACTTAGCATGCATGCATTACAAGATAATAAAAACATTTCAACATTTATAACTTGCATAAATGTACATTCAATCTCATGGAACCTGTTTTGAAACATTTAAAACATTCCCAGTTCAAATCATTAAATGCAACCCTGACTAGAGTATAATTTAAACTATCCATAAACAAAATATCAAAAACAACAACATCAAGTTCCATATGCAAATCCTACAGACTCTGTGTCCGACTACATGCTTAATCAAAATAATATAAGACATAAATAGAAGACAGAGTGTCGACAGCTCCCATGATCGCCAGCTCCCTCCACTAGCCATCCCGGTGTTGTCCCAAGTTACCTGGTGGAAACCCACATAAAATAAGGGTCAGTACAAAAGCACTCAGTAAGAATCCTCAACCGGGGTACAGTACGAAACATCAAATCATCTTGCCTCCTAGTATACATGCAAACAGTTACCAACACAAATATTTGCTCAGGAGCTAACGATGCAAATTCAGAATCATCGGAAGTCTCCTACTCCAGGCCTAATGATTGGCTTTCCAAACCAATCCCAAAAGACATCCTCGAGGGTCTTTCTCCCTCGACCAAATGACCAACTCAAAAGCTTATCCCAACTAGATGTCCTCGAGGGCGTCTTACCCTCAGCCAAACTATTCCTATGACAAATGGGATAGTATCCGGTGTCTGGCTCTAAACTATATTGGAAGTGGTTTACTCACAAACATTTGTCCGAAGGAGCTCTCCTCCCCGCACATAATGCGTATGCGTGCACATCGCATGCTACTGCAAACCGCGTAAATGTGGGAGCCTAGGGATAATCTACGCCGGTTCAGGTACGCATGCCTAAAGAATCAGAAGTGGTGTCACTGATTTACAGTAGTGCGAGGCCCTCGGCACTCAACTGTAGCAGCCTGAATACCACCGATGCCTGAAGCTAAGAACCGTCCCAGGCAGACCACCCCCGGCTACTGCGGGCAAGAACAAGTCCTCACTAATCCCAACCTATGGGGACAAGATACGCTATGTCCGCTCTCAACCTCTAGATGATGACAACCTAACAGGTTCGATCTAAGAATACGCATCTCGTCCCTAGCAGATTAAACATGCTCAATACATAACAGCTCAAACATAAAACATTGGGATGCATGTTGGAAGAACAATCTAGCATGGTACTAACATGTCAACAGGAATCATACATGTTAGCCAGAAACAGAATGAGATAACAGAACTTATCCACCAAGCATGCTTGCAACAAACATACATATCAACTTATCCACTAAGCATGCTCGCAAATAGTAAACAAGTAAACAAAGATGCAATCATTGATGTAACGCAGGGCCCACACAACCCCGATAAGAAATCCTTACCTGTAACAAGCAGAAAACAAATAAATAGAGAACTATGCTCTTTGAGCTACAAAACCAACACGAACCTAGGAAATAATATTAACAAGCCCAAATTAATAAGCAACAACTAATTAAACGAACTAGGCTACAAGATTGACAGGGCCTGGGAAACGAAGGATTACCAAACCGAGAAGGCACAAAGCTCTCGTCCTCAGCAAGGGGCTAGTTGCCAAGGCAAGGAGCTACTCGGCAACTCCACATGCAGGCTTGCGACAAGGCATCTCGGTAACTCAGCATGCAGGCCTGCTAGAGCGGGGTTATTTCCTTCGTGCAAGCCTGCCTTGGGATGACTTTAGCTTCAGGCGTTTGGGTGTGAACAAGCTGCCACAATATGGTGTTGAGGGCCTCCCGCCTATTGTGGATTAGTGGACACATTTTCGAGTCATAGACATGCGCACCTGGACCGGCATAGTTTGTGTAGGCCTACATTTATCTGGTTTATAGGAGCATGCGGTGTGCGCATATATGCATTGGATGTCGGGAGGAAAGCTCTCTCGGGCTGGAGTATTAGTACACTTTTTCATTCCGTCTAGAGCCCGACACTTGGGTACTCTCCGAAGTGTCTAGGATAAGTATAGTGAACTGATCATGTTAGCCGAGAGCTAGAGACTCTCGAGATTCTAGGGGTTATATTGATAACCCATTTGGAGATTGATAATCTCAAGAATTGAGAGTTTATTTAGCCAAATTATTGAGATATGCACAACTGGAATGCCAAATTTATTCAATTAGGTTCGAAAGTTCGCGAAATCAAGCATTCATTTTAGCGAAAAGAAAAATGAGAAATGAAACTTGAATTGGAAGTTGAATATAACAAAATCTAGGCGAAATCAAGTTAAATCAGTAAAAAAATTAAAAAGAATTTTGATACTCGCGTTTTCTTTTGTTACATGACACTTCGCTCAAGCGAAAGCAGAAAAGGAAAACGTATCAAGCTTCACCGTTGTAAGATCAAGCTCTCCAAAATATACGAAGAAGGCCACTACAAATTCGCTAAAGCAAAGTCCAGCGAAGCAAGAAACTATGATCGAGAAAATATCTTTGAAGAGGACGCGTGGCAGCAATCCAGGCCCCCTAAGCCCATCGCAGTCGTTCATCTTGTCGGCTCTGGCGCATCCGACAAATCAGACCCAAAACAGCTTTTGGCAGAGGAGATCATGGAGCAGGAATTTCATCGAATTGTTAGAAGGCTTATATAAGGCAAGAGCCTCCTCGATTTCAGAGAAACTTTCGTTCTTTTTCCTAGTTTTCAACATTCGAATTTTTCCTTCTCGACGAACCTTCATCGTGTTTCATTGTAATTTTTAGCCGTCGGAGTAGTTTTTCCGGGCTTACCTAGTTTAGGTTTTTTCTCCCATTTTCACTTTGTTCATGTTCTTAGAAGCATATTGTAATCAGACCTTCAAGTTTTACAAGAATTCCAAGCGTTTCTATATCTCCCTTTTTATTTTCAATTATCAATCGTACAACTTAACTATCTCAAGTATGCTAAAATATCAAGTTCTTATAATCATGTATTTTTTTGTTATGAGTGGCTAATTCTATTATCGGAAGGAAAAGGGGAAAAAGGGGTTCACGGTAGTGCCATAAGGGGCCAAGGGGCATAGTTTTGCATGCTAAGTACATTTGACCTACATTGCATTCTTTAATTCTGGTTTAAGCTAAGCGGCAAGTCAAGAGACCTTATGCAGAGCAATCTTGCATGCATCAGCTCAAGATTTATGAACACTTAGAGATAAGGTTCGCCTGAGCAGAATTGGTTGAAAAGATCAGTCAAAAGTTCGAGAGAACTTCGCAGAGAGCTCAAGAGAGGGTTTTTTAAGGTTGAGTTTCTTGCCTACTTCGCAACCCTTTCGCTAAAGCGAGCCCCTCAAAACCTTGACTCCTTCCGAGATTTTAGTCATATTATAAATTCTTATAAGATTTCACTTTAGTGCAAAGAACTATTCCTCATGTTTTACCTCAACCGTGTTGTACTCTTGTGGACTTAAGCATCGAGACGTGAAAAAGAATTCTTGTGGAGACGAACTTTACTATTCAAAACTTGCTACAGAACGATTGTGTATACTTGCACATTTGTTGAATTTCATCACATGAACGCATAAGCGAATAACTTCGCTTGAGCGAATCGAGTCCTTTTCCACATCATTATTACCCAACTTTACTTGTGTGTTGAGATTTTTGAAAATAGAGATCCACAGAGGATCTTTTAGCTACGGGTTAGAAACTCTCGATGGTTGATTGAGCTTGTGTTGAGACTACCTGATTGATGTTTGGCTTGCTTGTATGCTAGGATGCTAGATGATGTGACTTGCATATTGTATCCCGGTTGAGGATTCTTACTGAGTGCTTTTGTACTCACCCTTTCTATGGTTTTTCCACCAGGTAACTTAGGACAGAAATGGGGTGGTTAAAGGAGGAGTTAATGGATCATGGGAGTCCGTTGCATAGTCTTTTGTTTTCGTTACAGATTCGACATGTGAAATGTTTTAAGGAATTATTTTGATAACTGTTTTTAATATACTCTGGCCAGAGGTTGCAAACTAATTGGGTGTTGTTTTATGTTTTAAATTGGATTATCTATTTGCAAATAAATGAATGGAAGTTTTAATTGTCGATCTCTTTAAATTCTTTTACACCCATGCATGCTGAGTAAGGGCCCCCTTTAGGACTGTTTTAGTGTTGGGTCTTTACACAGTGATACGTCTGAAGATAAGACATGCATTGTATAGCTCGTGTCAAGCATTGAATTGAGACAATAGGTATCCATTTTGAATTCTAACAAGGCAACATAAGGATGGAATTAGGATCAACTGGAGGTAAGTGTGTAGAAGTGCACGGAGCAGGGATTAGTGTTGAAATTACATCAATATCAAATGGTCGAGGTATAACCAAATTAGGGGTACACTTCTGGTTGTTCAGTGCATAAAGTGGCTTAATGAAAAGGAAAGATGGTATCATGATAAAAAAAACATCCCCTAAATTGAAAAGAATTTATTTTTCTATGTCAAACAAACGATATCCTTTAACACCAATGGCTACCCTACGAATACAACTGAAATTACCCTTAGATCAAATTTGGTTTGCCCAACTAACAAGCTAGATGAAAAGCATAGGGATCCAAACGCACGTGTAGCGGTACAATAAGGCAAAGAATCAGTGAGTAAATGGTATGACGATTGCCAATTGAGTAGTCGGAAGATGGTGCGATTTATAAGAAAGACAACATCCATTACACATTCGCTCCAAAATAAAATTGTCAATCGAGACTAGTTATAGAGAACACGTGCAACATTGAGGACGTGTTGATGCTTTCGTTCAACTATTGTGTTCCATTCAAGTCGACCAACACAGGTAAACACAACTCTAGTGTATTGTCCGAGCGAAAGATTTTCAATCTCTTTTTCATATTGTGTCCAAACAAGATCGAAGAACTGAGGTATAATTTGCAAAACATGAGATTTATTGAGCATATGCACTCAAGTGAAACGTGTGTGATCATCCACAATAGTTAGAAAAAAAGTGATAGCGAGTGATAGATTTAATAGAGAATGGTCCTCAACATCAGCATGAACTATATCAAAAGCAACACCACAATCGATTATTGTGAGAAACAAAAGCTACACGCCTATGTTTAGAAAATGGGCAAATAGAACAAGGTAAATCAATAGTATGCAAGAGTTTCTTAATAAGTAAAATCGGTAATAAAGCATTCAAATTAGTAGGTGATGGATGGCCAAGACGAGCTTGCCAAAAATCACTCGATTCATGGCGAACTACAACAATGAGGCTAGTAAGAAGTAAATGGAGCATCGAGAATATAGAGCTCACAAACAAGGCTAGCATTGTCAATCATATGCATATTGAACATATCCTTAATGATATAGTGGTCAGTAGAGAAATAAACACTAACACGATTATCAGCTATGAGAGTAGTGATAGATACTTGAACAACACTAAGCAGTCAAAGACATATGAACATAACTAGTTCCAAAAAAATCAACATTGATGCAATGATTATTAGGGAAGTCAACAGTATATTTAGTAGGAAGAAGATCAATGAAGATCTTGTAATCAAAATATAAATGAGTGGAAGCACCCGAATCAAGGATACAGTGGTTCGTGTTGTGTCTGGGAAAAGAGGTGGCTCGCATACCTGCAGTATGAGTAAATGTTTTGGGATCAATCTTAACACCAACAAGTTACGATTGAAGTATCGCATAAATACTATGGCATTGTGCCAAGGTTTTTGTAGTAAGATAAGCTTAAGATTGTTTCGAATTATGATCTTGAGGCATTATTGAAGTGACTAGTGGAAGAAGCATAGGGTTGAGCAAAAGTAGATGCGCTAGAACCAGACCGTTGACAAAATCCAAAGGGGTATCCATGGATCTTATAGAATCGATCAATAATATGTCCAATTTTGTCACAAATGTGTACAAATTGGGAGATCATTCTTGGTTCGAGATGTTTCTGAGTATTTTGAGACTGAGAAATAGCGAGACTAATTCTGGACGTAATAGGCATAATTGGTAGGGAAAATTGTTGTTCTTCTTATGCAATAAATGAAAAAGTTGTATTAATCTTAGAATATGGATCAATTATTAAGATCTGATATCGAGCATGGTCAAAGGACTCATTAAGTTACATTAGAAAGCTTGAGATATACTTTGTAAAAAAGTTCATCAATCTTCTTTCATCATCCACAAGTGCAAGAAGCACTAGGTTGTTGATGAAGTGTAATGTCAATAAAATTGAGTTTGTTACAAATTGAGAGAGCCAAAAAAACATCAAATGACTCTAGGACACATAATTGTCATCAAAGAGGAGATTAGAAATGAGCACCAGAGTAGACGTATTGTTATGATGCAATTAGTATGGACCTATTGGTAAAAACACCCATATTGTCGCAGGAATAAGCAGAAAAAATACTAAGAAATTAAAAGGAAACAACGAAAATAATAACACAAAGATTTACGTGGAAAAAATCCCAAATTGGATTAAAAAAAACCACGGACAGAAAGAACTTCCACTATGTGAACAATTGTTACAATCACAAAGAATTCTCTCCCCGACCCCAATTTTGAATACCACTCTTCAAAGCTTATACTAATCATAACTTTTGCTCAACTTACGTATACAAAAGAGTTAATACACTTGCTTAAAGTGATTCTAATTGGGATGCCTTGAAACCAAGCTCATTTACTTCTTTTTATAGTGAGTGGAAAACACCACATTTTTGCATCTTTCCAACGTGGGAAAATTTTCTCAATATTTTGCCAAAACTTTCCATATGGGACAAACTTTGTTAATTTTTCCCCAAATTCTCAACAAATTCCACCTTGGCAAGATTGTAAAAAATCACATCTTTTGTTGCAACATTGTCTTCACCGATAATCATACTTCTCAACTTTGAGAACTGTAACATACTCCACCATAAAAAGTATAACACTTGAAATCTCACATTCCAATATTTTTCTTCTTCGCCACATGTCGACACATCTTGTTAAAATTTATGGTGCAACTTCCACCTACTTGGATTATCTGGAAGTTGTTAAACCACGGACATAACTTCCATTATACACCTTACATAACCGCCAAGTCAATGTCCATGTGCAAACTTGTGGAACCGCTGACATCAGATCATCTATCATGGCAAAGCGGACATACCATAAGAATGATTTCTTTTTTCTTCATAGGAAGTCACCATCTCCTCTAGCAAGAGAAACCACATCAACATCCAAACCCGAGCCCTTTGATGAACTTTCTCTATTAGGATAATTCTCTTTCATCTGACCAGTCTACCCACATTCCCAACAACCTTTCTTCTTCACAAAGTCTTTCTTCTTCCCTTGATTACTTGACTTCTTAGAACCTCTGCTGAACCACCTTTAGACTCTACTGGATCATCATCACTGTTTAATCTTTTTATTTTAGAAGCACCACATCTTAGTCTTCTCTTCAAATCCTTGTGTAATTGAAATTGTATCAACATATCTCGAACTTGTACTTGCCACAAGTCGACGATCATCCTTTCATAAAATTTCTTCACGTCAATCTTCATTGCACTTGTAAAGTTTGACATCTCTGCTTCACTCCTAACAAATGAGCAAATAGCGAACAACACTGTTCACAATACCCCAGCTCTATCTTGTTTCAAGAATTCTTTTCTAATGTGGAAGTTCAGACAAAGCTTCAACCATAGAGCATACTCAAAAATTTAAAAAACTAATTGCCTATAGCTCTAATACCACTTGTTGGAAAAAAAACCTCTATTACAGCATGAAAAATATTAAGAAATTAAAAGGAAACAACACAAGAATTTACGTGGAAAAACTCCCAAACTGGAGAAAAAACCACAGGATGGAAAAAACTTCCACTATGTAAAAAATTGTTACAATCACAAAGAATTCTCTCCCCGACCCCAATTATTAATACCACTCTTCAAAGGTTATACTAATCACAAGTTTTGCTCAACTTTCATATATAAAAGAGTTAGTACACTTGCTTAAAGTGATTCTAATTGGGATGCCTTGAAACCAAGCTCATTTACTCATTTTTATAGTATGTGGATAACACCACATTTTTGCATGTTTCCAAAGTAGGAAAATTTTCTCAATATTTTGCCAATACTTTCCATGTGGGACAAACTTTGTTAATATGTTGCCAAAATCTCAACAGGACCATTGAGTAGTATCAAAAGCATCGAGAACTGTGATAGACGTATCTACTTGAGAAGGAGTTGAAAATGGAGTTGGAATTGCCGCCATTGAAAATCGGAATAATCATCGAGTAAGATGAAGTTGAAGAAGAAGACAAAGTGGAAACTTTAGTTAGTGACTAATACCAAATTACACCGGAAGAAAGGATAGATAAAATACAAGTCGATCAGTACACAAAAGAGGACTAAAATCGAGCTGCCTAACAACTTATAACTAATCAATTAAAATGCAACCGATCTCAAAATTAGCACTAATCAATCACTAACCTAAGGACTCTAATCATTCATTAGCCTATCATGTTAACATTCAATACACAATGACAATAAAAACACCCTTCTAGAATTAAAACTTAAATATAAACACAAACACGTTGATCCAACAAAGTAAATTATTGAAGCCGAAATACTCCAAGAGACGAAGTTGAATTCTCAATTATTTATATTGTATAAAAACTAAAAAATGTAGCTTTGAATTAAATGCGTAAATTTAAGTGTATGGAAATTTGTCGGTACGAAGAGGGCGACAGAAATGGGAACAGGTGGTGGGGTGTGGTTGGGCAGTGAAGTAGTGCGGGTTACTGCGCGGTGACGTCAGATACGAGATTGCCCTTACCTTTTCTGTTTAATTACACTTTATGTCCCCTCTCCCCCCAAAAAAAAAAAAAACATTTTCTATTTTTCCTTTTTATTTTATTTGTTTACTTTAATATGCTTTCGAGAAACAAAAACGGGGTAACCAAAAAAAGCACGTGTCACCTATCATATTCTATCTTTGTGCATTTTTGCAAGAATATTCCCATTTTCATTACTTTATTCACAGAACTAAAAAAAATTTCTTCTTTTTTGTGGCTGGGTTAAACCACATGTTTTTCTCTTTTACACTTTTTTTAATTAATTAGGTTGATTACTATACCATTTTTATTGCAAATTTTTCATGAATAATATAAAGGAAGTTTTTTGTGGATGTTAATTTTTTTTTTTTTTTTTTAAATTAAACTTTCTATCCATTCAATTAAAAGAAATTAATAGTTTTCAATTAAGTAAAATTAAATGATAGTTTCAATTCAATTAAATTGATTGAAAATAGTTCACTGAAATTGATTCAATTTTAAAAAAAAAGTTATAAGAATTAAAATAAATTAGTAGAATTTATTATTTAGAACTCTTTCACATTTTAATAGTATTTGTGCTTTTTTACATTGTAATAGTAATTGTGCTTGATATCGAGAGTCAGTAGTACAATTGGTTATCTTGTTTGGTGTTAATGTATTTCAACTTCATGGTCACAAATTCAATCCAAAAATCGGTATTTGACTCTCATATTATCATATTATTTTCTTGCCCTCTATTGGTTTGTGTCTAGATTAACATTTTGCATTTTAATTATTGTTACGATGAATCTCGTTTTTTCTTTATTGAGTTAAACATGTCTTTCAATGTTGGACAAGAAAATAATGGAGGAAAAAGTTGGGAATAAAAAAATGGAATAAGTCATAAATTGTTGCCATATTTACTATATTTATTTAAAGTTCAAATTTAAATAAATTTGGTAATGTTTCACACGAAAAAAAAATTATCCTTTAAAATATTTATAACACCTTTCTATAAAAAAAAGGAAAAATACAAATGAAAACAATATATAGTATCAAATCAAACTATTTGGTCAAGAATTCAAAACTTCCGGAATAGTAAATAATATACACCTTCAAAAATGAAAATAAGATAAAATAATAATTGAAAAAGTTGTTGGCTTGTTCGATTTGAATCGTGGGTTCCTTTTTGAAAAAATCGTTTTTGCTTTTTGTTTTTTGTTTTTTGTTTTTATTTTTTTAAGTGTTTTTCATAAGATAAAAAAAAAAAATAAACCTCACGAAAAATCTCCCAAGTAAGGGAAACAAAAAAACACTAATGAAACCTTGATTCGGATCCACATTTTAGATCGAAACCAATTAAAAGACGAAAAATCTCTCAAGGTGGTTTTCGTTGATTTCTACGGTTTTAAAATGTTTTTAAAATCATCATTGAAGAAGAATTTTTTTTTATCATCGTTAAAAAAACCATTTTAACCCAAAAATAAAAATTGAACACAAGGAATGAATGATGTAGTGAAAAATAATTAAACAATTTGGAATAGGGAAATGAGAACCACAATCATTTATTTTATTTTTATGGCTATAAAATTGTCTAAGTAATATAGCCACACCTTTGTTTTGAGCCCATAAACCCCACTCCTCTCCCCATAAAGTGAATGAATGAGTTTTGAATTTCCTAACAAAGCATAATTACATTTACCTAACATCAAAGCTTAAATTCCAAATTATTTATTTACTTATTTATTTTCATACTTTTGAGGTTAGCTCAATTTATTTTATGCCTCAGTCCCATTATTAGAATTTACCAATTTGACTAATAGAAAATTAAAGCGGTAAGTATCTATATTTTATTTCATAGGCTACAAAGGTTTTGAATCTTTTCATCCATGTTTATAGGGTGAATGTTATCATTATTATTTTTTAGTTCTACAATGAGAAAGTTATCTTTGATTATTGAACATATATTAATGTCATTGATTAATTATTCTTATCGGTAGTATAAGTGTTTTTAAGCAACTTACGGAATATTATTAATGTTTGACAATTTTTGGTTCCAGAATAAAGTCATATGACAATATTTTAAAATAGAAATGCCAAAGCATAGTAATAACTAAATTACAAGGATTTGTGAGAAAAGAAAATCACATCTTTTTTTTTTCTTTCAATACATGATTTTGCCAAGAATTAGATAGAATTTAAAATCTTGACATGACTTCAGACATTATATAAATGATCATAAATAAAATCAAAGGAATATAAACATGTATATATTAGATATCTAGTACAGAATTAATCGAAAAACTAACAACCATTCAAATAAGTTTGAAGTTAAAAAAAAACTTAATTAGAGAAAAAACAAATAAGATAAGCATTACCATTAAAAAAAAACAATTAAAAAAGATATTTAATACAGAAATCTATGGTGTGGTCTTAAACAATTTGGATTTTTCTTCTATTTTTTTTTCTCCATTTATATTAAAAATTGTGTGCCTATACTGTAATCAAGTATGTGCATGTTGCACCTATATTTTAACCTAACTTAGCTCTCCCTTCTTTTCATATTTTATATTTTTCAGACATATTTTTTTATTACATTCCTTTGTACCTTTTCCGGTTTTTTATTTTTATTTTTAGGTCATAATCATTTTTTATTTCGAAATCAGCAATTTCTTATTACGATAAGAACCCAATATTTCTCTTTTAAATTAATGCGGAGAGGTTATCTCATAGCTTATAGCCATTCAATTTCGGAGCCCACAGTTATTATTATTATTATTATTTAAACTTTTTTTAAACAGTATTATTTTTCTAACTTACTTTTTATATTACAAAAATATTTTCTATTATTCATTTGGCCCTAAACGATGGATTTTAACTTTGAAATGTCAATTTCAACAGATATGAAATGTCCCAAATTTAAAATTTAAGGTTAGAATATCATTTTGGTCATTCAACTTTGTTGTTTGTTTAATTTAAAATTTATTCATATATCTTTTTAAAATTCGGATAATATAATTAATATTCTTGATCAAATGGTAATTTGTTTTCGTTTTGGAAATTTGAGTTTATAATTTCGAAGTCATGATGCCTATCAATTACCCTTAAACAAAATCCAGTTTTAGCAATAAATAATATTATAAATACTTTTTTTAAAAGAATTTAATTAAAAAATTAATGCTAAACCGATCAACATATTAAAAAAAATCAGCCAAAGAAATATTATAAAGCCATAAAAAATTTCATGTGTAGTGAGAATTTGACCTTCTAACTTTTTAATTAAAATTTAGCAAACTATGTTTAAATTGACATAAGATATATTAAATTTAACTCCTTTTAAAAAAATACATTAAATTTAACTAAGAAAAGATCTGAATCTTACAACTTATTTAAGTTGATAATAGCTGAGTTTTGCATGGCAACCAATTAACCATATAGGACTTTGATTACCATGATCTGACTTCTACAATTTAATCGAGAGTATAAATTTAAATTTTAAATTATAGTGTAAATGAATTAAAAATATATATATATTACAATTAGACTTTAAAAGAAGAAAATGTGGTAGGATGATGCGATTTTCATAGAATTAGTTGTATAAAAACAAACAAATAACTTGGGTTTATGAAATCTAAGACTACAATTATTTACTAAATAGAAATATTATTTACTCATTTTAAAATAAAAATATTATTATTATACGTGGAATGATTCGGTACTCTAAACTGACATTGTCAGTTTGTTGTCCCCTTGAATTTTCACAGTTTTAATATCACCGAATTTTAAATTTCATTTACTTCATTTTTATACCTTAAATTATTGAATTAATTAAAAAAATCTCGAAACACGAACCCTTATTTTATTTTCATATAAGTTCAGATTTTGCTTTGAAACGAATTACCCAATGCCCAAAAAATCCCTATTGCCAACTCAGACATTTAGTTTTTAATTTGTTCATTTTAAGTTTAAATCTTGGCATGCAGGTGAAAAGTGAAAAGTGACGGTGAAATTTTGATCATTGATTAGTAACGTACTTGAAGAATCAACGGCTGGGATGACGTACGAGAGGTTGCAAACTCCCAAAAGACTGGTCAGAATTGCACCTATTGTTTTTTAATTGGGTTGGTGAGTGACTGACTGGTCAGTTAAATTTATTATAATAATATTATTATTATTTCATTTTTAATTTTATTTTACTGAGGGCATCATCAAAAGCGGGAGCCTACAGTAGTTGGGAGACACGTGAGAGAGTGATTCTTATTCACTTTTTGAACATTAAATTAAACTATTAAAATAAAGATAAATTAAACAATTAAAAATAAAAGATAAATTAAACAAATTTTAAAACCCTTCCTTTAAAACATTTTGTATTGAAAAATTATCTGTCTAATTTTTTTTAATTAACATGCCGTCTGAAGTTACGAAATCCTTGGTCATAATTTGTATTTAAAAAAAAAAAAAAAAAAACAATAAAGATTTGAATTCATGATCGTTTAAATTTATGAAAATGCCACTAAATCTATCTTCGATTTGACTATTTTTGTGATCCTTTTTTATGCTTTGGCCATGTGACTAAAAAACACATGTTCCCTATCAATGCTATTTATGATTAGGCTTCCTCTTAGGGCTTCTTCCATGTATGATTCATCTATGAAATCTCCGTGGAATGCGTCTTGTAAGATAAAAGTCTCTAAAAATTTCAAGGTTGGAACTTGAAAGCTTCTAAATAATGTTGGTCCCCTGAGTAGCAATATTTGTGATAGGCACATTAACATCAATACTATATGTTTTATTTTATTTTACTATGCACAAGAGGCAAAGAGACGTTAGATAACATTCTCAAGGATTGTAAGTATTAGTTTTTCTCAAACACTTTTCCCCTAATTTATTTAGATCCTCTAATTGTTGTAGTTTATGTTGCTTAGATTATATGATTTGTGGGACTCGATCTTAAAGAAGTTGAGAAGACAAAATCTTTAAATTGTTTTTGTTATTATTGACATTCTTTTGTTGTCTCGAATCAGTACTCTATAATCTCAAACCAAACCATACAAATTCAAAGCCATCACCAAAATATATGGTTGATTATCTCCCTTAAGTTGGACAATTCTTCAAGGCATGGGATATATTAAGCCATCATGCGGGCAGGTCGATTGAACCCTCTCTTTCTGAGATGAATTAACTTGTTAAAGTTTATACCATAATTTTTTTTTATCGTAATTAAAGAACATTTATCATCTCAATTATAAATTACCAAAGAGTTCTTATTGGATTTAAATGGTTATTTAGTTACCATTGTCCAATATGAACGCGTTTATTCGATTAATAGCATGAAACCCAAAGTTCTTATATGAAAACTTGAATAATATATCGAACATACGAGTTGGACATTTATTTAAGTCAATAATCTAAAGTAGTTTACAATATATGGATTAAGATGGGGTGGTTCGTCGTGGCAACACTATTGATGTGCCATTTTGCATACGTTGTAAATGACTTGATCTGGCTTGTTCATGTAGAGACATGTGAATGTGGTATCTATGTAAAGAGTTTGCAAAAGATGAGATCATAAATAATTGATATGTCTAAGTAATTTCATTTTAGACTAAGATCAATATTTCACTAGGATGATCATATGTTGAACTCATCTGAATTTTGAGTGAGTTGTGAATCCATGCTAGTGAAAGTTTCATTTGTTGTGCATGGATGAAAATAGCCAACAATGTTGATTCAATATGTCTCATGCGTTAAAGATTCTCGTAGTAAATAGCTAGGCACTTAACGTTACAAAATGAAATTAACGTATTCCCTGTTTATGTGAAAGTATATTAGTATATCCCTTACGAACTGATTTAAAGGCTTGAACAAAGGGCATCCAGCTCTCCCTACAGATGAGATGATATTAGTTTATCAGTAGACCATAAATAGTTTGTTCATTAAAGGAACTAGTTAAATTTAAGGAGAAATAATATATAATTATATGGGTATAATGGACTTTGAACCAACTGTAATTATGAACAACTAGTGAATGATAAATTAGTAGAAGACTGATTATATTCACTAGTAGAAATTTCCCTATAGATGGCGGGCTAAAAAGAAGAGGTTTAAAAAACACGGATGAAAGATGGCGGGCCTGAGAATTGGTGGCGGGCGAAATTGGGCCCGCCTTCTTTATTTTTTGGTGGCGGGCCCAAGCCCGCTGTTGAAAGATTTTGGTGGCGGGCAAGGCCCGCCCGCCACCTTTTCTGTTTGGAGGCGGGCCTGGGCCTTTTGGGCCCGCCTCCTTTAGCTTTTGGTGGCGGGCCCAAGCCCGCCTCAGAAGGGATTTGGTGGCGGGCATGGACCGCCCGCCACCTTTGTTTTTCCTCCTTTTTCTTTTCCTTTCTTTCCTTTTCTCTCTCTACCCGAGCCATTTTTCCCCTTTTCTCTCTTCTCTTCTCTTCAACCAAACCCTACCCTCACGCCGGCGCCGCCACATCTCCGGTCATTTCCGGGCCATTTTCCGACCATCAACGACGCCGGCGCCGCCACTTGGTTTCCCTTTCTCAAATTTGTGTATTTCCTTCCCAAAAATTAGGTAATTTCTAGTCCATTTTCATTTTCTAAAAAAAGAGTTTTTTTTTCATGGATGCATTTTTGTAATCTTTCCATATATGTTTCAAATTTGTTCATTTGTGCTTCAAATCTCATATATATGTCTCAAATTTTTGATAATGTGCTTCAAATCTCATCTATGTCTCAAATTTGTGATAATGTCTTCAAATCTCATCTATGTCTCAAGATGTGCTTCAAATTTGTTTGTTTCATATATGAACATTTTTTTATATAATTTAAGAAACTTTTGTTTCCAAAGTTAGTTTAAGAAACTTAAATTTTCATTGTGCCTTTTATATTAGTTTAGTTTTGTATTATTAATGCATGATGAAAAATATTTCCATGCATGTGTTGGGTGTTGAGATAGCATATAAACAATGCAATACGAGTGAGATGTGTGACTCAACTTTACCTTTTTGGAAAAAATTTTGTAGGTTAAGTTTCTCTAATTGGCTAGAATTACTAAAATGACTATGGATAAGTCATGGATGTTTAAGGATCGAATGTCACCGGAATACGGATTGGGTGTTGAGATATTTATAAACAATGCCATAAGACATTCGAAAGGATTGAATGTCGTTTGTTGTCCATGTTTGAAATGTGTGAATGCCAAGTACCAAAATGTGAATGTAATAAGAGACCAATTATTTTGTAATGGTATCGATCAAAGTTATAACACATGGATTTGGCATGGAGAATCAGTTTCAAGAAAAAGAAATAGTGAAAGTGTTCCAATAGATCAAGTTGTAGATGAGAATGTGGATGACCCAATAGGGATGTTTGAGGCTGCACAAAATTATTTTAACGACAAATCCCCTTTATTTGAGGAAGCATTAGAGGATGTCAAGAAACCATTGTACCCAAATTGTAAAGATTTTACCAAGATATCAACACTGATTAAGCTTTATAATTTGAAAGCAAAGTATGGGTGGAGCGATAAAAGTTTCTCAGAGCTGTTAGAATTATTGAGTATGTTGTTGCCTAGTCCTAATGAAATTTCGATATCCGCCTATTATGCTAAAAAGATTTTAAGTACCTTAGGGATGAAGTATGAAAAGATCCACGCATGCATCAATGATTGTTGTTTGTATCGAAAAGAACTTGTCGATGCGTAATCGTGTCCTACTTGTGGAATATCGAGATGGAAGGTTAAGAAGAATAAGAAAGAAGGAGTGAAAAATATTCCAAGAAAAGTCATGTGGTATTTCTCTCCTATTCCAAGATTTCAACGAATGTTTCAAGTAAAGAAAGCTGCGAGATTGTTGACGTGGCATGCTACTGACGGTGGCGTGAGATGGGTGCATACGACATCCAGCCGACACAATTTCATGGAAAGAAATAGATGAAAGGTGGTCTGATTTCAGTGGAGAAATGAGAAACCTTCGCCTAGCCCTATCAACAGATGAAGTTAATCCACATGGTGACCAAAGTACTAGATATAGCTGTTGGCCAATTATGTTGGTTACTTACAATCTACCCCCATGGTTGTGCATGAAGCGTAAATTCTTAATGTTAAATTCATTAATCTCAGGACCCAAACAACCTGGAAATGACATAGATGTTTATTCAATGTTTTGATGCCCATCGGCAAGAACACTTCACGCTCAAAGTTATTTTGTTGTGGACCATTAATGATTTTCCCGCATATGGTAACCTGTATGGGTGTACTACAAAAGGTTATAAAGCATGTCCTATTTGTGGAGACAAAACATCATCAATTTATTTACCTAGCGGAAAAAAGAATGTGTATCTTGGACATCGAAAATATTTACCAATCGAGCACTCATTTAGAAGACAGAAAAAAGCATTTAATGGAGAACAAGAATATGGAATACACCCTGAACCTTTAAGTGGTGAAGAGATTCTTGCACAATTGAATAGTCTTCAATTTACGTATGGCAAAGGACAACAACCTACAAAATCTTATTGGAAGAAGAAATCGATCTTTTTCGAATTGGAGTATTGGAAGTATTTTCACGTGCGACATTGTTTAGATGTCATGCACATTGAGAAAAACGTTTGTTCGAATATTATCGGAACTCTACTTCATATTCCTGGAAAAACAAAAGATGGAATAAAAACTCGCGAAGACTTGGCTAAATTAAGGCCTGAGTTAGCCCCAATTAAGAATGGAGATAAAAAGACATTTCTGCCTCCAGCATGTTACACACTATCGAGAAAAGAGAAGATGAGTGTGTGTAAAAGCTTATCTGAACTTAAAGTGCCTGACGGTTATTCATCCAACATAAGTAAATTAGTTTCGCTATCGATTTGAAACTTTACGGGCTTAAATCGCATGACCATCACGTTTTGATGCAACAATTGCTACCTGTAGCAATTCGGGGTGTTTTGCCTAAACATGTTAGATATGCGATCATTCGGTTATGTTTCTTTTTCAAAGCTATATGTAGTAAGTCGATCGATTCATCTAAGTTGAAGGGATTGCAGGATGATGTAGTGATCACTTTATGCCTATTAGAAAAGTACTTTCCACCAGCATTTTTCACAATCATGGTTCACCTTGTGGTGCATCTTGTAAGAGATATTGAATTTTGTGGACCAGTTTATTTGAGGTGGATGTATCCATTTGAAAGGTATATGAAAGTTTTGAAAGGTTATGTTCGAAATAGAAATCGTCCAGAGGATGCATTGGAGAAAATTATATATTGGAAGAGTCGATAGAGTTTTGTTCGAATTCTTACAAGGAGTTGAATCAGTAGGGTTGCGAACATCGAACAAAATGATAGATTCAAATATCGATCGACCATTATCTGCCTCCAATTATAAAACACCAACTAAAGATATGATTGATCAAGCACATATGTATATACTTCATAATGTAGATGAAGTGCTTCCATATATAGATCAACACATGGAAATGTTGTCTAAAGTGAATCCTACTAAGTCTAAAATAAAAAATGGCTTCAAGATGAACATAATCGTACCTTTAGCAGTTGGTTGCGTGAACGTGTTGGGTTGGCTATAGAAGTTCGAATACATTCTATATCATCTACATTAAGGTGGATATCACATGGACCTCGTTCGGAAGTTACCACTTATGAAAGTTATATGGTTAATGGTATTCAATATCACACAAAAACGCGATGATCTTAGAAGTGTGCAAAACAATTGGAGTTATGATAATGACTCAAACTATGCAAATTTCTAGTTCGAAAGACAAAAATCCAATCATGTCAGACATGACCTTTTATGGCATAGTACAAGAAATTTGAGAGCTTGATTACAATAGTTTCCAAGTCGTCTTATTCAAATGTGATTGGGTTGAAAACAATGGTGGAATTAAAGTAGACGACATGAGATTTACGACCATAGACCTTAATCGCATTGGACATAAATCAGACTCCTTCATTTTAGCCACTCAAGCCAAACAAGTATTCTACATAAAAGATCCAATTAACCCTCGTTGGTCAGTGGTGCTAATGCCTTCACAGAGAATAGTTGTAGAACAGGGTCATGATGAAGTTGATATTGGCCAAGATTGTGGGTATGGAATCATAGAATCCCTACCTAATATTGTTGATGATGACTCAGACACCTATGTTAGAACTGATTGTGATGGTATATGGATTAATAAATAGGTTTGTGATATTATTTTTGTGATTATTTAACTCATATTCTGTATACAATCTTTTCTATTTGTAATTAACATAAATTCTTTCTTATGCAGGTTTACATTATGTCTCAGTTGGATAGCGATCATATCGATGATGTTCCCAATGCCAGACGGACTTCTCGAAATCGAAATACCAGAGGAGTTACAGTATTACGCGAGCTTGCTCAAGACCGGATGGCAGGAGAGCGTCGCACTATACAATACAACTCAATGGGCCAAGATATCAGTGAGTCTTCAACCAAGTTGCGTAGTTATATTGGTATGTGTGTTAGGGCCCAAATACCTATTACATATGAAGATTGGTATGCTGTTCTGATGCACTAAAAGAGTTGATCTGGGATTCTCTAGAGGTAACTACATATCATCTAAATTTCATTATGTATTTCAATACTAAATTATTAATCTAACTTATTCTATTGTTAGCAGATGACGTTTCAAGTTGATCCTATGTCCAAACATAATGCCATGATGTGTATGTCGACGGCGTTCAGAACGTTTAGATACAATCTAAACAAGAAGTACGTTCAACCATTTCTAGACCAACCCGAGAGATTAAAAACACCACCTGTTAAATACACTGCGATCACACAAAAGCAATGGGATCAGTTTGTAGACATCAGATTGTCAGAAAACTTCAAGGTAACTATTTTTTTTATGAGTGTAATGTCTATAACCTTCAATATATTCATATAATTATATGTTATACAAAAAGAAAGTGATGAGAAAAAAGCATTGCAAGCTAAACAAAAGTATCATCATCGTACGGCTCGAAAGGGATATGCTCAACTCGGTCATGAACTAGTAAGAAACTATCTACCCTAAGAATTTATATTTCCACGCACGTATTTTCTACTTTACTAAATCGCATGTGCTGTTAATTTTAATTATAACATATAGATATCAAAAGTAATCCCTCAGGCCGTGCTGAATTATGGAAAACAGCTCGAAAGGGAAAGAATAAAGAGTACGTTGACGAAGACACAATTGAAACGGTCGAGAAAATTGTAAGTTGTTGTTTCATTTCTTTTGTATATTGTTTGGGTTCAACTCTTTGAATGTGAATCTAAAATATTTTTTCAACAGGATAACTTGGAACGTACACATGAAGGTCAAGATATTTTGGCTGAAGCATTGGGAACGTCGGAACATCGTGGGCGTGTAAGGGGAGCTGGTCGCTTTGTAACTCCATCAGTTTTCTTTAAGATATCTCATCCAAGTCGAAGATGGGTGAGCGACCAACTCGGCCGGACACTCAAGTAGATTTCTCTCAACGATTTAACTCTCCGTGTGAGGGAAGCAATAGAGATGGCATCAGGGAAGAAAATCAAATTCTTCAAGGGGTCGACATCGTTGAAGAACAAATTGATCATCCTAATGATGTCCCAGTTGATTTTGGAGGAGTAAGTATTATATTATTGAACTTTAATAATATAGTTGAATCATTGTATGTTAATTATGATTTTTTTTTTTTTAAAGGGTACGACATGTAAACTAGCGATTGAACACGGAGGTGACATTGTTGCCATTGGTACATTGTATGAATCGAGCGACCTATCTGATAGGATACATGGTATGCCTTTGGGGAAATTCAATGCGCATGTCACGATCGATTTGATACTTGAAGGCAACGAGGACATGTACTTGCCCATCCCTTTAAACGAGGAGATGCAATACCTCAGACAAGCTTGGAACACTTTCGTGCCATGGCCAAAATCATTAATTAAGACACATACTACAACAACGGAGGTATATATATATAATCATACATTATAATAATTTAATATGTAACACATTTATTTTACTAATAATCGAAAATGTTTATTGTCACCATCTAAACCCAAAAAATGACTACTAAGAAGTCTATATCAGCTACTAGTAAGAAGACAGTTTGATTCGCAATCCCATCAATCAAACACGACCATTCCAATTATGATCAAGCTAGTACGTAACTACGCTAGAGATCAACTGGGTGTTGGTGGACTAGTACGTATTCCACTGACCATAACCGGTTTTCTTCCCGATTGTTATATTGCACAAGATGAGATTTTGGAATATTGTAACATGGAAGAAATTGGATATACTTCCATACTTTGTTACATCGGGTAAGTAAACTATTTTCTTCCTCAAATATTATATTCGCATACCACTTTAATAACGTTTCCATATTTTATTTCAGTTACATATGGGAAATTTGCGATAAAGAGATACTGGCTAACTACATACTAGTAGACGGTGGCGATTTTGCAATGGTTTCGAGGAAACAAAATCTAGAAGAACGAGTTGAACGTGTAGTTGATAAGTTCAACACGTTGGTTGATATGAATCAGCGAATATTTCTTCCCTTCAATACTGGGTATGTGTTCTACATTTTGGATTTTTGATACTTATGATTATGTTTATATCAAACTCAATAATGGTTAATTAATTTCTATAGACACCATTGGATTTTGGTCGTCATCATTCTTGCGGAAAATACAGCGTACATTTTGAACTCGTTGGGCGAAAATCCGGTCCATGAGAGTTTATACCAAATCATAACTTCGTAAGTTTCTAAATAGAAAACTTTTGGACTTTGAATTTATATTTAATCATCCTAATGTTTAGAATTATTAATATAGTGCTTATGAGTTTGGCATTTAAGACACAATTTGAGGTCAAACAATTATATTGAAAATGGGTGAAGGTAAAGTTAAATCAAATTCGTTTGTTTATAGTCTTTTTTTTGTGATGCTGATCAATTATCGTTTACTAAGTATATGTAACTATTTTTTCCCCTAGTGCCCTCAACAAATTGGATCAATAGTATGTGGATTTTACGTCCAAATATTCATACGGAAGATGATATACAACACATCCACGCACGTATTGAGACTTGTAAGTTTTATTTACATGTTAAATAGCATCATATAGAACATATACTAATTTGGTGTTTTTATTTATGTCTTAATACTTTGTAGTTCAAGACTGGCTCAAATACATTCACTCAAGCAGATATTGATGAGGTACGAGTTGAATGGGCAAAGTACATAGGTAGACATATGATAGAAAATTAGTGTTTATGTATGGAGAAATGAATAATTAGTTGTAGTTTAAATGTTAATTGAATAGCTAGATGCATGTAATTCGATTCTGGAAGGACAAAAGTTTCATTTGGTGTGTACTGGATTTTTCATTATGTTCATATACTGGTGGAGAGTTTTGTTATATAACAGTGAAATTTTTGGGATCGCATTATTGCCCCCGATCATGTCACTAAATTTCGTGTGCATATCTATTATTGTGTTAAGAACACATGCATATATGTTTAGAAGTTAGAATTCCATATAAGTTAGTGTGTGGGTGATTGATTTCGTTAAAAACTAGAGTTTAATAGGGGACTGGATAGTAATTATTAGAAAGTTTAGAATTGGTTGTCTCTATATTCCCTTTTTTTTATAAAGTATAATAACTTTTAATGGCGGGCACAATATATACCATTTTTAATAAATTATAGCTATAGTGTCTTTTAATGGCGGGCACTACATTTTTCTGATCTTTTTGTTTTTTTTATAAATATAATGTCTTTTAATGGCGGGCACCCGATGATTGACCATCAAATTCTCGATAATTGACCATTTTTTAAAAACAGCCCGAACCCCTTTTGTTGGAGGATTTAAAAAAAAAAAAAAAAAAAAAAAAAATTAAAGGTGGCGGGCATAAAAGCCCGCCACAAAAAAGTATTAATGGCGGGCAAGGCCCGCCTTTGTATTGAAAAATATTGGCGGCGGGCGTGTCCGCCATCTTTTCCCTGCCCGCCACCGAAACGTTACGATGATAGGGGGATTGATGGCGGGCTGTTGCCCGCCATTGTTGTTTAATAATGGCGGGCAATGCCAGCCATCTACACCCAATATTCTAGTAGTGATCCTATAGACATAGCTTGCCATGTAATGCGTAAGAATATAGTTCAAGCCTTTAGTGGAACTAGAAATCTTATACGTGCATTACAAGTGTATTTTATTTTAATATGAATTTTCATGATAAGATTAAAAAATATTTTTAAATCTAAATTTTAATAATTATAATATATATATATATATATATATATATATATATATATATATATATATATATATGATAACTCTCAAGTAATTGAGAGTTGCTAGCTTAAAACGTCTAGGAATTGATACAAGTAAAGTGCACATTCTAAAATCCAAACAGGTGTATTCACGGTTTGCGGTGATTAACGCAAAATGATGATCTTGCGGTTTTCTGAGCAAGATATATGATGATAAGCAAATGTAGCGAATATGTGAATATTCTAACTTGTTTGAAAGTATTAAGTTAATTTCAGCAAACACAAGAAAGCGAACACACTATAGCGGTCAAGACAGCATCAGCAGAAGCGTGGCAGAAACTGAGGAACAACGGAAGGTCGAACAAGCCATGATCACACATTATAAGCAAAAAAAGCAGAAAATTGATAGAACGTGGAGGACCTGCGCAATTTTCGGATGCAAACAACGTCGCTATAAGGAAACTTGCATTAAACGTTGAAGGGGTTGACAAGATAGAGAAGAAGAACGTTGTTGCAACGAAGATCGGAAAAGAAGTGGTATGCGAGAGCTGCTGGTGATTATGGAAGTCTATTGATTGCATTTTGGAGCAGAGTCTTTCTTTCTATTTAGTTAACTCTTCTAATTTGTATCTCCTCATTTTCTATTTGCTAGTATAATTGTAAACATTGCATTGTGTTTTTCTTGTTTATGGAAAATTTTCTTATTATGTCGCTGTTCTCAATCTTGAGTATGAGCAGTTAAATTTATTCATCAGAATTTACAAGTTGTCGTATTTCGTTGTGCAAAAGTTAGCTTAAGTGTATACCAATTGTTGAGTAACCGAGAGGTTTCTTATAACTTAAATTTACTTCGAGAGAATAAATTTAGGCGAACTTTTATATCTGCCCTAGGTCTTGTGAAGTTAGCACTTGCAATTCACTCTCATTTAGAGATAAGGAGTACTAGGGTCTGGCTTACATTAAGAAACAACAGAGTTCAAGAGAACCTCTGCGAATTAATCTAAGTTACTTTCTGTTAACTGTAGCGAAGCATAAAACTTGTGGATTCAGATTTCTCATTAATTAATACACTTAGTAATTGCTATCAGTCAGTAAGTGCACTAATATTTTATTCTTGACTCGTACATAGTAACAGTAACAAGTAAATTGCAATTCCCTAAAGAGATGATCCTTACTTTAAAACTTACTTCAACAAGACTGTGTATGCTTCCACATCTTTGGAAAATCACACACTTCACGTATTTTGAGTATAGACTTCACTTTGGCGAAATATAAGCTAAAACAATTTTTCTATAACAAGTTGTGTGCTCACGATTTCTTCATATATATATATATATGACTATAATAAATTTGTAAAAACATGTATTTTTTTTTAATAACATTAATATGTATATCTAGATATTATTGAATTTTTTTTTCAAAAGAATAACAACAATTTAAAGTTACCCTAAAAATACATAAAGAAAACAAAAAGACTTTGTGAAGGTACCTTTATAAATAATGTATAATGGTACCTTAAAAAAATAAAAATAAAATAATGTATAAAGATTTACTTCAATAATTGGTGATGAAATCATAAGAACATAATATTATGGCCATATATTTAGGAATTGTTTTTTCAACTGTGGGTGTTCATATATGTTTCTGATGATCTTGACAATTATCACACAATTAATTCATAACCAAGTGTCCACCATAGACATTATTGAGTTACAACTTTTTTTTTTTTTTTTGAAAATAAGTTATGACTCTTATTAGAGTAATATTAAAAGTTAATTAGAGAAATAGAAGGTTCACTCTTATTGATTTAAAAAAAGTTTCGTTTAAAAATAATAATTTAAAATTGCGCTTATGAGGGAGGAACAAAGAAGAAAGAACTTGCGCTTACGACACGAGAGCGAAACTGAAGTCCGCCAGATTGTGCAAGAAGCCAACCTACATCACTCGAGCGAAGCTCTACGAAGCATTCAACCTAGATCAACGAAAATATCTCTCAAAAGGGACGCGTGGCAACAATCGGTGCTCTCAAATTAATCTCAACCGTCCATCTTGTCAGCCCCAATACACCCGATAAATCAAAAGTCAGAGCAGCCTTTGGCAGTGAGGATATCAGAGTAGCTTTTAGCAGGATCGAATTGTGGAGCAGAGGATAAACGTATCCGGTCGGGAGTTCTATAAAAGGAGCGAGTTTCATCAAATTCAGAGCGAATGTTCTTCAAATACTTTTCTCTCTAATTTCAGAGCTCCGATCATATTTTCCGACCAATCTTTTGTTCCTTAGCAGATTTCAACCACCAGGCTTAGTTGTAGTGTTTATTACGTTCCTGTTCTTGAAGTTTTCTTGTTGCAAAACTCTAAAACCAACTCTTTAGCAATTTCAGTATTCTTGTTTGCTTTTATCTCTTAGCCTTTGCAAATCATATTTACGACTGGAGCATGTTTTTTTTATCTTTTATTTCGTCTTAAGCATGTTTTAAGCCAAAATGAGTAACTAAATCCGTTGTCGGAAAGTTAAGGGAAAGTAAGGAAATCACGTAAGGAAGTTATTAGCGAAGTGAAATGCTGCATGCGAACACTACTACAATTACAAGAATAGATGACGAACTAAAAAGATTGTAAAAAAAAAACATGAATGAAAAGATGGCGGGTTGAGTTTTTTTTAAAAGTCAAAGATGAGCGCCGTTAATTGTTAACGATGGTGGGCAAATATGCCCTCCATAAATTACTTTTGGTGGAGGGCTGTAATATGCCCGCCATCTTTTGTTTATGACTTTTTTAACAAAAATTTCCCGCTTCGATTTCACCCCTTCCCGTTTCTCTTTCACCTCTTCCCGCTTCTCTTTCTTCTCTTTAAACATGAATCCTCTTCTTTTTACTTCTTCTCCTTTCTTCGACAAACTCTCTTCGAAAAATAACCATTGTACGCAATGTCGATTGTGAGTGATCTTTCGTTTCATCTTCATTCATACGTTCTTTTATTGTTTTTGTTGTAAAGCATTCATCATTAATGTAGTGTGGATTGTGTATTGTGATCTATTTCAAGTTCATTTTCTTTCTTCCAAAAGTCGTATCATAGGAAGGAAATTGAAGTTTGAGAACTTGGATTTTATTTTTGTTGTAGGGGAGATTGTTTTGGTCTTAGAGGAGCTCATTGATGAAGATGAAGTAATTCAAGAGTATAAAGAAGCCAAACTTGTAAGATTCATTTTCTTTATTTATCGTACCCATCCATACTTGACATAATTGTTTTTGTAGTTTTCCTCTACTTTTTGAAGATTTGAACTTTAGGGTTCTATGTTTTCTCTTGATCTTTGGTGGATTTTTGTTCTTTTTTGTGCTATTGTTGATTTATTATTGTTTTTGTGTTGATTTAAGTTTTTTGTTTAGTTGTTCTGTTTTTTTTAAGTCTTTGAATGATTGTTTAATTTTGGGTGTTTTGAAGATTTGATTGAATTTGAGAGAAGGAGGTGTCGATTTCTCCGTAAAATACTGAAGAAGTGGTGGTAGAGATTATGAAACTGCACAAATCTTTGCGTGTCTTCCTGGAATTGATGAGGTTGAAGAAGCAAGAGTTTTGATCAACAATATTTTAATTAAAATAAAATAGTATTGGTGGCGGGCATTAAGTGCCCGCCATCAATACCCAACATTCTACTAGTGGAACATCATTAAATGTACATCTTGCTTCTAGTTATTTGTATAAACTTTGTGCTAAGTCAAGAGATTGGGACGAAGCGAACCTGTATGTATCGCTTTAAAAGCGAACACTTGGAGATAAGAATCGCTTATAGCTAACTGTGGTTCTCGTTTGCGGTTGAAATCGAGAGAGTTAACTAAGTGCTCGAGAAAGCCGTTGTCAAAGTTCGAGAGGACTTAAGGCCCCATTTTTAGTGTAATCTTTCGCTAGTTGTTTCGCCTAAGCGAAGCCCTAAAAACCCGATCCTTCCGATAATTAATCCACTTGTTAACATATCGTGTCACTATCGCTTATTACATCATACTAATTGCTTTGTTATCATACTTGTTACTTTCTACTCTTGCATGAAAGCAAGTTTAGACACATCAAAAGTGCTTGTGGAGAATGACATTTACTTAATTTAAAACTTGCTACAACAACGACTGGGACTTGCACAATCTTTGGCAAAATACCTTCACACATTCTATTTGGATTACATTAAAGATTTAGCCTTGGAAAAATCTAAGAACAAGCCGTGTCATCATTCCTCAGATAATTATTTTTAGAAATTGTGTTGATATTTCGTGCCAACAAATATAGATAAAGTTTAAGCATGCTTACAAATTTATGATGATAAAATAATAATCATACAAACAAAATAACAATTATAAATATTTACCTTTCAATAGTTTGAATTGTTATATAACCGTTTCTCTCACAAATTTAAATGGTTAGTGATCTCTTGCATGAATTATAAATCATATAAATTAATCTTAAAAAAAAAATCAAATTAAAGTAAAAGACATAGAGATGAACAAAGATAATAACAATAGCAAAAAAAGAAGAGGATGAGAACTCAAATACAATAAAAATCAAATTAAAGTAAAAAAAAATATAGATGAACAAAGATAATAGGATGAGAACTCAAATTGTTTGTTCAAACTATTATTATCACATAAATCACATAAATGAGTGAAAAATTAGATAATTTTCATCTCGGTATTTATATACAACCTATACATAATATAATAATCATAAAATAAAAAAATATAATGTATTTTGTATAATCATAATATCTAAACAATGAACAATATACTGTGGTTATAATCATAATATCTTATTCAATATCTTTCACAAATTTAAATGATTAGTGATTTCTTGGATGAATTATTAAATCATATAAATTAATCTTACAAAAAAATCAAATTAAGGTAAAAGAAAGATATTGTATAATCATTGATATTCAATAATTATTAAATTATAATTAATTTCTATGCAATAGGGGAGTGAATAAGTTTTTTTAATAGATATATTTAGGAAAAAACCGTTGGTTTTTTAAAATAAAGTTTTTTTTTTTTGAAAAAGTTTTTTAAAATAAAATTGATGATTGGTTTTTTAAAAATATTTTGAACTCTTATTATTATTTTTTTTAAAAAAAACAACGTTGGCGTTTAAGTATTTTTGAGAAAACATTTGAAATTTTACTATTTAAAAAAAATTGATTTTAAAATAAAGTGGTTTGTTGGTATACGTGAGAGAGAAATTACCCAATTGAAGCAAAACTTAAGCGAAAAAAACGTGAGATCTTTTGGTTTAATTGTATAGTAGTCATTGTTTATTTTAATGTAGGGGTTTTTGTAGGTGGTCTTTTTTTAAACAAAAATAATAAAGGAATGACATATTTGTAAATATACAACGTGACTTAAGAAGTAGAATCGTTCAAAACTAATTCTCCCCTTAAGCCATAATTTAAAGTAGTAAGATAAAATGTAGTTAATGAATGAAGATTAAATTTAGGTTAGAGAGTTTAACCCATTAATCTCATGACAATAGAGCTGACAATTTATAGGATCATCAGGTCCCTAAGCGTGCTCATAAGAGCAGTAGGTAGATAGATATGAAGAGTTTTGTTTGAATAGTTCAAACCAATAATTTAATGTGTTAGACATATTAATTTGAGGGTCTTCACTTCGTGGTAATTTAAGATTCCCATGAGATGAATATTTGAATTACCATGTTTGTTTTGCAGAAATGAAAAAAAATCCAGGCATCTGAAATGCTCGACATCCTAGATGCCCATCTAAGAGTCATTTGGATGACCTCCTACATTATGTGTTTTTAGGTTGTCCATGTAGATGACATCCTTGAATGACACTTTTGCCCTTTTTTTTTTGATAAAATTTATATTTTTATCAATTTTCTTATTTTGTGTGTAGTTTGTACCTTAAAAATAATAATATATATTTTTTAATACATAATTATTATGCATTAACAACCAAGCTTACATAATTAATTATATTTATATTTTACATTTTGTTTTAAATGCATTAAATTCAATAATATTTTGATTATTTTCAATAAAAATTTAAAGTGCATTGACTTTTATTATGCGTTTTAAATATAGTTTTCTTTATTTTCTATATTTAACAAATTTTTACTTGTTCAACTAATAAATGAATTTTAGTTTTTTTTCTAGGTAAATTTATTTTAAAATATAATATTCAAATTAATAAAAAAAGATATTTAGATTTTAATTATACAAATTAATGTGTACATTAAGTTATGAAGACATTTAAGATATTTCCATGAACAAAACTTATAAAATAAATACAATTTTCAAAATACCCATAAAAATATTGTTACAAAACAAACATGGTGAATGTTGTACATATGGAATTTCAGGTATAAGAAGATTCTAGTCATCTTGATTACCCCAAAATAAATGGCCCCAAAGAGATTTAGTTTAATGTATGAGACACATAAAACTAATTAGTATTAATATATTGAATGAATGAATATTTATTGGATAAATTGTAATTTAAAGAACTAATTAAGTATATATTAATTGAAAATATTTATTAATATATTGGATATATTAATAATTAGATAATAATTGATTAATGGTCTAATAAATTAATTAATTAATAGTTTACTACGAGAAAAAGGAGGAAGAAGAAGAAACTCAATAAATAGAGATCCCCTTATGGTTAAAGTACATCACTTTAACAATTTACTATATATATATATATATATATATATATATATATATATATATTTGAGTAACTGGAGGAAGAAGTTATAAATACCGATTCTAAGGATCGAACCTGTGACTGTGGAGTGAAAATGGATTAACAACAAATCAGATAACAATTTACTATAATTTTTTGAGTACAAAGTGAGGGAACGGGGACCAATTTACGCTACATAGAACACTACTCTTAAATAATATGAGAGTCAAATACCGATTTCCAAACTCAAAACTCGTGACCGTGGAGTTGAAATGGATTAACACCAGACAAGATAACAATTTATTATAATAGTTGTAGACAAGTTAGACTTAAATTGCCAAATGGACACTTAAGACTCGTCTGATAACGTTTTTCCAATCGTTCCCGTTTTTTATTCCCAAAATTTTAAAAGAAACGTTATAGTATTTAGCTTCAAAATGAGGAACTGTTTTGTTTCTTTCTTTTTGTACGTGTTTCTCCATTTGATATATTGGCCATTCATAAATTAAAATAGATTATAACACTTTGATATCCACTAATCCTATCCTTCAGGAACATCCCAGATTCCATTCTCATGTATACCTTTGGTTTTTTCTTTTCAATTTTAATTTTTTAAATCAACTTTTTAATTTTAATAATTATTTGACTATATATATCGTTTTTTATGATTTAATATACACTAATTTTTATAATAAATTTAAATTAAACTTTTATAAATAACAATATTTCTATTTCTATATTATTAATTTAATATATATACTAATTTTATAAAAACAATATATAGAAGAATGTATTCAATCACATTAAATCGATAGTTATAAAAATGTTAGATTTCAATCGAGGGAAATTAATATAGTTCAATCTAAGTGAAACTTGGAAGACTTCAATCAAGTTAAATATTTTATATTTTGTCATGTATAAAATATTTTTTAAAAGTTGGAATGCTAGAATTTTCTATCTACGACATTTTTTTAATTTTATATTTATAAATGATCTTAATTAGTATAAAATAGTATTTATATATAAATGCTTTACTTTATTTCTTAATTTTACTATTGATATACAAAATCTTAAAATGTTTAGGATGTGTATTTATATCTTGTTTGAATTTATTCATTTATAATTTAATTTAAAAGTTTTGAATTATGCCTATTTATTACAGGTTTGTTGTGTCCCTAAGGGCAGCCCAATAGTTTAGGCTAAGGACTCTTAAAAGATCATTGGTTCGAAGCCGTTGGAAAGCGTTTGATTTCTCTATTTTCAAATTTTTTTTTACAGGTTCACTGTTAATATATATATATATATATATTATAATGCATGTTATAACTTTCCTGAATTAAAAAAAAAACAAACAAACAAACAACAAACAAAAAATGTTATCAAACATGTTTTTTTTTTAAGAAATAAGAAACAATAATAATTATCAAACACTTTCTTATTCTAAAAAAACAAGAAACATGAAATAAGATTGTTATCAAACGAGTTGTAACAGCTCGACCCATCGCTAGCAGAGATATTGTCCGCTTTGGTCCACCATGCTTCCGTTGCGCCACCATGCTTTGACCCACTGGCCGCACGGATTTGTTTCTCCCCCAATAGTTTGCGGAAGCACGGTGGAAGCGTGGTGGGCCAAAGCAGACAATATCTTGGCTAACGATGAGTTTACAGATGTATCAGAGACATACATCGGGTCGAAGTGCCACAAGTTCGTTGAGACGCTGGACCTCTAAAGGGGGTGGAAACCCATAGGGGAATCTCACATCGGCTGGGAAGGGGAACAAAACACTCATTATAAAATGTGTGGACACCTTCCCGTAGTAAGACACGTTTTTCCTCCATTGAGGGAAAACAAATATGTGAGGCCAATGGGCCAAAACAGACAATATCCTGGCTCTCGATGAGTTGGAATGTTACACGAGCCCTTAGTTTTCGATTGAAGATCCATGAAAAAAGAAGGTTACTCCAGAAAATTATTAATTAATTAGATCCATTTATTTAATCAACCATTTCTGCTTCTCAGCACGAAACTTCATGTGGAATACAAACATAGATACTTTATGGCTTCATGCAAATTAGATAAGGCGGCCTAGGTTGAGTTGATCCCAATCGCATAGACTACCTTATTGCAACAATTTAGTGTAAGTTATAGAAGTCTTAGGGTGTGTTTGGTGCAGGGATTAGATTAAGTTAGTCGGTATTAAGTTAAGTTGATTATTAAGTTAAGTTGAGGATTAAGTTAATCTGTGTTTGGTGGACATGTTATGTTAAGATGGATTAAGTTAAGCTGACTATTGTTTGGTGCAAGATTAAGTTAAACTGAATTTTTATTTAACATTTTTTAAAAATTGTTTACTCTTGATTTGTTTTTTCTTGATAATAGATAAATGAAAAATGACAAAATGATATTCATTTGAAATATTAACCATATAATATTCATTTAAAAAATATGTTTATCAATATATATTTTATTATTTATTTCAATTTTAACTTGATATCTATGTTAAATAAAAAACAATATAACAAATTTTATATCCATTAAACAAATTTAGAAATACATTTAAATTATGTAAAAATTATTTTAATTAATTTAACTGCTTAATTACAAGGTTGGTATAAATTTAAAATTTTAAAAAATAATTTAATTTATTTAGTACACCCTAATTTTTGTGAATGGTAATTAAGTTTGAAATTCAATTTTACTCATATTTTAAAAGTAGTTCAAACTTCAAATAGAAAGTTATAATAAAAGTGTAAACTTAATTTTCATGCGTTTTAAAATTATTTTACCTATTTTATAGGTTAATATTCATTTAATTAAAATTGTAGTCAATATAGAAATAGCAAAATTACATTTATATATGGGTATATATAATAAAAACTTTTTTTTTGAGAAACATAAAAACCTATTTAGATGCTTAGAAAACAAGCCATCAAATATGATAAATCAAATTTATATTCTAAGTAGAAAAATGAGTTTTAAAATTTAGCAATTTTTGTGAGATTTTAGGTACCAACAATTGGTTTCAATTAAAAATAATTTTAAAATAGTCAATTAAACTATTTAGTAGTGTTTTTTCAATTAATTAAACTAAAATATCCTAATGCATTCAAATTCTTTATGAAAATTTACATGTAACCTGTTCTATTTGATTTTTTATTTAATAAAACTCATTAAAACGAATATAATTTTCAATTTATTTTTTTACAATAACTAGGATAAGGGAATTCGAACCCATTTTTAAATACCATAAAAACATAACAAAACAAATTTCTTGACCTTCTATTAGATATATGTATTTTATATTTTACAAATGTAAAAAGAATGTATTTTATATTTTACGAATCTAAAAATATTCATACAATTTTTCTCGATATAAATTTAAGATTTGTTAATTCAATGGTTAATAGTACTAAAAAAATCAGTTGTTAATATCCATTATTTCAAATTATATGTTAATTATATTGTTAATATCTATTCGTTCAAAATTTTAAAAAATTCATATTGTATCTCAATAACAAAATTTTGTTACACTCAAATAATTGTCTTTTGAAATTCAAATATATTTTTCTTGTTCTTTTGAATTATTTATTTCTTTAATTATTTAAGATTTAACATTAAATTTAGAAATAATAAAATTATAGATTAAATAAACTACCAAACATAAAAAATAATTTTATTCTAAAAAAAATAAAACATAAAAAATAATTTGAATAAACTTTTAAATATAAATTTTAAAGTTGAATAAATTGTTTGAAAAATAGAATTAAAGATGATTTCGAAAAACAAGATAGAAAAAGAATATATGAGGATTATTGTTGGATTTCGTGAATGATTAATTTAATCTAAGTGATAAACTTAATCTGTTCACCAAACACCAATTGAAGGGATTAAGTTAATCCGGATTAATTTACTCCTCACACCGAACATGCCCTTAACAATTAGATAAGGCTGAAAGCAATTGAAATGGGGGAGATGTTTCTATTCCTCCATCTTAGTCGAGTGTGATGCTTTCAGAGGTTGTACTTTATTTCATTATGGGTGATTCTCAAGATTTAACTTAACTCAATAATATCATTATTGATATTCATTTATTGTTTGCTAGGGTGGGAGTTGTCTTTTCATCATGTTTGTAGGCAATGTAATAGGGTGGCACATAGTCTAGCGGTGTCTAAGGTGTATGCTTTAGGATAAAGTTTCCTTTTTGTTGTATCATATATGTGGATGTTCATTCCTCTTTTTAGGCAGAGTTTATTTTCTCCAAGTGTTTCCTCCACTTTTAGTAAGAATTATAGTAATGCTTGACAGTTTTATCGCAATTTATTTACTTACTATTTTTTCTTTACTTTTTTTTTAAAAAAATAGAAGTTTTGACCTAGGAATTTTTTTATAACTTTTATGCCTTTAACAAAAAAAAAAATGTTGGAGTATGCTGCCAATTATCGACAACAATTTCTCGATGAATTGTTGTAAAAGGTTTAAACGTTAATATTTTATATTGTTGGAGTTTGAGAGGAAGGTATGAATGAATCAAGACTACATTCAATTGAGAGATCATAAAGATATAAATATTAGAATTAAGACTTAAACAAATTGATCGTTACTACCTATACCAATAATGTGCATGTTGTCCCCCAAGCATAGTCTAGTGGTTGAGACTACAGATTCCAAGACATGCTTTAAAAAAATGTACATATTTTTTTTTTCGGTAGCTCAATCATAAAAATTCCAAAGTTAAGTGTGTTTGACTTGGAGCAATTCTATGTTGTCGAACTCTTAGAAAAATTTTCTAGGGAGCATAGCAAATTATGCTAACAGTAAAGATCTGTGTTGGTCTATAAAATCAATCTTTACTCTTAGCAACGGTCGTGGAAAGTAGGTAGTAAGACTAGATTGCATGAGATGCATGTTGAGAAAGTTAGGGCCTTTGAGTGTCGGATTTAGATTTTAAATCCTAATCCTCGAGTATTACAATTTTATGAAGTGAGCCGATATATATAGTACCTAGCGGATAGATTTTTGAACTTTGGGTGATTAGATTTTGGTGTTGAGGAGAGGAGAGGAAGGAGTTGGGAATTTCAACTCATGTTTTTTCTAGTACATCAACCTTTCCTCCAATATCACACCAAATTTTTTATATAAACTTTTCAAATATCACATCAAATCTTTTTCTAATTTTCAATTATATAATATAAAATAAAATTATAAAATATTTTTTTATCTAATTTTATCAAATGTCGCATCAAACTTTTTCTAATTTTCAACCACACAATATAAAATTAAATATATTAAATGTATCAATTAATACATATATGCAATGATTACATTAAAAATATTAAAATAAATAAATATTTTTGCAACATCTCCTTTCCAAAACACTAATTTCCAAACAAGTACTTCATATTTTCAAATCGCTCTACTTCTTCTCTCTCTTCCACTTTCTCTCCTTTCCTCTTTTCAAATCCAAAATCCAATCACCTCTTAAATAAAGATACGATCTATAGTTGATAATAGAGCTAAAAAAACAATAGTAGAGAGTAATTCTCGTGAGAAAATGGGTAAAAGAAAAGATATTTTCTTGAACATAGCCAAGTAAATATATGATATAACAAAATTGATATTAAGATTTATGTGTGAACCTCTTGGTTTTATAGTTTGCTCTTTTGCTTCCTTCGCAGTCAAACCTATTTTAATCATAGAAGAGTACAATTTACTCCATCAGAAAAACTTAGAGAGGTGCATTTGAGAGAATCTAAATCATGTCATTCTAAATAAATAAATAGTTGAAGAAATATAAGTATAGGTAATAATAATAAGGATAATAGTTAAAACCTGAAAAACAATAATAACAAACATGTACTAGGTGGTTTATTAATGGACAGTTTGCGGGTGTTAAGGAATTTTGTATCTTTAGTTTACCTATTGGGTTGATATTCGAATCATAACTTTTTTTTTAATCACAAATATATTTATGGATTTGATTTATTTTTTAAAAAATAAATTACAAAAATGTTTTAAAACTACCTCGAAATTTTACCAAACATTTGAGAAATATCATTATGGATAAATTTTGTTTTTACCAAACATTTGAGAAATATCATTATGGATAAATTTTGTTTCAAAAACACAAGTTTAAAAAGTTTTGAAAACACCCCTAAATTTCACCAGTAGAATTTCACAAATAAATGGCGGGCGCGACCCCCCATTATTTAAAAATAATGGCGGATAAGAACCCGCCACCAATACAAATCACATTGTATCAAATTGATGACGTGCAGACAACAAATGGCTGGCCATACCCAGGTCCAAAGCACGCGCTGTTTGAATAAAAGGTGGGGGGTCACAGCCCGCCACCAATAAGAATTGATAGCGTGTGCGATTTGTATAAAAGGTGGCGGGCTGCGCTTGCCACCAATAATTCCAAATAGAAGGCGGGCAAGGCCTGCCACCAATAATTATTCCATATAGATGGCGGGCACAACCCGCCACGTACCAATTATTCCAATAGTTTTTTTTTTAAAAGAAAAATTTGAAAGTGTGGTCTCAGATTGTTTTAAAATGGGTCCACTCATTTGTGCCCGCTATTAAAATACATTATCACTTTATAAAAAAAAAAAGAATATATTGTGTCCGCCATTAAAATATATCAACACTTTATAAAAAAAACAAAATATATTGTGTCCGAAATTAAAAGATTTTATCACTTTATAAAAAAAGAGCATCTACACACTTTCTAAGCCCCAAATTTCTAACTTTTAACTAAAATTCTAATCACCAACTCATCTATGTGAAATCCTAACTTCTAACTTCTAACTCTGCTAATCTTCTAAACTTCTAGCTTCAAACTTCAAACTTATAACTTCAAACTAATTAATTCTAACTTCTACTCTTCTAAACTTCTAGATTCTAACTTAATTCTAACTTCTAACACATGCATGAAATCCTAACTTCTAACTTCGAGCTCTTCTAAACTTCTAGCTTCTAACTTCTAACTTCTAACTTAATTCTAACTTCTATATAAATATATATATATATATATATGCTAAATTTGGGCAACATAACTTCTATATAACTTCTAACTTCTCACCCCATCCATATTTTGCTTTCAAATTATAAAGTTTAATCAGTGTTGATATCTTGGTAAAATCTTTACAATTAGGGTATAATGGTTTCTCGGCATTCTCTAATGTTCTACGGGATTTTTTGTTAAAGTAATTTTGTGCAGCCTCAAACATCTCTATTGGGTCATCTGGGTCATCTACATTCTCATCTACAAATTCATCTATTGGAACATTTTTCATGTTTCTTTTCCTCGATACTGATTCTTCTCCATGCCAAATCCATGTATTATAACTTTGATCGACCCCATTAAAAAATAAATGGTCTCTTACTACATTTACATTTTGTACTTGTCATTCACACATTTCAAACATGGACAACAAACGAAATCTGATCCTTTCGAATGCCGTATTGCATTGCTTATAAATATCTCAACTCCTAAACCGTATTCTGGTAACATTCGATCCTTAAACATCCACGACTTATCCATAGTAATAATGTAGTAAGAAATCTAGTCAACTATAGAAACCTAACCTACAAAAATTTCAAAGCAAGGTAGACTCGAATCACATATCTAACTCAACTTAAATTAACTCAATTAATTCTAAAACAATACAATTATTTCAACCATCAAAGTAGGTGTCACACATGTAAATAAACTTATCAATAAAATCAAATCTATGAATCCATGAATCAAAATTGGTTCAATGATATACCAATGAACTAGAATAGTTAGTTTAATATATGCTCAAATTAATTCATCAATCTAAGCTATAATAATACAAGCAAATTACTTTGAAATAAATATCCAAATTTATGAAACAAACAAATGTCCAAATTTGAATTTCTTAAGAAACCCATGAAATTACAAAAGCACAAATTACAACAAATGAAGATGCACAAATTTGAAACAAATGCACAAATTTGAGATAAGAGTTAAATAGGGAAAGATTAGAACAAAAATTTGGGAAGAAATTAGTTAAAAAAGAGCTTAAAAAAAGTTAGGGACTAAGAAATTACCAAGTTTGTGAAGAAATAATGCTCAAAAGGTGGAGAAATGTCAAAACCTAGCGGCGGCGGAGAGGAAGAAATGAAAACCCGAGGTTAATGGCAGCGGCGAAGATGGTTTGTCGACCCACTAATGGCGACGAAGAAGTTTTGTCGAAGAAGTAGCGGCGCCAGCGACGGAGATGGATTTTGGGTCGAAAGGGTTTGGTCACTTGGCGGAGGAAATGAGGAAATGTTGAAATGAGGACACTGCCCAGTCGCGAAGAAGAAAATGCGTAAATTATTGATGGCGGGCACGGCCCGCCACCGAAAGTAATAACACGCTATATACAAAGGCGGGCACGGCCCGCCACCTAAATGAATGGACAGCGGGCACGGACCGCCATCGAAACTCAAAACAGGCATGTTTCAATAGCGGTCACGGCCCGCCATCCATAACTCTCTCCGCGTTTTCGAAAATTATGAATTTTAGCCCGCCACTTATTCGTATAATTCTACTAGTGTTTTAAAAAAAAATTTAAAATACCGTTGATTATTAAGAAATATCTTCACCAATAAATTTTAGATGAAAAATGTGAAAATTTTGTTCCAATAATAGATCTTTAAATAACATTTAAAAAATTTTCTTAGAAAAAAACATTTAAAAATATTTTTGATCGAAAATGATTATCCTTCTTTTGTATTTACATATTTTTTTACTAGCGAGAATAAACATATATTAACCCTGGAAAGGTCGTAGCAACAATAATTTAATTTAAGGTTAAAAAATTTAAAACTTATAATCATAATCAATTTTGTAACTCTTTAAATAAGGAAAAAAAAACTTATGAGTTTGAAAACCTAAATAGGTAGATTTTGGTAGAAATATATATGTTCTCTTTTTTAAAATTGAATGATAATTTATGATTGTTTTATTTTGTGAAATCTATTACTAACTTGAGTTATTTAAATAATTTAGTCTCCGTTTGATAGTTATTTAGGTCTCGTTTGATAACCATTTGGTTTTTCGTTTATGAAATTTAAGCTATTTCTACTCAAATTTTCTACCTTGTGCTCCATCTTTCTTACAATGTATCCATATTTCTTTAAGAAAGTAGGTGATGACTAACCAAATTCAAAAACAAAAACAAACTTTTGGAAACTACTTTTTTTGTTTACAAATTTTGGTTTAGTTTATTAAAAGATAGGTAAGGTGTAGATATCCAAATAAGGAAAAATGTATAGTGAGGTAGTTGTTGTAGGCTTAAATTTTATAAACAAAAAACGAAAAACAAAATGGTTATCAAACGGGGCCTTAATTTTTTGTTTTTGGTTTTTGAAATTTAAGCTTATTTTTATTCAAATTTGCTGCGACGTGTTCCACCTTTCCTACAATGTATCCATATTTCTTTTAAAAAGTAGGTGAATGCTAACTAAATTTCAAAAATAAAAACAAACTTTTGGAAGCTACTTTTTTTTTGTGTTTCCAAATTTTGGTTTGGTTTTTAAGAATGTAGGAATATAGTAGATATTCAAGTAAGAAAAAAACATATGGTAATATAGTTGTTGTAGGCTTAAATTTCAAAAAACAAAAAGGTTATCAAACGGGGCTAACTATCCAAATGTTTGAATTTAATGTCAAACTCTAGAGATGAAAAATAAATTCTCCATGACCTAGACTCGCTTTCAAATTCAAATTTTGTTGTTTATCATTGCATCAAAATTAATACTATAATTTATAGTTCATTTAACACCTTACGATTTATTTAGACTCAGTTTCTTCTTATCAATTGTTAATATAATATTAAACTTGAAAATTTAAAACACATTACAACTAATGGTACTTCAAGCTAAAAAACTAATTAGATTGAGCCAACATCAAATAAATTTCTATGCATTAAAAAAGAAATTAAATGATAAACACATAAAAATAAAATAAAGAGGATTTTTCATCGATAACAAAAAAAGAAAAAAAAAATTATGAATGTGAATTTTACAAGAAAATCAAATATAACAAAAACTTATTCAAATATTACAACTCATAAACATATGAGTTCAACGGATGACATTGATGGTTTCAATAAGTTAAACGGATAAAAATAATCAAATTAAATTGATTGCAGCCAATCAATTAAATTGATTAAAAATAATCAAGTGAAATCGATTGAACTCAATAAAATTAAATTGATTGAAAACAATGAAACGAACGTTGAAAATTTTATATTATGAATGAAATATTTTAAAAACATTTTCAAAATTAATATAAGTATACAAGAATATGCTACTTACAACAAATGTCTTAAAATATTAAATGATCCAAAGAACAATATATTAAGAAATTAATTTCAATGATCAAATTAATAATTTAATTAATTAAACAACTAAAATTGACATAAACTAATTTGTAAGTTAAAATTACAAATGCAACAAATTTCTTTTACAATTAAATTTAATTGTCTTTTATAATTAAATATCTAAAATATTTGGAATAAAATATTAATATTTTTGTAAAAAGTTTTAAAATAGAGATATTGTTTATTTTTTAAATTTAAAGGTATTTTTGAAACTTTTTTAAAGTTGGGCATTTAAAAAAAAAAAAATGAAACTTTAACTACTTTGATCTAAATTTAAAAGATACTTCTCAAACGTCTTCTAAAGTTCATGTTTATTTTTAAAAAATTTCAAACTTTAAAGGTATATTTGACATACCTCGTTTTTATTAATTTTTTTTAGTCTTACATAAATTTTATTACATCGTAAATAAATAATATTAGAAAAAACGTTTTGATATAGAGTGTTTTTTTTTTTTGAGTATTTTTTATATAGAGTGTTGATTTTACCTAATACTTCCACTTTCATCGAATTGAGCTATATAACAATTTCTATCTTAAGTCTGAATGAAGGTTGCATTAAAAAAAAAAAAAAAAAAACTAAGAGATGCAGTTTTTATCTTTTAGAAATTGGTTTTAAGAAATTGTCAATGAAAACATAAAATTATTTATTTTTTTGTTCGATACTTTATTCACTGAAAATCTCACTGTTATTATTATTTAATTTATTTATTAATTCTAATTTAAATGTAGTATTTTAATACTAATGTGTTTCTATGCCTTAATGGGATCGTGAATAGTGCAATGGTAGATCCTAAATTTTAGGTAATTGGAATATGCGTTTTATTTTTAGGATTTTGTTTTGGGTTAAATGAAAAATCTATAATATTAAGATTAAGTTCAACAAATTCTTCTCTACCTCCTTTTTCCTCTGTTTTCAAATACAACTTTCTTTATTCTTCTATTAAATTAATTTTCCAACAAGTGGTGTCATAATCAAGTCTTTCTATTATCATGAATAGTTCTACCCAATTATCAGTCTATATTCTTGATGGGAAGAATTATAATGGTAATCTGTACAAATGAAAGTTATGTTCGATTACCATGAGTTATGTGATATCATGGAAAATGGAGTTTCTGCATTAGCTGAAAATGCAAATGATGTGCAACGAGTAGCACATCGCAAACAGAAGTACAAAAAGGCGTTGTATTTCATCCACCAAAGAATGAATGATGAGACATTTGAGCACATCGAAGGAGCAACGACCTCAAGTGAGGCTTGGACCATTTTGTCAACTTCTTATAAAGCTGATGACAAGATCAAGAGACGCCAATATGAGTGGCTATAGATGGAGACTACATAAACTGTTGATGAGTATATCAATAGGATTCTTGGCCTGACAAACCAAATGAAGACCAATGGTGAAACACATTATTGAGAGCAAACATAGGTGGAGAATATTTTGAGATCTTTAACTCCCAGATTTGAACATGTTGTCTCTGCAATTGAAGAGGCCAATGACCTGACAAAAATGGTAGTAAGGTTATTGTCTGGTTCCCTAAAGGTGCAAGAGCAGCGGATGAATGATAGTAAAATTGAAAAACCAATTGAACAGGTTTTACCACCACAAGCAATAGCTCAAATTCACGAGGTAGAGGTCGTGGACATAATCGTAGCTATTCCAACAGAGGTCGTGGTGGCCAGAATCATGGAGATAGTGACCAAAATAATACTAGAGGACGTGGTCGTGGTGGATATAGAGATAAATATAATAAATCAAATGTGGAAGGTTATAATTGCCACAAGTTTGGCCATTATGCAAATGAGTGCAGATCAAAAGGTGATAATCAAATTGCCAATTGTGCTCAAGAAGAGGATTATGACGAAGATGATCATGGATTATTAATGGTAGCCAGATCAAATGAAACTCCAAACTACCAGACTTGGTATTTGGATATTGGTTGCACAAATCACATGTGTGGCCATAAAGAACTGTTTGCAGATTTTTATGAATTGTTTCGCACAGAAGTGAAATTTGGTGATGGAAGGTTAGTTCCGGTGACTGGAAAAGGGCGAATTCTTATAACATTGAAGAATGGTGATCAAAGGTACATTTCAAATGTTTTCTACGTACCAGATATGAAAAGTAATTTGTTAAGTATGAGACAGTTGGCCGAAAAAGGTTATGTGATGCACATCTCTGGAAATAAATTCTTAATTTTTGATAAAGAATGTAATATGATTCTTGAAACTTTTTTATCAGAAAATCGTATGTTTCCAATAGATTTTAATACGGGTGATTTCAAGTGCTTGAATGCTATGGTGAATGATGAATCATGGTTATGACATTTACCTTTTGGGCATTTAAATTTCCAGAGTTGTAAAATCTTTTCAAACATAATTTAGTGAAAGGTTTACCAATATTTATCATCCTTATCGATGGTGTGAAACTTGTATTTTTGGAAAGAATCACAGAACAACAGTTGTTAAGCAGCCTTGGCGTGCAAAATTTAAAGTTGGTTCATACAAATGTTTGTGGCCCAATGAACATATCATCAATTGGAGGGAACAAGTATTTTCTAATATTTATCTATGATTTTTCAAGGAAAACTTGGATTTATTTATTGAAGAGATGAGGTATTTTACTGTTTAAAAATATTTAAAGCATTTGTGGAAACACAGAGTGGCAAATTAATCAAGATGATGCGTAGTGATGGAGGAGGTGAGTACAACTTCAATGATTTCAAAAGTCACTGTGAAGAGCTTGAATTACAACATAACATTATTATTCCCTACACTCCTCAACACAACGAAGTGGTTGAGAGAAAGAATAGATCAATTATGGATATGACCAGAAGCATGCTTAAAGAGAAAGATATGTCAAATTATTTTTGGGCTAAAGCTGTTTCATGTGCTGTATATTTGTTGAATAGATCACCTACCAGAAGTCTTTCCCACATAACTACTATTGGGGCATTGAATGGATTCAAACCCAATGTCCAACAGTTGTATATATTTGAATTAGTTGCTTATGCTCATATCCCTAAGGCAACAAGATCCAAGTTGGATGATAGGGAAGTGAAGACAATTTTCATTGGATATAAGCAAGCAAGGGTACAAATTGTACAATCCAATGGCAAGAAAGGTGATAGTAAGTCGTGATGTTACATTTGCAAAAGACGAGGTATGAGATTGAAATACAGCAGGTGACATAGACTCAACAAAACGTTACATTTATATTTTGAATGAGGATGTAGATGTAGAAGATAGAGTCTATGAAGAAACTTCAACCAGAAGTTGCAGCTCCAATTGCAACTACTATGGAAAGGCCAAGAAGGGAGCGACGACAACCTCCACATCTTTAAGATTACGAGGTTAATGTTGATGATGAGGTTGATAATGATGGAAAATTAGTTCATTTTTATTTTTTTGCAGATTCAGAACTCAATGAAGATGTCATAAAAAATCCAAAATGGCAAAAGGCTATGAACGAAGAATTGATGGCAATGGCGAAAAAAATACATGGCAATTGACTGATTTTTCAAAAGGTCTAAAAGGACACAAAGCAATTGATGTGAAGTGTATGGATAAAATCAAAGTGAAATCAAATAGTGAAATTTAAAAAGATAAAGGAAGGTTGGTGGCGAAGGGATTTAAGCAAAGAGAAGGTTTTGATTTTGAAGAAATTTTTTGTTCTGTATCCAGAATGAAAATTGTAAGATTAATTATTGTTTTGACTACACAAAAACAATGGAAAATTCCATGGAAGATTGTAGATATTTTTAAGCCATTGAAGATTGAGCCTTCATCATATTAAGGTCATTTGAAGATCATTCCAAATCAGAATTAAGGGAGGATGTTGATTATTATGTTATTTATTTATTAATTAATGTAGTATTTTAATAGTGTTTCTAGTTTTTAGGCCTTAATGGGATGGTGAATAGTGCGATGGTGGATCCTAAATTTTAGGTAGTGCCTTAATTTTAGGTAGTTGGAATATGTGTTTTATTTTTAGGATTTTTTTTTGACCATATATTGCTAAAAGAAAAATCTATAATATTAAGATTAAATTGAGCAAATTTTTCTTAACATTTTTTTTCACTGTTTTCAAATATAACTTTTTTTCTTCTGTTAAATTAATTTCCCAACAAGCTGGTCCTACTTATAGTTTATTTTTATTCTTTTTTTATTGGTAAGTTTAAATAAATTTGTAGCCATAAACGAAAATTATAACATTTAAAGGTAGCGTACTTGATAGAGTTGGGAGAAAATTGGTTTGATTATTTTTACAATAGGAAGAAAATTGATTGAGATATAATAGAGTTGGAAGACTAGAACGATAGACTATGTATACACAATGAGTGGGCCAAATATTACAAGCATAGAACTAACTTTATTTACTTATATTTCTCGAAATGATGCAATTCCATGAACAATTCACATTATATGTATATGTATATATATATGTATATGTATATGTATATATATTTGTATATATATAATATTTGTATGCTACAAAAGTGAAATCATACTTTTTATGGATGTATTTATTGGTTATGGATATCTTAAAGGGAATTTGTGCTCAACAACAAATTCTACCACTAATACCTCTTGTATTAGTTTTGCAGTACAATTTCTAAAGTAATTGAATGTATAGCACATTAGATATCTATCAATAATCAGTGATAGACATCTATCACTAATAAGTGATTGACATCTATCAATAATGAGTGATATAACTCAATTTGAATTTTTTATTACAAATGAATTAGTTTTGAATGTGCTATAGGTGCAAATATTTTGCCATTTTTTGCTATACATGCAAATTCCCTTAATATCTTAAAGGACAAACAAAATTAAAAAAAGTTGAAAAAAACACATATTTACATGGTTTATTGATATTATATGTTAGGTGCGTTTATGAATAGACAAGTGTAAGAACCTCGACTTCTAAAATAACCTTAGACCCGGTTTTTACTCAACATGCATGATTCAAATAAAAATTAACTAAAGTTCAAAACATATTTATTCAAAACTAGGAAACCATTCAACCAAAAATAACTTAAAACAGTAGTCAAGCCTCTAACTAGAAATTATTAAAATAGTTCAAAGAAAAAATACGTGAAGACCCCTTTAGCTAACATGTTGAATAATGAATAAATGCATAACAAAAATAAATACTCTCACGTAGGGGACTCCCACGATCCATCAGCTCTTCCACTAACCATCCTGGTTATGTCCTAAGTTACCTTGTGGAAAAGACCACAGAAATAAGGGTGAGTACAAACAAACTCAGTAAGAACCCCCAACCGGAGTATAATATAAGTCTTTTTCGCTCCCCTATACTCGGGGCACCACTGGCCCAATCCTCGAGTTATCAACATAGTCCCTTTTTTTTTAAAACAGAAAATTGGAGTTTCGTTCCCCTATACTCGGGGCACCACTGGCCCATCCATAAACTGTGGCACCAGGATACTTCGAAGGGTATTCTAGTTTAAGCGCTTTTCAGCAGCCTCGAACCATGGATCTCTCAAGGAAGCATGTCTTGAAGTCCTTAGCCTCAACCACTGCCCCTTGGGGACATCAAATAAGTTCTTTACGAAAGCACTCGACCTCTCGTCCTAACGATCAGCTCACCGCACTAATCTAAACACTTAGGGAATACCTCAAGTGAATGGCTCTAGACTAACAAGGAATTGTGTACTGACAACTCTAGTATGAGGGAGTCATCCTCTCAATATCTAGTGCGTGTATGCATACATTGCATGCTATTGCAAATCAAATAAGTGTAGGTCTACAGTCTATCTTGGTCTAGGTCTGCATGCCTACAAATACATAATAGTGTCCACTGAGTCACATCGATGGGAGGTCCTTGGCATCGACTAAGTCAGCCTATTCACGCCCATCACCTAAAGCTAAAGACCTTTATTTAGCAAGCTTACACCGAGGTCAGAATCCCATTATAGTAGACTAGAAACTAGACTTCATCGGAGGTGGCAGGTTACCTCACATCCCCCGCTTGAGATGGTGACATGTTACATCACATTCATTGAGAGTCTCTAGATGATGAAAACCTAACTGTAAGTATAAATACTATATACTCAGTTCGTAACAGATCACACAAGCATGCTCAACAGATATATCATCCATCCCTATCAGATACTAGTAAGCAGGTAAACTAAACTAATCAACATGCTAGTACTCATACAACCAGGCCATCACGAGACACATAACTCACTACCTATCTCATGCTCAATACTACACAAACATACATGCATAAAAAAAAAAAAGAATCACAAGCATATTTTCCACACAACTCGAGGTAAGAGATCCTTACCTAAAAATAGTATAGAACAACGCTCCTAGAGCTTTACTAGTATCACCAACAAGTTAAGCGAACAACCTAAACATATAACATAAATCAGGCATTTAAAGTGGTATCACTAACTAATAGGGAACTCGGGTTCAGAAATTACCCAAGGTCGCGAAACGAAAGAGTACACGAGCCAAGGCACAATGACTTATGATTGTGGCAATGCAGGCACAAGGGTGCTGAGGTGTGGGGGCGCTGAGGCACAAAAGCAATGGCGGGCGGGTAGGGGAGATGTGACTGTATGGCTTAGCTAAGCTACGTTGATGGGCAAGCACCCAGGGCGCGACGACTGTTGCTTTGCTCTGTTAGCTACAACAAAAATGGATCGCACATGCATAGTTGTGCGATCTAGGCTACCGAGATGTTGTGGTTATGTGTGGGTGTTGCACAGAAGGCAGCAGTGAACAGGCGAGCAAGGAGGTGGCACGGGGTCGTTCGAGCGATCAAGTAGGTGAGGCTATGCACGACAGCGACGTCGAGGAGGAGGAACGATAGTGAACTTACTCTGGCTTCTCTATGTTTTATCGATAAAAGAAAACTGTGCTGTACAAATAAAAACCCTCAAGGCAAAAAACCTTGTATCTAAGAATTGTCCTAAAATCCTGAAAACACAAAAATAACCTACAGCTTCGTTAATTACAATTTAGACCCTAGTGGTAAATTTACCAATTTTCCTATATGGTTAAATGGGCAAATAACGGCCAACCGACCTAAGGAAACGGTTAGAAAGACATATGTGAACGGTCGTTTAAAAAATTCAAGCGGTTACAACAAGAAAATTTGTTTTTATTTTAGGAAATTAGAATGTAAAGAGAGTTTATTTAATGCATTGTCACAAAAACTCTAATACAACATATGATCGAAAAATCATAAAAACACAATACAAAATACAAAACTTAAATATTACATATTTCAACTAGGTTTTGGAATTCTCATTAGACGCTTTGCCTCTAAAATTCATTGATCCGAAGACTTCATAGGGTAACATACTTCAAGGTATTTCAACCATATATTTATATTTACGTTAATTTTATTCTTTAAATACTTTCAAAAAGTTCAGTTTCGTTCTTATATTGCTTGAAAAATAAAAGAATAAAACCATATCTCGGCATTGGTCTACAATGGTGTAATTGTTAGTTAATTGTAGTATTCCATCAAAATTTTATGATAATTTACATCTCACCACTACTACAAATTTGGCTTTTCATGACAGTTAACTAAACTAATAAATAAACAAAAAGTCAAAAAACTGTCATAAAAACAAAAAAATACGTGTTTGAAGAGAAAAGATGGATAATTTTAAGTTATAAAAATTCATGACAATTAATAATTGTCATAAAAAAGTCATTTTTTTTACATTTTAGTAATCCTTATAAACTTATGACATTTTCTTAACTATCATAAAAAGTATATATAAATTATATTTTTTTTAGATCATAGAATTATGACATTCTAATGACTGTCATAAATATCTAAAAAAAAAAATAACTATCATAAAACAATAATAATAATAAAAGAATTACTTTACCAAAATTTTTAATTTTTAATTTTCTTTAACAAAACCTCTCCGAGCTTCACGAAGACCCCTCCCTGCCCTAATTTTTATGTAAAAAAAAAGACAAAATAAACAAAACTCAAATCTCTTTTCCTCTTCCTTCTTCTTTTTCTCTCCACCCCCAAACCCTAACCCCCAAGCCTCACCGCCACCCTTCTCCGCATTCGCCGCCTTCACAAATCCTCCGCCGCCCACCGACGCTCATCGCACCGAGCTCACCGCCCTTTGGTGAACCCATGAGAACCAGACGCTCAACCCAGCCCCGCGGCTTCACGCGCACACTGCCGTTGCACCTCGCTTTCGTGCCGTGCGTGTGATCTCCGCTCCACGCCGCAACTCCTCTCAAGCCGACGCCCGCGTGCGCGCATCTCTCCAGCCGCAGGTCGAGTCCAACCCCTGTTCACAGGCGCTGCACATTGTCTCCAAGCCGTGCCGGTTTCGATTTGACGTCGCCTCAGGTGCATCTTGCAGCAGCAGTCCTTGGAGTTCTTGGTAAGGGTTTTGGCAATCGCTTTTGCTACTGTTGATCGTTTTGATTTGGTTGTATTGTCGATGGGTGTTGTTTTGTGTTGGATTGATCTAAAGATGGTGGTTGTTAGTTGACAATAGTTTGGATGGTGGTCTGCCTATGTATGTTTGTTGGGGTTGATTTTGAAGAGTTGTTCTTGTAGGTTTCGGTGGTGGTCTGACTTCTATTGGACTCTATCACATGTTTGAAAGTCTTTTTTGGTAGTACTTAGAAATTTTATTTTTATTGCTTGCTCTATTTTTTTTTATGAGAAAAAATTTCATTAAAATACTTCTTATTGTAGAATTATATTTTGAATGGCAGTGCCTCGACAAAAAAGTTTAAGGATCCGATGATAGAATTTAAGGTATTCTAAATTCACCATGTTATTATTTGATATAGATATATATGCACATTATAATAGAAATGTTAAGAACTACATTGAACAAATTCTCTTTTTCTTATAAATTATCAGTCATTTCATTATTTTTATTTTTGAACGTTAAAGGTGTATTTTTGGGGATTTACACAATTTTATCGTGTGTTGAGTCTCCTTTGTTCACCAAATCGACATACAAAACTAATCGAGTTCTCTTCTTTTTCCCCTTAGTTCTTGATTTAGTTTCAATTCTCAATGCCTGAAAAAATTGATAAAGCACAATCGTGTTCTCTTCGACAAAATGAAATCGACTTTTATTTTCGACAAAATCGCCCAACTGCCAGCCACAACATTTTTTCTTTCTTAGAAATATATCTAACATGTTCGAAATGAGGAGCTCGTAGATGGAATAACAACTTTTCACCAAATAGAAAGGTAAAAATTTATTTTATTACATTTTAGCACACTACTTTCCTCCTCACAAAACTCTCCGTTTTACTTTAAAATATTTTTCATTTCACCACTAAATTCTCCAATGACACTGCCTCTACTTTATTAGATGTTATTAGATACATCAAATTCTTTGGGAGACAAATTGAGGTAATGTCAAATTTTTTTAGAATAATATATTACAGTGATTTTTCTTTCTTCTTGTTTTAGCATATCTGTATTAGCAAATCATTTTTAACCTCTTCAACTTGATAATTGTTTCTCTTTGCCAACTCTAATTTTCTCTCCACAGGTTTCTATATATGTAAGGGACCGACCCGAATGGGGCACTAAATGGGCCCTTACCCCAATGCATGCATTCAAAGTAAAGGACATTAAACAGACATGATTTCGGATTCCAATTAAAACAAAACATTCAAAATAATCCCTTTAAAAACTAGACAATTTCCCTGGAACCTGTCCCTGTTTCCAAGCACCTGTTCCAAGATAAATACATTTCCAAAGTATACTCCGATCAGAGATTTCTTAAAATCATTCAAAACATGTCTAGATACAATAATGCTGGAATCCACAAAATATTCAAAAAACATCCTAGGGCTCCGTGCCCGGCTACATGCATTCAGGGGAAAATAAAACATAAAGAGTCATAACACAAAATCAGAGTTTGATGACTGGGCCCCATGATCACAGCTCCTCCTTCAGCCATCCTGTCTCATAACTTGGTTTACCGTGGAAAAACCACAATAATAAGGGTGAGTAACGAATTACTCAGTAAGAATCCCCAACCGGGGTACAATACGATATACATGGTCATCTCGATGAGCGTATGCAAGCTATGAGTATAAACACAGAATAGAGCACATAGCTTAGCCCAAACATGGGCCTCGGATGCCAACTTAGGGTCTTAGTCCGGAATAATATCACCACACAGTCCAATACACAAGTCGCCCTATACGAGAAACAAGTCCCGGCCTCAGCCTGTCTACTGTCGACAAAAGGTACACTGGCTCAAGATCCCGATGAGCTCTCCGGTCGGCGCTGTGATGAGCGTAAGCATGTATCGCGTGCTACTGCAGACTATAGGGGGTGCCGGGTCTAGAGGCAAGCTGCCCATGTCTAGTCACCACGCCTAACTAAATCTCTGGATCGGTGTCACTGACATAGGGGTGTGAGACCTGGACACGTAAACTATGTCAGCCTGAACCACCGCACCTGAGGCTAAGGAACGGGTCGTGGTAGGCTTACACCAGGAAGCCGTCCTTACCTTAACAGGTGGCAATCAGGGGCTACTGCCAAACATGCTGAGGACATGCCGGCTGCCGGGGACGAGGCAATGCCAAGTCATCATCCCGACCGTTGGGGCATTTAACAGTCTGCCACCCTCACCCAAGATTGCAGGGCCTACCGCTTGGGTTAGCTAATCCCTCACGGGGTCCAGGGACGGAATGACTTGCTCGACGTCCCTGCCATGGATGCAAGGTACTTTATGCATCAGGCCCGGATGATGCTATCTACCTGCAACTCTAACCTGCCCTAGCAATCAGAAAACAATTCCATAAAATCCAATACGTGCTCAATAAGAATACAACGAGCCTAGCATGATACTACGAAGCAAGGAACAGATACGAGCATGCCAGATAGGAACAACCTAGCATGGATTAACATGAGAAATAACCAGGAAAATCATGCTAATCGGGAATTCAGAATAGCGTACCTAGCTACACATGTCAATAAACACAACAAGCAATCAATCAGCAATCACATATAATATCGTAGGGTCCACACAACTCCGGTAAGAAATCCTTACCTTGGTCGGGGACGATTTGACACGAAAACCTAAGTGGCGAGCGAACCCGAACTAGCTACCGAGAACCTATCAATCACAACAAAAATCACACAATAGGCCTAAATATAATAAAATAAACCGGGCTCAGCTCGGGAGCAACTCACGAGGCGCGACGAACGCACGAACGAGCCAATTGCACGGCGAGCGGCAAAGAAAGTGGTGGGCTGGCGCGTGGCGCGCGCGGCGCTGCCGCGCGCATGACGACGCGCGCGCGGCGACACGGCGCGCGTGGCGAGCGGTGGCGATGGCGGCGACTGGCTCGGCTGGGCGGCCGCGCGATGCGACGCGACACGGAGCTGGCGAGGACGCGCGCGCGCGCAGGCACGGGTCGATGAGCGGCGTGGCTCGGCGGGCTGGGCTGCGACTGCACACGCGAGCGACGGGGCGAACAGAGCATTGGAGAAAACGAGCTCGATTCTGGGCGATTGGAGAAGATTCGACGCGCGATTTGTTGCTGAACCACTTCCCCTACACTAGCTGCACAAAAACCACACGATTCTCCTCACTCCCACGGTCGGCAGAAACGACATCGGAACCAGGGGAGAAGAAATCGAATTTTGAAGGAGAGGAAGAAGAAGAAGAACTTACCAGCTGCTCGGAGGGAGAATGGGCTTCGAATTGGAGAAGAGGAGCTCGGAATTGGCTGGTCGGCGAGGGAGAAAATCGTGAAGGAACGCAGTCGGTTGGAGAAGAAAATCGCGAGGGAAATGGGGAAGAAGAAGGAGAAGCTCGGGCGGAATTCTGCTTTTAAACCAAACGCACGAAAACACGCTAATATACAAGTTGGCGCGTTTAGATTCACAAGAGTGCTCAGTGGCTCGATTGGCAGCGACCCTTGCCTAGCTTCCCACGCAACCCTGGCTTGAATCTCACTCGACGCGCTATTTAATTCCCTATTTATTTTTACCTTTTACCAAGCCCAAATACCTTCACCAAACTTCCCGATCTCATTCAAATCATCTCATAATTTTTCCGGCAATTAGCAAATACATAACCGGCCCTGTCGGCCCGACCAAATTACCAAAATGCCCCTGGGCAACCCGGGAAGACCGGGATGAAATTTCCGGGCCATTACAATATTCCCCCCTTATAAGACTTTCGTCCTCGAAAGTCCCTTAAGACTGGAACAGCTCGGGATAATGCAATCTCATCTCATCTTCCCACTCCCAAGTGGCTTCCTCTGAACTCTGACTCCTCCACTGAACTTTTACCAACCGGATTTCACGATTACGCAGTGTCTTTGTCTCAAAAGCAAGAATCCCCATTGGCTTCTCCTCGAAGCTCAAATCTTCATTCAGCTGCAACGGCTCAAAGTCAACAATGTGCGACGGATCCGGCACGTACTGCCTCAACATCGAAACATGAACAACACTGTGCACCGCTGACAATGACGGAGGCAGGGCTAACCGATAAGCAACCTTGCCAATCCTCTCCAGAATCTCAAACGGACCAACAAAACAGGGACTCAGCTTTCCACGCTTGCCAAACCTCAAAACACCTCGCATCGGTGCAACCTTTAGGAATACATGCTGACCAACCTCAAACTCTAAATCCCGACGCCGGACATCGGCGTAACTCTTCTCGTCGCTCCGAGTTTGTCAACATACGAGCTCTCGATCTTTCGCGACGGCACCATTAGTCAAGCTGCAGCAACTCGGGACCCAAAACTCGCTGTCACCAACCTCTTCCCGAACACGGGAGATCGGCAACGCTTACCATACAAAGCCTCGAATGGAGCCATCCGATCGTCGATCGATAATCGTTGTTATATGCAAACTCCATCGAATCTGTCATCTGGTCCCAAGCGCCGGAAATCCAACACACAAGCCCTCGAATCACGGTCGGACACAATCCTCACGGGCACACCGTGATAACGAATGATCTGCTCCAAAAACAATCGCGCGCGCCCTTTGTTCCACGGTATAAGTGTCTCTACCAGAATGAAGTGTGCGCTCTTAGTCAATCGATCGACTATCACCCAAATCGAGAGAACTTCCTCGGAGTTCTCGGCAAACCGTAAATAAAGTCCATGGAGATCTCTTCCCATTGCCATCTGCACACACACACTGGCGGCTGCAACAACCGGGTGGCAAACTCGCAACATCTCTTTTCATACCCATCCACCAGAATGTCTGCTTAAGATCCTGATACATCTTGGTACCCCCGGGGTGCCAAGCAAACGGAGAACTGTGGGCCTCTGAGAGTAACTCTGCTCGCAATCCTGCAACAGCCGGAACACACAACCGGCCTCTGTACGTCAGCCCACTGTCGGGTGAATATACGAAATCAAAATCTCCGTCAGCACTAACTCTGTCAAACAATCTCTTAAGTGCGGGGTCACTCAGCTGACTATCAATAGTCCGCTGTCTAATCGATGGCTGGACTATCAACTGAGCTATTCTGGCAGTAACCTCACCCAACAACACTGCAATCTCAGCCCGCTCGAACTCTCTCCGTAATCTGGGCTGGGAACTCAACAACACCGCGGAGTGCGACGTCTTCCTACTCAAAGCATCAGCTACAACATTTGCTTTGTCCGGATGGTACAAAATCTCGCAGTCATAATCTTTTACCAACTCTAACCATCTCCTCTGCCTCATATTCAGCTCCTTCTGAGTAAACAGATACTTGAGGCTCTGGTGATCGGTAAACATCTGAATCCGCCCACCATACAGGTAATGCCTCCAAATCTTCAGTGCAAACACCACTGCTGCCTACTCCATATCATGAGTCGGATAGTTCTGCTCATATGGCTTCAGCTGGCGGGAAGCATAAGCAATGACCTTCCCGTGTTGCATCAACACACAACCTAATCCGAATTCGGAAGCATCGCTGTAACCCACGAAACCACCTGTCCCCTCCGGACTGCCAACACTAGTGCTGAAGTCAAACTGCGCTTGAGCCGCAAAACTCTCGTCACACCTACCGTCCCAAACAAACTCGACACCCTTCCTCGTCAGACGAGTGAGGGGCGAGGCTATGGCGGAAAAGTCCTTAACAAACCGACGGTAGCAAACTGCCAAACCTAGAAAGAAACGGCTCCTACAAGCAGACAACCGAAGATCAGAGAGCTCCACATACACTCACTGTCTTACTCCACTAAAGCAACAAGATCAAAATCTCACGGGGTAGCAACAGGGGTCCACCACGAACTGAACCTCCAAATACCAACGGGGCAACTCTCAACCTCCTGAAAAACAGAAGACAACCAAACAGGCACGAACCATTCGCCCCACGAGCAAAACTGACTTCTAGCAATTCCAATCCACACCTTGGTCAACACCAAGCATCAACTTGTCACCATACCGGAACCAATCCGGACTCTACTCCAAACAAATACTAACTTGCTAGGCTACCAAGACTGCCAGCATCTCACCCGAGGCTACAAACTACACGGCTTCAACTTTCCAACTGAAACTCACTACCTGGGCCTGATTGAGCTCTAGAGAGGCTCTCCACAACCTAGGGTTCTCCGACAACCCTCGACACCCACTGCCAACTAACGGACTAACAGCCAACTGCATGAACAAACAACAACTCCTTTTTCCCAGCATCATAACCATGCTGGCCAACTCCAACTCCTTGGAAACCAAGAGGACCAGAAACGCTACCGAATGCGTCATCCTCTTACTCAGGCATCAACCACAACATAACTCCTACCCAAGGAAGGATCCGAAAAACTCTCTCAGTCGTGACGATCAACCAAAAGATCCGCCAACCAAGCTTAGGTCTACTTAACAAATCTTACCTAAGCAACAACCTGATACCACGAGCATGGTATCCTTACCACCTCACTAAAGCCTTACAACATCCACCTGGAGTCCAACTTTTCCAAGAACTGAGCACCAGATCCCCAAAACAAACCTTACATGGATCTGAGACTCTTGCCACAGAACAAACCACACAAAACACACTTGTGTGCACAACTCCCAACCTTCATTTAGAGGTCCAAGACTAACAAATGCTTTTCCCAAAAAGCAACACTAGCTCCTAGCAGAGATACAACCAATCAACGGAACACCCAAAGTCCCATCTCCGCTCGATACTTGAAGCTGTGGCAACCTTGCTCTACCAAAGCATAACCATGCCAAACCGAACTTACTTTATACCATGCCTCTACCAAGGGTGCTTACCCATAAGGCATCCAACTCTTCTCACAAGTCATCCTACTCACCTCATAGGCATCCAACTCATGGTCCCTCAACTGGACCCAACTTGCTTCTACGATGCTCAACCCTCCTCAGATTTAGGCACTCGAAGGTAGTTGACCGCACTACCAACCACAAGGATCTCTTGGCCTTAACACTAGCTTGAGATGCACGCGCACTAACACTTACCAATCGTCAACCTGCTTGACTTACTCAACCTCCAGTAACACTGGGAAAATGCTTCGGCTCCTCTCGAACATCCTTTCTCTTGTAGTCCTACGACTACCACTGAACTAGCCCTTTTTCACGACCTACACAAGTGCAACTACCATAAACAGATCCAAGGCTAAAGGAGTACGCCGAACTCCGGACGGCATAGAACCATCTGCTATGCCCATGCCAAACTCAGGCCTGAACCAGATTTAGTGCCAAAGCGGCACACCAACCAATGCACCTCAAGCCACTACTACCAAATCCACATCTTACTACAAACGGGGCCAACAAGGTCACAACCTCAAGTGACACGAACTCTGGCTCGGCATACAAGGGCTCAACTCCAACAACCATGCCTAAGGCATCTCATCAAGCTGAAGGCTCACGACCTACTCTTGCATCTCCACATGATGCTCAACAAACTCTGGTCGGCTCTCTCAACATGCAGCAACTAGCCCTACTCTAGGGGCTCACCAAAAGAAGAGTGTTCAATTCTACCAAACAACTGAGGAAACCACTAACGGATCCAGTCCGAAGGGAACACTACTTGCTGCACACCCTTAACTCTGTGGTTAAAACTACTTCGCTGCAAACAACAACACTTTACAGAAGTACAAAGATGCCTCATCAATCTTCTCGAAGGCTACCAACTCTGCAGCCACTCTCTGGGCAATCAAACAATCTACTAAGGCTCAAGATCAACACTTGAGCTACCCAGGCTAGTCCACACGGGGACCTGCTCCACAAGCATCCACATCAGCACAACCATAGCTAACTTCTCTCTTGGAGTGGCATTCCAAGGCAAAGCACCTCCACCCTCTCACTAGGAGAAAACCAACAACTAGGCCACAGTTGGCCTATGGGAGTCCAGCCTCTGCCTCCCTTTGGAACGATGTCCCAGGGCATCCGAATCTATCTGGATACCACAACAAGCCACAACATACATCACACATTGCGGGAAGTTGGCATGATGGCGCTCTAAACCCAAACCAATAACGAGTCAGAACCTGCTCGTCTCCGCTCCACAACACTACACAAGGCATACACTAGATGACAGGTATTGTAAATTCTTAACCCTTTTTCTACAACAAATAGTAAACTTAGGCGTGCACTGATGACCGCCAGTGCTAGTGATCATGGGAAAACGACCTACACAAAAAAGGTCAATCTCTGAATTTATGACTCTGGGCTCGATACAAGCGTAAGAGGACCGACCCGAATGGGGCACTAAATGGGCCCTTACCCCAATGCATGCATTCAAAGTAAAGGACATTAAACAGACATGATTTCGGATTCCAATTAAAACAAAACATTCAAAATAATCCCTTTAAAAACTAGACAATTTCCCTGGAACCTGTCCGTGTTTCCAAGCACCTATTCCAAGATAAATACATTTCCAAAGTATACTCCGATCAGAGATTTCTTAAAATCATTCAAAACATGTCTAGATACAATAATGCTGGAATCCACAAAATATTCAAAAAACATCCTAGGGCTCCGTGCCCGGCTACATGCATTCAGGGGAAAATAAAACATAAAGAGTCATAACACAAAATCAGAGTTTGATGACTGGGCCCCATGATCACAGCTCCTCCTTCAGCCATCCTGTCTCGCAACTTGGTTATCTGTGGAAAAACAACAATAATAAGGGTGAGTAACGAATTACTCAGTAAGAATCCCCAACCAGGGTACAATACGATATACATGGTCATCTCGATGAGCGTATGCAAGCTATGAGTATAAACACAGAATAGAGCACATAGCTTAGCCCACACTTGGGCCTCGGATGCCAACTTAGGGTCTTAGTCCGGAATAATATCACCACACAGTCCAATACACAAGTCGCCCTATACGAGAAACAAGTCTCGACCTCGGCGCTATCTCATCGTCGACGAGAAAGGTACATCGCTCAAGATCCCGATGAGCTCTCCGGTCGGCGCTGTAATGAGCGTAAACATGTACCGCGTGCTACTGCAGACTATGGGGGGTGCCGGGTCTAAATCTCTGGATCGGTGTCACTAACATAGGGGTGCGAGACCTGGACACGTAAACTATGTAAGCCTGAACCACCGCACCTGAGGCTAAGGAACGGGTCGTGGTAGGCTTACACCAGGAAGCCGTCCTTACCTTAACAGGTGGCAATCAGGGGCTACTGCCAAACATGCTGAGGACATGCCGGCTGCCGGGGACGAGGCAATGCCAAGTCATCATCCCGACGGTTGGGGCATTTAACGATCGCCACCCTCACCCAAGATTGCGGGGCCTACCGCTTGGGTTAGCTAATCCTCACGGGGTCTAGGGGACGAGCACCGCTGTCTCGACGTCCCCGCCATGGATGCAAGGTACTTTATGCATCGGCCGGATGATGCTATCTACCGCAACTCTAACTCGCCCTAGCAATCGGAAAACAATTCCATAAAATCCAATACGTGCTCAATAAGAATACAACGAGCCTAGCATGATACTACGAAGCAAGGAACAGATACGAGCATGCCAGATAGGAACAACCTAGCATGGATTAACATGAGAAATAACCAGGAAAATCATGCTAATCGGGAATTCAGAATAGCGTACCTAGCTACACATGTCAATAAACACAACAAGCAATCAATCAGCAATCACATATAATATCGTAGGGTCCACACAACTCCGGTAAGAAATCCTTACCTTGGTCGGGGACGATTTGACACGAAAACCTAAGTGGCGAGCGAACCCGAACTAGCTACCGAGAACCTATCAATCACAACAAAAATCACACAATAGGCCTAAATATAATAAAATAAACAGGGCTCAGCTCGGGAGCAACTCACGAGGCGCGACGAATGCACGAACGATCCGATTACGAGCGAGGGCAAAAAGTGGTGGGCGAGCGCGCGCGCGCTGCTACGCTACGCAGCAGGCGCGCGGCGACACAGGGGCGTGCGGGCGAGCAGGGCGATGGCGACGCGGCTCTGCTGAGCGCTGGCGATGCGACGATACACGGAGCTGGCGAGGACGCGTGCGCGCGCGGGCACGGGTCGATGAGCGGCGTGGCTCGGCGGGCTGGGCTGCGAATGCGCACGCGAGCGACGGGGCGAACAGGGGCGAACAGAGCATTGGAGAAAACGAGCTCGATTCTGGGCGATTGGAGAAGATTCGACGCGCGATTTGTTGCTGGACCACTTCCCCTACACTAGCTGCACAAAAACCACACGATTCTCCTCACTCCCACGGCCGACAGAAACGACATCGGAACCAGGGGAGAAGAAATTGAATTTTGAAGGAGAGGAAGAAGAAGAAGAACTTACCAGCTGCTCGGAGGGAGAATGGGCTTCGAATTGGAGAAGAGGAGCTCGGAATTGGCTGGTCGGCGAGGGAGAAAATCGCGAAGGAACGCAGTCGGTTGGAGAAGTAAATCGCGAAGGAAATGGGGAAGAAGAAGGAGAAGCTCGGGCGGAATTCTGCTTTTAAACCAAACGCACGAAAACACGCCAATATACAAGTTGGCGCGTTTAGATTCACAAGAGCACTCAGTGGCTCGATTGGCAGCGACCCTTGCCTAGCTTCCCACGCGACCCTGGCTCGAATCTCATTTGACGCGCTATTTAATTCCCTATTTATTTTTACCTTTTACCAAGCCCAAATACCTTCACCAAACTTCCCGATCTCATTCAAATCATCTCATAATTTTTCCGGCAATTAGCAAATACATAACCGGCCCTGTCGGCCCGACCAAATTACCAAAATGACCCTGGGCAACCCGGGAAGACCGGGATGAAATTTCCGGGCCGTTACAATATATACTATAGGTACCTAAACTAATCGGCTTCAAAGAAGAGAAGTTCAAGTTTAGAGAATGTATTATGTGCTACAAATAGATAAACAATACCCATTTGTGTTTTAAATTTAAAATTTTAACTTCATGTTTGATTGCATTTGAAATTGATACCCATCTATTTTTATGTGTCACAATGTGAAAACAAGAGGTAGAATTCGTTGCTTTCTTACCATTTCATACTTAATTCTTATATTTCATAGTTTCTAAATTACTTTCTTATATCCAAGTAGAAATTTAGAATTGATTCTTCGAACTTCTAAATTGTTGTGGAAAAGTGGGACTTCTACTAAGGCTTAGGGGTGTACAAAAAAACCGGTAACCCGAGTTACCCGGACTACCCAACCCAAACCGTAAGGGTTGGGTTGGGTTATGTTTTTTAAAATTTGGGTTGGGTTAGATTTTTAGTAAACCCGGATTTTTGGGTCGGTTCGCGGGTTCACAGGTTTTGGGTTGGGTTCAACCGGAACCCGAATATAAATATATATTTCTTAATATATCTTTGTAGTGTAAAGTCGTTGATAGCTCAGTAGTTGTACATCTTTTCTTATTTTATGTTTTCTTTTTCTTTTTTTGCTTTTTTTTTCTTCTATGAGCAAGTAAACTTCAATCTTTCTCAAACCTTTTTTCCTTCAAGAATTTATCCAATCTTTTTATCTCTTATTAGGTTAAATACAATATTTTTTAAATTTTAAAATTAATTCTTATCTTTTTTTTAAAAAATTCATACTCTTTACAAAATTAGCTTTATATTTAGTCAAATTTTATACCGGTATTTGACTTTCAAATATTAAATAATTAGTGTTTTCGTCGAATTTGTAATCTCGCCTTCAACTTTTAATTCTTTTGAACCGATGAATCCAACCCAACCCAACCCGAAAATAGAGGGTTGGGTTGGTTTAAAACTCTAATTGGGTTGGGTTGGGTTAAAAAGTTGATGGATCCAAATTTTTGGGTTGGTCCAAAAATTACCCTTAACCCTACCCAACCCAACCCATGTACACCCCTACTAAGGCTAACGTTGAGAACATTCTTTGAAGAATTAAGGAGGAAAGTAGGCATTTATTTTTTGTTCCGTTACTTTCTTATTTAATCAATTTTGTCCATATTTATTTGTTCCCTTACTTTCTTATTTATTTTTTGTTCCTCTTGAAATGGCTACGTTTCAACGTTTATAGGCTCTAAAGAATAAGCAAATAAGAAATCTTATCAAAGAAGGGTTTGGGTTTAGGATTGTCCATATTGTAGGATCGTCCTCTTGCTGGCTTTAGATGATCATTCTGGTTATATAGGTTGCAGTTAGAGGTTCGGCGAGATTATCACTATCGTTTTGGGACTGGTACATTGTGTTATTTTAGTGTTCAAATCTATTTATATTGTTTCTTAGGTTATGATTATCCATTAATTTCACTATTTGTTGTTTGATGTGTTGGTTTTTTTTAGTTGATTTTATTTTATTTAACCTGTATCAATGCTTCTAACTTTTTTCATTGATTATCACGTCCATTTGTGAATTCTTTCTTTCTTGGGTATGAGTTTATTGTAAGAGTTAGTGGAGGGATTGTGTTATATATCTCTCTCTTGCTTTTTTTGTGATTTTAATGTAGGTTAAATCTTATTCGTCCTTTGTTAGGTATCCAAATACCAAAATCGCAAGAAAATAGTGTCGATAACTAGATTATAATATTTTGTTAGAAATTACACAATCAATAGCTTTTAAAAGAGTTATATCTCTTATAAGGCTAAAATCAATCCATCAAGGATTGGTTTTGATTTCTGAACTCTTTAATCTTTTAGTTTTTTTCTTAACTTCTCCAATGTTTTATTCTAGTGTCTCTATATTTTTTAGGTTTCTTGGAACTACCGACAAAGAAAGCAACGGAGCAGATGATAGAGCTTGAAGCTTACCCTCCATTCACCCAGGTGACATGTCTTGTGGCATTGCTTTCAGTATAATGGTGATCTATTTTACCAACACTCTTTTTTTAATTTGTAGAATTTCTTATTGACTGTATGGATGATTTGTCGGTGGAGCAGTAAAATTTTTGTGTACTCTTTTAAAGTTTTTGAAGTTTTTGTTTCTTATGATAGCTAGCTATGAGCATATAATACATTTATCTTTCTCTAGTTTATGTTTTATGATTGGTTGTGCTACTATACTTTGATTTTCTTTTTTTGTGGAAGCTTAATTGTTTGACATGAGACTTGGCTTCTTAGTATTTCAAAGTTGTTTCTTCACTCTTGTTTTCTCATGTTTCTCATGGGAGTTTAGAAGGAAATATTTGTTGAGTTTAACTTTTTTGTTTTAATGTTGTATATCTATGTTAAGATCTAGTGATTTATTGAAGTTTGAAGTGATTCTAAACCTAGCAAAGACCAAATGACACAAACTTAAAAATTTATAGATTAAATACACCATAACTCTTACTTTTACGGATTGTTGCTCTATATCAAATGTCAAGCTCCCTTTTTGTTACTTTTTTATGTATCATTGAACTAAAGTTCATTAACGTCGTTCTCCAATTATATTTAGTATACCATTTTTTCGTTAACTTATTCTTTGTAGGTGGATATGGAGATTTAGAGACAACCTATAAGCTATCTGCAAATAATTGAAATGGTGTTGTTATTTAATTCATTCTTTTTTACTTTTAATGATTTTTTAAGCTTTTGAGTTTGAGTTTCTTTTAGCTATCTTATAATATTAGTGGGGCGTTGATTAAATTATTCATTTTTATACATTAATGACGTTTCATTATGTATACTCATTTTGATATTTATTTTTTCAGAGACAACACTAATGACATTTCATTCTTCGGTTCTCATCTTTAGGGTCCGAAAGAATCACATGAATAAGAAGGAAGTCAAGGGGAAGATGAACAAAGAGTATCGATATCTCGCCAACCTTCCGTTTCTGTACATGTACAAATTATTAACTTCATTCTTTTTAGCCCAATCTTAAAGGGTTTATGATTTTTTTTTATATATGATGGAGCTCAAACTAAAATTTAGCTCTCAAGTAATTTTTCTTGCACTTATTTATGATTCATCTACTTGTATGAGATTAAGGGACTTCATAGAAGTTTAGTTTTTGGAAAAAAAAGAGTTATTGTTATAGGAATACTTTTATTCTCCTTTATAACTTCTAATTCAAAGATTCAATAATGATGATGTTGTTTTGGTGCGTTTATGATTCAAATCTTGACTAAGTTGTTTTGATTGGTAATTAAAATGGGCGTTGCCAATATAATTGGAAAACATAGTGGATGAACAACTGTGATTTCTAATTCAAAATTTACATTTTGTAGGTACTTTATGAGGTGATCTTTTGCGTCTACACTTATCTACAAGTTGTCAAATTATTCATTTTTTTTTCTTGGTTTTATGAAATATTAATTGTAATATACAAATTTTATATATGGTTACTTTGTATAAGACTTTATTTGGATTTTGATTAATGAAATAAGTTTGATATTTATCGGGATTGTGATATTATCTTAGAAATGCAAAATTATTTACAAGTTTAAATATTGTTATTTTTGAAATGACAAGCTCAAATGTAATCAATATAAAATAGATATATGAATAAATAAATAGGATATATCCAATTTTATAATTTAAAAAATGTCATATTATCCTTTCTATGACAATTTTAAACTATCAAGAAATATAAACTATGACTATCACAATTGTCATGCAATATAAATTTATGGCAGTTTACGATTTAATTTTATTTGGAAAAATAACTCTTCTTTATGATATTCTAAAACTGTCATGGTAACAAAAGTTAACATTGCAAAAATAACATAATTTATGACAATTATAAAATGTCATAAATAGATATCATAAACCCTATTTTTCATTTATTCATGACAATTTTTAGTTGTCATAAAAAAATATTTATGACATTTTTATAATTGTCATAAATTATATTTTATGACATTGTTATTATTTGTCATTAAAGATTTACCATGATAGGGGATACTATGACACCCCATTTTTTAGGTATAATTGTCATAATAAGTTGATCATGACAATTAAAAATTGTCATAGAAAGCTAAAATTGTAGTAGTGCACTTTTAATGATGATGTAATCATTAAAACCAATAGGTGAATCCTAACTTAATTCAACTAGTTAAAAGCATTAATCTTCATTAAAATATAAAAAAAAATTAAATATTCACCAATACATATTATTGAATTGAAAAAGAAAAGAATTAAAATACAAAGATAAAATTAATTATGTAACAATAAAAACTAATTAGAAATCCAATACTTAAATTGTTGTGTTATTTTTCCTTTTAAAATAAACACAATTTGACAAAATAAGACAACATGACAACTTTAAAAAAAAGTCAAACTCTTAACCACATCTTATATTTATGTTTTTGGGTGTTACAACTAAACTTTTATCTCTTTACTTTCAACCTTCTACCATCATAATTTGTTCCTAAATTAGAGGAAGCATCATTGTACCCCTAAGGTTACCAAGAATTTATCCTTATAATTTAAATAGACACAAATTAAAAGCGATTTTTTTTGTCTCCCTAAGTACAACAATGGACCAATCGTACTAGTAAAGCAGTTATTCATTTTATCATTCCCATGAGTATTTCTAAAAATTGGTCGGCAAAAATAATCATTATTTAAATAAATTATTTAAAATATATATATATATATATATATATATATATATATATATATATATATATATAATTGAAGGAGGGAAATTTGAATCCATGAATATAATAATTTCACTAAGCAACTATTATGGTTGACATTTTCAAAACATAAAATGATACAACTATAATTACCCATGGGTGCTCCCAAGAACAATGTAGTTCTTCGAAGACTTGAACTAAAGAAGTATACTTTCTTTGAGATCTTGTGTTTGAGACCCCTTTTTAGCTTTAATTTGAACACCTTTCAATTGCGTTTTTCATTTTTTGGATGTATTTTAATGCCATAGTCTAAGAATGGCAAAGGACTTAGTGATCATCAAAATAAATAAACTATTATTCATTGATTTAATAATCTATTTTCAAGATTAATTTTTTATGATCATTTATTTTAAAATTAATTTTCTACTAATTTTTTTAACATAAATATTTATAGTCAAATTGTTTACTCGTCAAAATAGTTGAAATGTGGACAAACTAATCTTAATATCGACAATTATAAAAATAAAAAAAAACTGTCAAATATCAATTGTTAGGGTCAAACTCATGACTCTGGTGTTAAACTACCATCAAACAAATAAATTTCTAGGCCACTAACCATTTCGATTCATTTTAAGTTACTTCAATTTTATTACATTAATTATAATAATCACCCTTCTAGAAGACCATAAATTTCACACACATCACCTTTAAAACAAATAGACAATGGTGAATTATTAACTGCCTTTTGAACTATTTCAACATAAGAGATTCTCAACCATTGGGAGACAATCTTATTAAAGATACTTTAAAAGACATAAATGCTTATTTAAAGTCAAGTTATAAGCCAAAAGTATACACGAGCCTACAAAAGTTTTAAAAGCCAAAGGTGGGAGAAAGGAGTTTTCAATATAACATTTCAAAATCTTTAAAAAATCATATAATAAAATTGATACCCAAATGAAAATTGATAAAATAAACATTTGTACAACAACCAAGTTACTTTTTTTATTGTTGAATTTCTTATATATCAAACCTTTGACTAAATGGTAAATAAAAATTATATTAGAAAGAAAAAGGTTGGGAAAAGCTATCATACATGTGTAAAAAGTGATTGAAATTCTAGAGGATATCACAATATCTTCTTCATCAACAATATATTATGGGTCCACCATTGATTCACTTGTCTTTGCCACCCATATGATGAATTTCTCACACCTCTTTTGGCATTTTGCCCCTAAAACCTTACTAATTACAAAAGAAATGCCCAAAATTATTAGATTTTTGACCCCACAAATGGCTATAAAGTCAATTTCCCACTTGTTTCATTGAGTTTATCTACAAGCATTCAATTCAGATGGTAAATTTTGATGTCATTCACTCATTTCAGTCATCGTCTCAATTTTCACATATTTTAAAATTTTACTTTTGTAGATAAAGAGACCACACTTGAATTTAGCTTATTTCGATTTTTTATTTTGGATTTTGATCGTGCGTTTTCAAATGTTTAATATTGATTTTTGTATTACAGACAGTTTAAAATTGATCTATATGGTAGTATAATCAAAATTAATTTAATAATACTAATAATTTTAATTCAAACAATAATAAATATGAAAATATTTCTAAAATTTTATAAAGGAAGAGAATAATTTTTTTAAAAATAAAAATTAACAAAACATACCATAAAAGTTTTTTTTTTTACTTTACCATAGAGATGAATTTTAAGTTATTATATATAAAGTAAAATTAAATATTTAAAGTTTAGAAATAAAATTGAATGGTAAAAAAAGCATAATTTTAATACATTTTGTATGACTTAATAATTATGAAGTTGCAAGTTGGTACTTTTATCTTCAATTATTAAAATAGAATAGATATCAAAGTAAGGAATGAAAAAACTTAAAATTTATTAAAATTTAAAGAGTCAGTAACATGATAAATTGGTTGATTAATTGTAATTCATTCAATTCTACGATCTAGTCAAATGTTTGATTCTAAAAATGAATATTTGTCTCTCTATCTTTTTTTAGAGCACTAATAATCTTTGTACAACCTCCCACATTTATAGAAAAAAACACTAACTACTTTGTAAAGGGTAAAAGTAATTATAATAAAGGAATTTATGAACAAGCATGGTTTTGACAAAAATAAAACCTCATAAAAATGAATCCACATCACACATAAGGAAAAACAAAAAAGAAGTTCATTTGAGGGTAGACACTTGCAATAGTTTTTATTATTATTATTATTTTAAATTGAAGTGGATAAACATGAGCATACAAAATACCACTGCTTCAAATAGTATATGGTTAATATGGACAAAATTGGTCCATTTCCAAACGAAAGGGTTAAATGTTTATATTAATCTCTGAAACAGTAAATTTAGTCTTAACCTGTAGAAATATTAAAATTTAGTCGCTTGATTAAAAAAAAAAGAACATTTTGATCAATGGTTTTATTCTTCGCACATATTTTAAAAATCTAATTCAACCAATCTATATCCACATCAATACATGCATGAGATGCTTTATTATCCATCGATTAACCAATATCATCAATTAATTAATAACTACAAGTAAAATACATATTTCCTTGCAAAGATCAAAAGGCATTTTAAAGATTAAAAGACGTTATTACCGAAATTAGATTTGATCCTAAAATTATCTTCCACCCGATCTTATTGGTAAAGGCTTGAAGTCGTCAAAAGTATATTCTCAAAATAAAAGTGTTCAATTTTAAAATATAGAGATTAAATTGAATCGAAACCACAATATAAAAATAAACAATGTATATTTATCAATAGTTGTTTTGGGTGGGTGGACTTTAGTCTCAAACTATTAATTATAAGAAAAAGATCATTGTTATATAAACGAGAGACAATATATATTCACATACAAAACGAAATCATGAAGGATTTATATCTCTAAAGTATAAAATATCAAATAAATGTGAAGAATACATAGATATCCATAATTTCTACCACTTAATTTTGATGAATTGTAATTGATTGAATTCAAATCATAACATTAATCAACTAAAAAATGCACGAGTTGAAGAAGTGGAGGTGAAAGTAGAGATACCGAAATGAAATCTGATCCTAAAATTATCTTCAACCAATTTTATTGGTAGAGGCTTGAAGTCGTGAAAAGTAATATTCTCAAATAGAAGTTTTTTTTATTCAAAATCTACGATCACCATAATTATAAATTTTGTTATTGTCTCTCAAATTTAAAAAGCCAATATATATGGATTATTAATCAAATTTTTCATCGATTAAAAAGAATTAAAATCTAGAAGAAAAAAAAAAGGAAAAAAGAAATTATTAATGTTTTATTTATTTTGAAATCATTAATTTTTTTATTTATTAATGTTCGTTCATGAAAGTAATAATACTATATATATATATATGAAAGGTTTTCTTTCTTTCTTTTTTTGAGTGGAAATCAAGTGGTTTAAGGCTTGAAGCCGCACCCCCAGGGCCCAACCAAATTATATCGATTTCATTTTGCAACTTTTAATTTATATTTCTCCATTTTTCTAATAACAAATTTCTCTGTGATGAGACAAGTATATAGTATGAGAATCTTGACCTTTTGTCACATTTTTGCTTATTAGTGATGAAAGTGTATCCTATCTTTTCCCTCCTCATCACTACTATTGCTATATGTTCATTCATAAATGAAATCATGTTTCCAACCAGCCACTATTATGTATTCAAAATTTGTTTCACTAGAGTTCAATTAATTTATTTTTCTTTTAGGCTTAAGAATTGTTTTTATGGTTTACTTTTTAAGATTTAATAGTGGTGGACTAAATATACACTTGGCATTATATGTTTTTAAGATCCACCTGAAGTAATGTGCTTTAATAGTGTGAATTGAAAATTAAAGATTCGATTAGAATATAGATCAAATAGGTAACAAAGTGAGTAATCAAGTCAAGTTAATTGGATATGTAATTCAAATAGGCCATCAATTTAAAGTTTGAACTAAATATTATTGAAGTGGAAATATGTTAAAATAGGTCTCAAATTAGAGCATAACACAATTAGTTAATTTTTTTCTTACCAATAAATCTAAGTTTGAATTCTTTTCCCAAAAGAAAAAAAGTTATGGTTTCTTCTTTTACTTTTTCTCTCTCTAGTGACTAGTTACATGGAAGATGTTGTGACTAGGATGGAGAAACTTTATGGGAGTTAGAAGGTATTTGTTGAGCTTGTAAGAACTGTCTTTGGTGGTTGGTCTTGAGTTGCTTAGAGGGTAGATCATCAGAGAAGACAAATTCTTTTGCATTTTTTTTCTTGAAATGTGAGAGGGGTTTTAAGGATTTTTTTTTAGAGTAGGCCGAGAAAAAAAAAGAGATTAGATTGAGGACGACATCTGGTTAAAAGGCGCAGGTGAGGTTCACGACTCCATAGAGAAGGAAAAGGAAAAGGAAGAGGAAATGCATTATTTAATTGACGGAAGATGCATGTGAAAATGAGAAGAGAATTGCTTTGGTGGACAAATAGGATACCTGAGACAGAAGAATTTAGGTTTCACAAACGTCTTTAGTGGTGAGGTGAGTCATCTCTAATTATGGCTTAGCGTGGCCGTTTGACAAAAGTTCCTAGAGTTTTGAAGCCAAGCCGAAGAAGAATGCATAGAATCATGCTCTTTATCGCGTCAGAAAAAATGGCGTGTGATAGGAGAGTTCTAGTAATTAGTTCAAATTTAACTTATGATAAGTGTAACTCGGAATCATTTATGCGCAAGTATAAAGTGTAGAGAATGAAGAAGAATCTCAAGCTTTCAGAAGAGCGTTGTAGAGAAGAGGTTACAAGAAGTTGACGTAACAGATTTCTAACAAGCTAATAACGTGCTAACAAAGCAGTATTAACAGACTAACTGTAACGGCCCAGATTTCCATTCCGGTTTCTCAGGTACTCTCGGTTCAGTATTGGGGCAATTGGTTGGGCCGTTAGAGCTTTTTAACCCTTATGGGTATTTTGGTCTTTTTGCTCCCCGTTCAGAAGTTGAGGATTTCCAGGACTTCAGGGTCATTTCGGCCTTCGTTGAGACTTGATTGATGTTGATTGCAAGACCCAAGGAGTTTGGGTTAGTTGTTTAGAAGTTCGGAGGCATTCCGGTTAACGGCAAAATTAATTGAAAATTAATTGGTTCCATTGGGATTTGAACCCTTGCCCTAATGGTGAATTTGGAGTTTTTAGAAAAGGAGTTTTAATTAAAAAGAAAAGTGTTGCTTCAGCCGGGACCCGCAGGAGGAAGCCTTGGGAAGAGAATTTAGGACTCCTAACCTATTTAAAATAGGAAAAAGAAGGAAAATAAAGAAAACCCTCTTTGCTTCCCTTGGTAGCCGCATTCTATCTCTCTCCTAAAATCTAGCCAAGCACCCTAACCGAGCCACCCAGCCGCACCACACAGCCGAACCACCCCAAGAACAACACGCACCACCAGCCCCGGCCCACCAGCCTGCGCGCACAGACTGCATCGCACCGCCCCTGCATCGCCCCGCACTGGCCGCTCAGCCCCTTGCCTCGCCCAGCCGCCGCACGCCTTGCACCGCCGACGTCGCTCGCTGCCGCCTGGCCAGCCACGCCACTCATCGCGGGCTGGCGCGCTGCACGCTCGACGTCGCGCGCGCCCCGCCGCCCAACGCCGCGCGCGCGCGCCGCTCAGCGCGTCCGCTCGCCTTGCTGCGAGCCCGAGCGGTGCCAGCGCCGGCTGCCTCGCCGCACCAGCCAGCGCGCGCCCGACACTGCCCTGGCTGCCGAGAGCCCGTGTCTTCTCGGTTGGTAATTCCCGAGCCTTTTTCCCTTTTAGATTTTAAGTTGCTGGCTGCTGTATATTTATTTAGGATGCTTTTATTATGCCTAGGTTGCTCGGGTTCGTTTTAAAGCTTGAGGGTCTTATTTGATTCGTGATAGCTATTTTCCACTTGTTTCTAGGTAAGGATTTCTTACCGTGGTTGTGTGGACCCTGCGATGCTTTCTTGATTGTGCCTTATATGCATGTTTACTTCTATGAACATGATTAGTGGATAGGACAGCTTGTGATTGCATTCTTGCTAGCATGTTTGCCTGTTTGTACATGTTAGTGCCATGCTAGGATTGTTCTTCCAGCATGCTTGAGATTCCTGCTTTAAGTTCGTAGTTCCATGCTAGGTTATGTATGATTGATGATTATTGTGTATGTTAGCCAGAAATCGTTTACTCTGTACTCTTAGCTAGTGTAGTAGGGTTTGTCATCATCCAGAGGCTGAGAGCGGACATAACGTACCTTGTCCCCACTGGTCGGGAGTAGAGTGAAGCATAACGTACATTGCTTCCCTCCGACAGCCAATGAGGATTAGCTACCTCATTGGCATACGCCTAGTTTGTGGCCTGCTAGAGCGGAACCACGCCAGCGGGCAAGCAAGCTGCCTTGGCCGGTTCTTAGCTTCGTGTCGGTGGTACAGAGTGCCGCATGATGAGTGCCGAGGGCCTCGCACTCATCGTGTTGGTGACACCGCTTCGAGTCTTAGGCATGCGCACACGCCCGCGTAGTTTGTACTTAGGCCCCACATTTACGCCGGTTGCAAAGAAAGATGAGTGTGCGCGACACACGCGCGTTAGTTGCCGGTCCGAGAGCACCCCCACGGCTAATGTTCGTGAGTACACGATTCCTTCCAGCTTTAGAGCCGGACTTGGGTACTCTCCGATAGTCAGATTTATTAGCGAGGGTAAGAGGCCCTTGAGGACACCCAATGGGATTGGCTCTTGAGCTAATCAATTGGTCGAGGAGAAAGACAGCTCGAGGGTGTCGGACATCTTTGGGATCGATTTTTGAGCTGATCAATTGGCCGAGGGAGAAAGACCCTCGGAGATGTCCCGGGATTGGTTATGAGAACCAATCATTAGGTCGGAAGTAGGAGACTTCCGAGGACTCCGGATTTTCCTTGTGAGCTCGTTGAGCTAAGATCCGTGTTGATAACTGTTTGCATGTGTACTAGGTTGCTAGATGATTGATTGCATCGTATCGTACCCCGGTCGGGGGTTCTTACTGAGTATGTTTATACTCACCCTTATTGTGGTTTCTTCCACAGGTAACTTGGGACAAAGACCGAGGCGGCTAGCGAGAGGAGCCTGGGATCATGGATGTTGCTGACACTCTATCGTGTCTTATTTTACTGTTTTTTGAATTCAGCATGTAGTTGGACTTTGGTCCATAGGGAAAAACTTATGATTTGAACTATTTTATTGTTTTTAAGGAAAGTACTGATCAGTCACTGTTTTTAATTTGAATGAATGTTTACTTTGTTTTTAATGTTTTTCCGCTCTTATGTTTGAAAAGTTTTTCAATCCGACCCTGGCCGGGTCTTTTTATGCTTTTCACTTGCATGCTGAGTAAAGACCTAGGTTTAGTACCGTTTTTCGGGTCGGGTCTTTACATTAACAAACAAACTGTAATTATTTTGAGTTAAAACTCTAATACCCTCCCGTCAAGATGGACATCCGTAAAGATTAAAAATGCCCATCTTGGACATGATAGTCTGAAGAGAAGCTGTAGGAAGGGCTTTAGTGAACATGTCTGCTAGCTGTGATTTGGAGCGAATCGGAAGTACTTTCACAAAGCCTTTTTCTATCTTTTCTCTTACAAAATGATGTCAATTTCTATATGCTTTGTTCTCTCATGGAATGTTGGGTTAGAGGCAATAGAAATGGCTGCTAGATTATCACAAAAAATAACGGTAGGATCCTTAGGTGTGAGTAACAAATCCTTCATGAGGCTATATAACCATGTGACTTCGCTAGTGACTGTTGCCAAAGCTCGGTACTTAGCTTCTGCGGAGGACCTGGAAACTGTTGTCTGTTTCTTTGACTTCCATGAAATCATAGATTTTCCAAGAAAAATACAAAAGCCAGTTGTCGATCGTCTTGAATCAAGCAAGCTCCCCAGTCTGCATCGACAAAAGCTTTTAACTGAAAATCTTTGTCGGAATGTAATAAGATTCCTTGTCCAGGTGTGCCTTTGAGATATCTGAGCAAATACATTGTTGCCTTCATATGCTCAATAGTTGGTTTGGCAAGGAATTGGCTCAGCTTGTGAACTGGATAAGTAATATCAGGTCTGGAAATTTGTAGGTAAAGTACCTTCCAATGATTCTTCGAAAATTGGTGGCTTCATCGTCACTCAAAATTTCTCCTGTTGCAGCAGATAACTTGGTATTTGGAATCATAGGCTGAGAAATAGGTTTGGAAGCAAGTAAGCCATGATCTTCAAGTATTTGTAGACAATATTTTCGTTGAGTAATATAGATCCCTTGAGATGTCCGAGACAATTCAAGGCCAAAAAAATAGGAGGCTTTTCCAAGGTCTTTTAATGAGAAATGATGTCTCAACATCATTTTTACCTTGTTAATTTCTATTGAAGATGGCCCTGTCAGAAGGATATCATCTACATACACAAGAAGTGCAATGAAAGTTTCTCCACTTCCTATTATGAAGAGAGAATAATTTGCCTTAGATTGAGAGAAACCGAAAGATAGAAGAACACATGAAATTTTTTGAAACCATTGTCTTGCAGCCTGCTTAAGTCCATAAATGGATTTATGTAACTTACAGACCATTGGTGTGGTTTTTGAATCCTTGTGCTTGGTATAATAACCGAGAGGAAGGTTCATATATACTTCTTCAAACAAATCTCCATTAAGAAAAGCATTGTTGATATCCATTGGATATATATTCCATCCAAAGGAGGCAGATATAGTAACCGACAAACGAGCTGTAACAATTTTTGCAACTGGAGAAAAAGTGTGAAGAAAATCAATTCCTTCTTGTTGATTGAAGCCTCGTGCTACAAGTCGAGCCTTAAAATGATCAACTGAGCCGTCTGACTTGTATTTCACTCAATATACCCATTTACAACTTATCGAGTGATATCCTGTAGGTAATGGAACTATGCTCCAAGTATTATTCTTTTCCAGGGTAGTTATTTCTTCATCCATTGCTTGTTTCCAATGTTGGAATTTTACAGCTTGATGATAATATGAAGGCTAAAAAATAGTTGAGACATTCAATATGTAATTTTGATAAGCTGGTTGCAACTTCTCATAACACAAGTATTTGTTAATGGAGTGTTTAATGTTTGATGAAACTTTACTTTTATGAAGTAACAAGTTGCAGTGGTAGTCCTGGAGAAAAACAGGAGGTTTATGACTTTTTGAGGATCTTCTAAGTGGTGGAGCAGCAGGATTATCAATAGGTTGATTTAGAACTTGTGTAGGTTCTTCATGATATTCATTATGAGTGCTGCTTGAAGAAGATTCATCAGGATTAACAGTATTCTGTCCAGTTACTTGAATTCCACATTGGTCCAAAACTGTTTCAATTTGTTCATTAGTTTAAACTTCACAGTTGGGAGCATTAATGTTGTCTTGCTTATTAGAAACCTCATGAAGGGTGTTTTCCAAAGATGGGATATGAGAATCCGGACTTAAAGCTTGTTGATCAAGAGGCTCATTCATAGAGGTATCAAATTCTCTTGATGAATCATTGTGTAACGGCCCGGAAAATTCATCCCGGCCTTCCCGGGAGGCCCAGGGGCATTTTGGTAATTTTGGGTCGGGCCGGTTTTGAAATTTAAAATTGCCAGAATAATTACGAGTCAATTTGAATGGGATCGGGATTTTTGGTGAAGGCGTTTGGGCTTGGGAAGGAGCAAAAATAAATAGGGAATTAAATAGCGCGTCGAGCAGAATCGAACCAGGCCGTGTCGCATGCTAGGCGGAGGCACATGACCAGCCGAGCCACCGCGCGCGTTTGTTAATCTAAACGCGCGTTCTATTATTTAAGCCTGGCTCGTCCCCTGTTTTGCTTTAAAAGGCAGCTCGCCCGAGCTTCGCCCCACCTTTCTTCTTCTTCTTCCTCGCGATCACCCCCGACCGACTGGCTTTTCTCGCGAATTTTCCTTCCCCCACGCCGACCTCGACTCGCCGGAGCTCCCTCGCCGCTCGTCTCCCTCCGGTAAGCTTTCCTTTCTCTTCTCTTCTCTTTTCCTTCTCCTCCGAATCCATTTCTTCTCCCTAGTGTCATTTCCTTTCATCGGCCGAGTTGAGGCGATTTGAAGTATGGGTTTTGTGCAGCTAGTGTAGGGGAGTTCTTCTTCAAGAAATCGGCCGTCGAATCCTCCTCAGTCGCTCGAATTCGAGCTTCCTTTCCATCGCTCGCCTGCTCGCCTGTTCGCCGCGTCGCTGCAGCAGCAGTGCAACCGGCCGCCGAGCCACGCCGCACTTCGTCCCGAAGCTCGCGCGCTCGTCCTCACCAGACCTCGTGTCGCGTTGCATCGCCGCGCCCGAGACGAGCCACGCTGCTCATTCGCCCCTCGCGCCGCGCGCAGCAGCGCCATCCGCGCGCGCGTCGCGCTCAGCCAGGCGCACCTAACGCGCCCATTTTCTGCGCCCGCCGCGCCCTTCGAGCCCCGTTGCTGCCCCGTTCGTGCAATCGGTTCGTTCGTGCGTTCGTCGTGCCTCGTGAGTTGCTCCCGAGCTGAGCCTTGTTTGTTTTACTATATTTAGGCCTATTGTGTGATTTTTGTGTTGATTGATAGGTTCCCGGTAGCTAGATCGAGATTGTTCGCGACTTAGGATTTCGTGCCAAACCGCCCCCGACCAAGGTAAGGATTTCTTATCGGGGTTGTGTGGACCTGCGATATTATATGTGATTGTTGAATGATTGCTTGTTTGTGATTATTGACATGTGTAGCTAGGTGCTTCAATCGAATTCTGGTTAGCATGATTTCTTGGTTAATTCTCATGTTAATCCATGCTAGGTTGTTTCTTTCTGGCATGCTCGTATCGGTTCCTTGCTTCGTAGTAGCATGCTAGGCTCGTTGTATTCTTATTGAGCACGTATTGGATTTTATGGAATTGTTTGCTGTTTGCTAGGGCGGGTTAGAATTACGGGTAGATAGCATCATCCGGCCCGATGCATAAAGAACCTTGCATCCATGGCGGGGACGCCGAGCAAGTCATTCCGCCCCTGGACCCCGCGGAGAGGATTTGCTAACCCGAGCGGTAGGCCCCGCAATCTTGGGTGAGGGTGGCGATCGTTAAATGCCCCAACGGTCGGGATGATGACTTGGCATTGCCTCGCCCCCGGCGGCCGACATGTCCTCGGCATGTTTGGCAAGAGCCCCGATTGCCACCTGTTAAGGCAAGGACGGCTTCACGGTGTAAGCCTACCACGACCGTTTCTTGCCCCGGTGTGGTGGTTCAGCCGACATAGTTTACGTGTCCGTGTCTCACACCCCTATGTCGGTGACACCGATCCAAAGATTTAGTTAGGCGTGGTGGATGGATATGGGCGGCTTGCCTTCGCACCACGGCAACCCCATAGTTCTGCGCAGAGCACGCGGTGCATGCTTACGCTCATTACAGCTACGATCGGAGAGCTCCTCGGGATTGTGAGCAGTGTACCTTTCGTCGACGATGAGCGGTGCCGAGGGACTTGTTTCTCGTATAGGGCGACTTATGTATTGGGTGTGTGATGATTTTATTAGGACTAAGCCACCGAGTTGGCATCCGAGGCCCAAGTGTGGGCTAAGCTATGTGCTCTATTCGTGTTATATTCATAGCTTGCATACGCTCATCGAGATGACCATGTATATCGTATTGTACCCGGTTGGGGATTCTTATCGAGTAATTCGTTACTCACCCTTATTCTCGTGGTTTTCCACGGTAATCGTGGTGCGCGACCAGGATGCACGAAGGAGGAGCCGTGATCATGGGGCCCAGTCTTCCAACTCGATTTTTGTATTATGACTCTCGTGTGTTTTTGTTTTCCCCGAATGCATGTAGACGGGCACGAGCCCTAGGATGTTTGTAAATATTTGTGGATTCCCGGCATGTTGTATCCGAATGAGTTTTGAATGGCTTTTAGTGAATCTCGATCGAGTAAACTTTGGAATTGTATTTATCTGGAGCAGTGCTTGGAAACAGGATGAGTTTCAGGAAAATGTCTAGTTTTTAAAGGGGTTATTTTGAATGTTTTGTTTTAATTGGAATCCGAAATCATGTCCATTTTAAATGTCCTTTACTTTGAATGCATGCATTGGGGTAAGGGCCCATTTAGTGCCTCATTCGGTCGGTCCCCTTACGGTTGGTATCAGAGATCGAGTCATAAATTCGTAATATGACCTGTTGTTGTAGGTCGTTTTCCCATGATCACTAGCACTCTGACGATGATCAGCAGTACGCCTAAGTTTACAATTTGTTGTAGAAAAGGGTTAAGAATTTACAATACTGTCATCTAGTGTATGCCTTGTGTAGTGTTGTGGAGCGGAGACGAAAGGTGTTCGACTCGTTATTGGTTTGGGTTTAGAGCGCCATCATGCCAACTTCCCGCATTGTGTGATGTATGTTGTGGCTTGTTGTGGTATCCAGTAGGTTCGGATGCCCCGGGACATCGTTCCGAGGGAGGTAGAGATTGGACTCCCATAGGCCAACCTGTGGCCCAATTGATGGTTTTCCCCAGTGAGAGGGTGGAGGTGCTTTGCCTTGGAATGCCACTCCAAGAGAGAAGTTAGCCGTGGTTGTCTTTGATGTGGATGTTGGTGGAGCAGTCCCCGTGTGGACTAGCTGGGTAGCTCAAGTGCCGATCTTGAGCTTTGTTAGATTATTTGGTTGCCCAGAGAGTGGTTGCAAAGTTGGTAGCCTTCGAGGAGGTTGATGAGGCATCTTTGTGCTTCTGTGAAGTGTGGTTGTTTGCAGCCAGTAAGCCGGAACCCTGTGGGTAAGGGTGCAGCAAGCAGTGTTCTCTACGGACTGGATCCGTTGGTGGTTTCCTCAGTTGTTTGGTAAAAAAAAAATGAACACTCTTCTTTTGGTAAGCCCTAGAGTAGGGCTAGCTGCTGCATGTTGAGAGAGCCGGCCAGAGTTTGTTGAGCATCATGTGGAGATGCAAGAGTAGGCTGTGAGCCTTCAGCTTGATGAGATGCCTTAGGCATGGTTGTTGGAGTTGAGCCCTTGTATGCCGAGCCAGAGTTTGTGTCACTTGAGGTTGTGGCCTTGTTGGCCCCGTTGTAGTAAGATGTGGATTTGGTAGTAGTGGCACTTGAGGTGTATTGGTTGGTGTGCCGCTTTGGCACTAAATCTGGTTTAGGCCTGAGTTTGGCATGGGCATAGCAGATGGTTCTATGCCGTTCGGAGTTTAGCATACTCCTTTAGCCTTGGCTCCATTTATGGTAGTTGCACCTATGTAGGTCGTGCAAAAAGGGCTAGTTCAGTGGTAATCGAAAGACTTCAAGCGAAAGGATGTTCGAGAGGAGTAGGAGCCTTTTCCGTTGTTACTTGGAGGTTGAGTAAGTCAAGCAGGTTGGCGGTTGGTAAGTGTTAGTGCGCGTGCATCTCACGCTAGTGTTAAGGCCAAGAGATCCTTGTGGTTGGTAGTGCGGTCAACTACCTTCGAGTGCCTAAACCTCAGGAGAGTTGAACATCGTAGAAGCAAGTTGGGTCCAGTTGAGGGACCATGAGTTGGATGCCTATGAGGTAAGTAGGATGCCTTGTGAGAGGAGTTAGATGCCTTATGGGTAAGCACCCTTGGTAGAGGCTTGGTATAAAGTAAGTTTGGTTTGACGTGGTTATGCTTTGGTGGAGCAAGGTTGCCCACGACTTCGAGCATCGTGTGGAGGTGGAACTTTGGGTGTTCCGTTGATTGGTTGTATCTCCGCCAGAGCTAGTGTGGCTTTTGGAAAAAGCATTTGTTAGTCTTGGACCTCTAAATGAAGGTTGGGAGTTGTGCACACAAGTGTGTTTGGTGTGGTTCGCTCGTGGCAAGAGTTTTGAGATCCATGTAGGGTTTGCTTGGGGATCCGGTGCTCGGTTCTTGGAAAAGTTGGACTCCAGGTGGATGTTGTAAGGCTTTAGTGAGGCGGTAAGGATACCATGCTCGTGGTATCAGGTTGTTGCTTAGGTAAGATTTGTTAAGTTGGACCTAAGCTTGGTTGGCGGATCTTCTTGTTGATCGTCATGGTGAGAGAGTTGTTCGGATCCTTCCTTGGATAGGAGTTATGTTGTGATTGATGTCCGAGTAGGAGGATGACGATTCTGTAGCGTTTGGGTCCTCTTGGTTTCCAAGGAGTTGGAATTGGCCAGCATGGATGTGTTCTTTGGAAAATGAAGTTGTTGTTGGTTCAAGCAATTGGTGTTAGCCCGTTAGTAGGGCGATGAGGTGTCGAGGGTTGTCCTGAGAACCCTAGGTTGTGGAGAGCCTCTCTAGAGCTCGGTCAGGCCAAGTAGTGAGTTGCATTTGGCAAGCTAGAGCCGTGTAGTTCGTGGCCTCTGGGAATTCATCGCGCGATCTTGGTAGCCTAGCAAGTTAATATTTGTTTGGAGTAGAGTCCGGATTGGTTCCGGTGTGGTGACAAGTTGATGCTTGGTGTGGATTGGAATTGCTAGAAGTCGTTGCTCGTGGGGCGAATGGTTCGTGCCCCGTTGGTTGTTTTTCTGTTTCCGTGAAAGTTGGGAGTTGCCCGCTGGTATTTGGAGGTTCGGATTCGTGGTGGACCCCTGTTGCTACCCCGTAAGATTTTGATCTTCGGCTTTAGTGAGCAAGACAAAGTGAGTGTAGGTAGAGCTCTCGTCCTTCGGTGGTTTGCTCGTAGGAGCTGTTTTTTTGAGTGCAGCGAGTTACTACCGTCGGTTTGTTATGGACTTTTCCGCCATAGCCTCGCGCCTCACTCGCCCGACGAGGAAGGGTGTCGAGTTTGTTTGGGACGAGAGGTGTGATGAGAGCTTTGCGGGCTCAGCGCGCATTTGACTTCCAACTGATGTTGGCATCCGAGGGGACAGTGGTTTTGTGGTTTGGCCGATGCTTCCAAGTTCGGGTGGGGTGTGTGTGTTGATGCAAAGACGGGAAGGTCATTGCTTATGCTTCCCGTCACCAAGCCATATGAGCGTAACTATCCGACTCATGATATGGAGTTGGCGCGAGTGGTGTTTGCTCAAGATTTGGAGGCATTACCGTATGGTGAGCGAATTTAGATGTTTACCGATCACCGAGCCTCAAGTATCCATTTACCCGCAAAGAGTTGAACATGAGGCAGAGGAGATGGTTAGAGCTAGTGAAAGATTATGATTGCGAGATTCTGTACCATCCGGTAAAGCCAACGTTGTAGCCGATGCATTAAGTAGAAAGACGCCGCACACCGTCAGATCATTTGAGTTCCCAGCCATTGCGAGAGAGAGTTCGAGCGGCCGAGATTGCGATGATTGCTTGGTGAGGTTATCGCCAGAGTAGCTCGATTGATGATCCGACCATCGATTAGGCAATGGATTATTGATAGTCGGTGAGTGACCGCACTTAAGAGGTTGGTTGACAGAGTCGGTGTTGACGGCGACTTTGATTTTGTATATTCACCGAGACAAAGCAATGACGTGCAGGCCGGATGTGTGTTCCGGATGTTGCCGCTTTTGCGAGCGAGTTGCTCTCGAGGCCCACGATTCTCCGTTTGCTTGGCACCCGGGGTACCAAGATGTATCGAGATCTGGCGTACATCTCGGTGGATGGGTATGAAAAGAGGTGTTGCGGAGTTTGTCATCGATGTCTCACTTGTCGGCAAGTGAAGGCACCTGCGAGAGACCAGTTGGATTGTTGCGTACTACCGAGTGTGCCTTAGTGGAAATGGGAAGAAATCTCCATGGACTTCATTTCGGGTTTGCCGAGGACTCGAGGAAGTTCACTCGATTTGGGTAATAGTTGACCGTTTGACTAAGAGCGCACACTTCATTCCCGAGAGAGACACTTATACCGTGGGAACAAATGGGCGGTATTGTTTTTAGAGCAGATCATTCGCTATCACGGTGTGCTGTGAGGATCGTGATCGACCGTGATTCGAGGTTCACTTCTCGTTTCGAGAGCGCTCGGAAGGGTTTAGGCATCGAGTGCGATTTTCAAGACAACTTTTCACCTCGCATCGATGGTCGATCGGAAGGTGAACCAGATTCTCAAGATATGCCGAGGGCTTGTGTGTTGGATTTCCGGCGTTGGGACCAAAGATTCAGATTCGATGGAGTTTGCATATAACAACGATTATCGATCGGCGATTTGAGATGGCTCCATTCGAGGCTTTGTATGGCAAGCGTTGCCGATCTCCCGTGTTCGGGAAGAGGTTGGTGATAGGCGTGTTTTGGGTCCCGAGTTGCCGCAATTGACCAATGATCTTTGTGCGAGAAGATTAGAGCCCGTATGTTGACAGCCCAGAGCAGACAGAAGAGTTATGCCGATGTTCGACGTCGGGATTTGGAGTTTGAGGTTGGTCAGCATGTATTCCTGAAGGTCGCACCAATGCGAGGAGTTTTGAGGTTTGGCAAGCGTGGGAAGCCGAGAGCCCCGCTTTGTTGGTCCGTTTGAAATCCCGAGAGGATCGGTCAAAGTTGCTTATCGATTAGCCTTGCCTCCGTCATTGTCAAGATTGGTACGGTTGTATTTCATGTATCGATGTTGAGGCAGTACGTGCCGGACCCGTCGCACATTGTGGATTTTGAGCCTTTGCAGCTGAATGAGGATTTGAGCTTCGAGGAAAAGCCAGTGGGAATTCTTGCCTTTGAGACAAAGACACTGCGTAATCGTGAAATCCGGCTCGTAAAGGTTCGGTGAGGAGTCGAGTTCAGAGGAAGCCACTTGGGAGCGGGAGGATGAGATGAGATTGCATTATCCCGAATTTGTTTCAATCTTAAGTGACTTTCGAGGACGAAAGTCTTGTAAGGGGGAGTATTGTAACGGCCGGAAAATTCATCCCGGCCTTCGGGAGGCCCAGGGCAATTTGGTAATTTTGGGTCGGGCGGTTTTGAAATTTAAAATTGCTGAGAATAATTACGAGTCAATTTGAATGGGATCGGGATTTTTGGTGAAGGCGTTTGGGCTTGGGAAGGAGCAAAAATAAATAGGGAATTAAATAGCGCGTCGAGTAGGAATCGAACCAGGGCCGTGTCGCATGCTAGGCGGAGGCACACCAACAATGAGCCACCGCGCGCGTTTGTTAATCTAAACGCGCGTGCTATTAGTTAAGCTCCGCTCGTCCCTGCTTTTTGCTTTAAAAGGCAGCTCGCCCGAGCTTCGCCCCACCTTTCTTCTTCTTCTTCCTCGCGATCACCCCCGACCGACTGGCTTTTCTCGCGAATTTTCCTTCCCCCACGCCGACCTCGACTCGCCGGAGCTCCCTCGCCGCTCGTCTCCCTCCGGTAAGCTTTCCTTTCTCTTCTCTTCTCTTTTCCTTCTCCTCCGAATCCATTTCTTCTCCCTAGTGTCGTTTCCGTTCATCGGCCGAGTTGAGGCGATTTGAAGTATGGGTTTTGTGCAGCTAGTGTAGGGGAGTTCTTCTTCAAGAAATCGGCCGTCGAATCCTCCTCAGTCGCTCGAATTCGAGCTTCCTTTCCATCGCCCCTGTTCGCCCTGTTCGGCCGTCGCACGCGCGCAGTAGCAGCCCAGCCGCCGAGCCACGCCGCACTTCGTCCCGAGCTCGCGCGCTCGTCCTCACCACCTCGTGTCGCGTTGCATCGCCAAAGACCCGGACGAGCCACGCTCTGTTCGCTTCTGCAGATCGCGCGCGCGCAGCCAGCGCCATCCATCGCGCAGCGTCCGCTTCGCCAGCCAAGGCGCACTCTAACGCGCCCATTCTGCGCCAGCCGCGCGCCTTCGAGCCGTTTGCTGCCCGTTCGTCGTGCAATCGGCTCGTTCGTGCGTTCGTCGTGCCTCGTGAGTTGCTCCCAGTGAGCCTTGTTTGTTTTACTATATTTAGGCCTATTGTGTGATTTTTGTGTTGATTGATAGGTTCCCGGTAGCTAGATCGAGATTGTTCGCGACTTAGGATTTCGTGCCAAACCGTCCCCGACCAAGGTAAGGATTTCTTACCGGGGTTGTGTGGACCCTGCGATATTATATGTGATTGTTGAATGATTGCTTGTTTGTGATTATTGACATGTGTAGCTAGGTGCTTCAATCTGAATTCCTGGTTAGCATGATTTCTTGGTTAATTCTCATGTTAATCCATGCTAGGTTGTTTCTTTCTGGCATGCTCGTATCGGTTCCTTGCTTCGTAGTAGCATGCTAGGCTCGTTGTATTCTTATTGAGCACGTATTGGATTTTATGGAATTGTTTGCTGTTTGCTAGGGCAGGTTAGAATTACAGGTAGATAGCATCATCCGGGCCTGATGCATAAAGAACCTTGCATCCATGGCAGGGACGTCGAGCAAGTCATTCCGTCCCTAGACCCCGTGAGGGATTTGCTAACCCGAGCGGTAGGCCCTGCAATCTTGGGTGAGGGTGGCAGACTGTTAAATGCCCCAACGGTCGGGATGATGACTTGGCATTGCCCCGCCCCGGCAAACCGGCATGTCCTCGGCATGTTTGGCAAGAGCCCCCGATTGCCACTGTTAAGGCAAGGGACGGCTTCTCGGTGTAAGCCTACCACGACCGCTTTCTTCTTGGCAAAGTGCGGTGGTTCAGCCGACATAGTTTACGTGTCAGTCTCACACCCTATGTCGGTGACACCGATCCAAAGATTTAGTTAGGCGTGGTGATCGGATATGGGCGGCTTGCCTTCGACACTGGCAACCCCATAGTTCTGCGAGAGCACGCGGTGCATGCTTACGCTCATTACGTAGCCGATCGGAGAGCTCCTCGGGATTGTGAGCCGGTGTACCTTTCGCCGACAGAGACAGCCGAGGGCGGGACTTGTTTCTCGTATAGGCGACTTATGTATTGGACTGTGTGATGATTTTATTCCGGACTAAGCCACCGAGTTGGCATCCGAGGCCCAAGTGTGGGCTAAGCTATGTGCTCTATTCTCGTGTTATATTCATAGCTTGCATACGCTCATCGAGATGACCATGTATATCGTATTGTACCCGGTTGGGGATTCTTCATCGAGTAATTCGTTACTCACCCTTATTCCGTGGTTTTCCACAGTAATCGTGGGTGCGTGACCGATGCCCGAAGGAGGAGCCGTGATCATGGGGCCCAGTCTTCCAACTCGATTTTTGTATTATGACTCTCGTGTGTTTTTGTTTTCCCCGAATGCATGTACGGGCACGGAGCCCTAGGATGTTTGTAAATATTTGTGGATTCCGGCATGTTGTATCTCGAACAGGTTTTGAATGGCTTTTAGTGAATCTCTCTCATCGAGTAAACTTTGGAATTGTATTTATCCCGAGCAGTGCTTGGAAACAGGATGAGTTTTGTGGAAAATGTCTAGTTTTTAAAGGGGTTATTTTGAATGTTTTGTTTTAATTGGAATCCGAAATCATGTCTGTTTTAAATGTCCTTTACTTTGAATGCATGCATTGGGGTAAGGGCCCATTTAGTGCCCCATTCGGGTCGGTCCCTTACACATTGTTGGAAGCATCATCTTGGATCTCAGTATTCATTTCAACAACAGTAGTATCAATATTGGAAAGGCTCGTGGAAGGAATCGATATTCCTTGTATATTTGTGTGTTTCTCTTGTATTCCAGTCAAAACAATTGGTAAAGGAAGTATAGTGTCAGGAAAAATATCATCTGCTAGATCCTTTTCTTTGCTAAGAACATGAAAAGGGAATGAATTTTCATAAAAAATTACATCTCTAGAGATGAAGATTTTTTTGCTTTTCATATCATATACTTTATACCCTTTTACCCTTGGTTGATAATCAATGAAAACACATCTGCTCGCTCTTGCATCAAATTTTCCTCTATTTGCTTTCAAAGTAGAAGCATAACACAAACAACTAAATGCTTTGAGTTCAGAATAATTTGCCTCTTGTTGATGTAGGATAGAGTAGGGTGTCTCATTATTTAATAAAGGCATAGGGATTCTGTTAATGATATAGGTTGTTGTAAGGATGCAATCTCCCCAAAACTTTAGAGGTACTTGGGACTGAAAAAATATAGCCCTGGCAACATTAAGCAAATGCTGATGTTTTCTTTCTACAACAGAATTTTGTTGAGGAGTTTCTACACATGTGAATTGGTGTATAGTTCCTACCGAGGCAATGAATTATGTAAACTTGAGTTTTGAAGCATTATCAGATCTGAACAATTTTATCCTTTTAGAAAATTGAGTTTCAACTAGTTTAAAGAATTTTGGGATGATATGAAGGACATCACTCTTAGAAGTCATAAGAAAAACCCAAGTATATTGGGAACAATCATCTACAAGAGTAAGAAAGTATTTATATCCTTTGTATGTTGGAACTTTGAAGGGTCCCCAAACATCACAGTGTATCAAATAAAAAACATTCTTGGCTACATTGTTGTTAAAAGGAAAACTAATTCTCTTTTGCTTAGCTAGGGGACAAATGTTACAATGTTTAAAAGGATGGCCTGAATATTTGAGTTGATCCTTCATTAACTCAAGTCTCTTTGATGATAGATGTCTCAATCTTTTATGCCAGGTATCAACTGTTACTGAACAAACAATAGAACTGATGCAAGAATCTAGCAAATACAAACCATTTACACATCTATCCTTGCCAATCATCTGAGAATTCCTCTTGTCCTGCATAACACAATATTCCCAGAAAAATCCAATGTTATATCACTGGAAGCTAGTAAACAGCTCACTGATATCAAGTTATAGTTAAATTGGGGAACAAGCAATACATCATGGAGGATCAGTCTTGAATTTATTTTTACATCCCCAACAAATTCAACATTTACTTTAAAGGCATTAGGCAGAAGTATGCTCATATCATTTATACTATGGAGATTAATAAATGATTGCTTGTTAAAGCATATATGTTTTGATGCACCAGAATCTAATATCCAGGAATTTGATGATTTTGATAAAGAAACTGAATTGATACCTGAAATGTGCCTTACTGCTGATGTTATAACAGTTCCTTTTCCATCTTGTAGTCGAGAATTCAGGATCTCAATTAGCTGGGAGCATTGATTGCTATCAAGATTATCCAGAAAATTTGGTGAGACTTGTGATACTGAGTTGGTCCCAACATTTTTAGCATTTGTATCTTGATTTCCAACAGTATTTCTTCGACTCTTGAATCCGGGAGGAAATCCATGGATTCTATAACATTTGTCAGTAGTATGACCTCTGAATCCACAATGTGTACACACGGATTTAATTGCTTGTTTCTTCTTGTTCGGATTATCAACAGTACCTTTCTTTGAACTATTGTAGGCCATTAAGGTAATAGCTTCTTTTGAGGAGAACCCAATATTCATTTGTCGTTCATCTTGGATAACAAGCGAAAAAGCTTTGTTGATGGATGGTAATGGTTCCATCAACAAGATCTGTGTTCTAACAGTAGTATAGGACTCGTTGAGTCCCATGAGAAATATCATAACGTATTCGCTATCGAGATGTTCGATGAAAGGTTTAAGAGAAGCACAAGTGCATTCAATAGCAGGACGAAATTCAATAAGATTTTGCCATACCGTTTTGATCTTAGTGAAGTATGCTTCCACTGTCATCGTCCCTTGAGTGATGTTTGCCAATTCTTTTCTCAACTGAAAAATGCGAGGTCCATTCGATTCTTTAAATCGTTCAGCCAATTCATCCCAAACATTCTTGGCAGTACCAGTACAGATTATGCTTGCAGCAATCTCTTTTGAGATAGAGTTCAAAATCCACGACGTGATTATGTAATTGTTACACTTCCAGGATGCGAGAAGCTTTTCATTCTTTGGTTTTTCAATAGTTCCGTCTATGAATCCTTCTTTGTTCTTGCCTGCTAAAGCAATGGTGAACTCCCGTTTCCAAGAATTGTAGTTATCGGCTCCGGTAAGCGGTTGATTTACCAGAATCGAAGTTGCAGCGTGAGAATGGTGCATCATGAATGGATTGAATTGCAATTCCCAAGGGTTCTGCTGCGGATCTGAAGGTTCAAATTGCAGATCTGGATCTGGTGTATCACCACTGCCGACGTTGGATATCTCCGCCTTTGCAGTAAAAAGAAGCTTTCAGAGTTTGATTCTTTGGATGAAAAATTAGATGGAGAAGACGAGTCTGCTCGGAAGTCGCTCTGATACCATATAAAGTGCAGATAACGAAGAAGAATCTCAAGCTTTCATTATTATTTTCTTGATTAAGAATGCCACAAAGCTACTCTTATATAGAAGAGCGTTGTAGAGAAGAGGTTACAAGAAATTGACCTAACAGATTTCTAACAAGCTAATAACGTGCTAACAAAGCAGTATTAACAGACTAACAAACAAACTGTAATTATTTTGAGTTAAAACTCTAATAGCAAGTATACACGATTAGATATTGCAGCAAGTAATAAGTAATAAATTATCGATCCCATAGAGATTGATGCCTAGTGCTGAAATTATTAAGATAAAGTCTTGTAGAAAAGTAAAGCATGAGTTGGATAAGTTGGTGTGATTTATTTTGAAAATGAATGTGTATATAAATATGATGCTCAGGCTAAAATGAATATGATGGAATGAGTAATGATAACTAACAATCCTAGAAGATATTATGTGCGTGGGCTAGTCAAAGAGAGTTTTGCTTCCCTAACAAATAGATACTTCTGTACTTAATGATCTATGGCAGAGCCAGCTTCCACTGCTAACTCCATACTATTAACAGGGCGATGCAAGCTGTTAGTAAGGTTATTCCTAATACTTTAAACGGTGAAAAGACTTCTACACAACCTAACATAGCATACTAGGTCAACATGCAGTTCCTCTTTCGATTCACCGCAAGGTACATGCGTGGGTAGCTAATCGACGCAAATATATATAAAATAACATGCAGTAGTGTAAAACTCAATGACCTATGCTCTTATCATATTTCTATTCATGAATAATTAACAAAACCTCCTATAACACAACCATATAAATAAGCATGAAATAGATGTTAAATCAGACGATTTTAATGCAATTATAAAATGTTTATAACTACAAGCTACTCCTAATAAAACAATAAAATGGAATTGGAACGGCTGAAGATGTGCAGTCCCCTTGTCATCGGCTTCTACGAACACCATCATTTGCTTCTTTCCACGATAGGCTTCATGGCCAACCGACCAGCTCACCCTTCTCGACTCCTTGCTTTGGTATTTATAGAGTTGATTTACTGCCAACAAGTTGAGGTGAGTTGTGAAATCTCCATTAACGCAGGATCTCTTGATTTCCACTGGAATTTATTTGATTGACGCCAACTTAATTAATTATTGATTCTTGATTATTTCCTTATTGACATGTCTTTTCCGAATGTGTTTTCATTTTTAATTTTCGCCTTCCCGTACTACTGGTCATTGTTCACACTGATTGTCAATTTCGCAGTTTTGCTTCATATGTCCTGCCATTAACATTGATTAGACATAGTTTATTCAAGATTTATGCTAAAAACGCAAAACTACGCTCCAATGCTAAATTATGAATGCATGCTAATTTTCTATGTTCTTTTAGCACATTTTTTATGTTAGCCCTCTATTTCTCCATTTATTTCTAGAATAATGCAAAGTAAAACAGCGTAAAATATGCTCTATTTGAGAGCTATCTGCTGGTCACCAGAAAGCGCAAGCTTAGGACATTTCATTACTTAGCTGGAATGTTTTACGCTTAAATAAGTCATGCTAAGAACTACGAAATTGTGGTCATGAGTGCAACCTAATGAGGAATGTGGAAAGCATAGCGAAAATACTCTAGGGATTTCAAACTCAAATGGATAGCCTCAGACAGAATGTTTAGGTAAAATTTAGATTGCGCAAGGAAATGATTAAATAGTTTTGGAGTCGTAGGCATCAACTCTAAGAATATCCTATTTGTTGGCTGAAAATAGAGATTATTGGTGTTATTGAAAGAAGGAAGCTGGTAGAAGCAATACCTCATAGACTATTAAGTTCCAATGCTTTATTCTGTAGTAAGGTTCAATTTATGGATTGCAAAGCAAGTGATGCATTAATTATCATGTTTATGCACATAAACTCGTTTTTTCGTAGTAATATAACTAGCATCACTCGGGAATAGTAATGATTCAAATTTGAGGGTTTGATAGCTCTAAATATTAGCACTATTTAAGCTTCCAAACCACAACATTTCACTTAAATTATAAGTACAAATTCACATTCTAAGATAAGCTTAGCACAAATATCCGCATAAGTTCATATTATAAAGCTGAAAAAAGTTACAAGCTAAAAAAGGGACAACAATGTAGTTTGCATCAAATTATACGGATAAACAAGAATGCAGAGACAATAGGAAAGAAAAGTCTGGTTGCTAACGTGTTAAAACGTGTAGGAACGCATCAGATTTCACAGACCTACAGTTAGCACAAAAATGCAGAGACAATAGGAAAGAAAAGTCTGGTCATGATTTGGAGAGCAGAATCAACGGGACAGGGATGAGAAACATTGCCAACAAATCTGCAAGATTGAACGTGTTCACCAAGGAACTTAGGCACCTATAAATTTGGGGAAGTCGAAGGAGAAAAGTGAATTGGCTCGACTAGGGAGCTACCATAGATGGGATGTAAGATGTTGAGGTTTCAATGGAGATCCCGACTACCCTCCATCTATAACCCTAGAAGTTTTAGTACCGTAGCGCCTGTTGATAAAATAACTCACTAGCAATAGCGATGACAATTCCAGTAGCCTAATGATAATCAACATGTAGTATATTGCATTCTTTAGCTATATTCCATTGCATCACCATGTAACCATGAGAGTAGATTGTAAAGCTTCTAAAGTTGTATTATGCAATAAATTTTTTATATCTCTCAAATAGAGCACATTTTAGGCTATTCTATTTCATATTATTCTAAGGTTCAAGGGAAATAATTGGGCTAAAATATGTAAATTGCGAGTAAAAACTACTAGAAGTCAGATGCATTCATGAATTAGCATCAGAACCACAATTTTGCAGTTTTAGCATAAATATTGAATAAACTGTGCTAAATTAATGTGCAATACAGAAAATGTGAAGCTAAAGGGCGGGAAAGATATATCAGCGCGAACGATGACAAGCAGCGCAGGAAGGTGCAAAACCATAATGCAAATATGTCCAAAGAATCACGCCAACAAGGAAACAAACGAAGAATCAATCAAGCAATTAAGTTGGTGTCAATTAAATAAATCCCAGCGAAAATCAAGAGATCCTACATTAATGATGATTTTATAGCTCACCTAAACTTGTTGACCAAGTAATTCATCTCTATAAATAGAAAGAGAGAAGCTGAGATTCGGTGAGCTAGTCGGTTGGCCAAAAGTCACTCTTACAGAAAATCAACTGGTGGTGTTCGTGAAAGCCGATGGCAAGGGGACTGCATACTTCACAACCGCACCAATTCAAACTTTATATTGTTTTTGTTAGAAGTAGCTTATAGTTGTGAACATTTAGTGGTAGTAATAAAATTAGCTGATTTTAACTTTCTACTTGTGTTTATTTCTATGCTGCATTATATGAATTTTAGAAGATGATTTTTTTGTAGAAGCATGTTAGGACTGTAGGTTATCATGTTCTACACAACTGCATTTTTATTTAATATACATGTGTCAATTAGCTACCCACGCATGTAACCTACGGTGAGTTCGGAAGAAGAAACCGCAGGCCTATCCAGTATGCTACGTTAGGTTCGGTGAAAAGTTTTTCACCATTCAAAGTGTTAGGAATAACCTAACTAACGCTTGCGCCACCCTGAGTTGTAGGGCTGAATTCGGTTCGGTTTTTGTCGGTTTTGTACCAAACCAATAACCAAACTGATATGTTCGGTTTTTCAAAAATTGGATCCGATCCAATGTCCAATAAAGTGTAAAACCACTAGATCGGTTTTCAATTGGTTCGATTCGGTTTTGGATCCGACCTAATGTCCAATAAAATTTTCAATCGAAGTGTAGTCAAAGTTTTTTTTTATTACAGTATATTATCTTGGAAGAAGCAAATAACTAACATAGTATAAGTATGCTGGTAGAGTTAACATTCAAAAAATAAACAAAAGTCATTCAAGCATCCCTGGAGTAAACGTTTTGTAACAATCTTAAACATTCAGGTTAAAAATGAAACTTTTGAATAATTGAAACCTCTTTTGAACTTTAGAAATATTGTTTAATCTTAAAAGTTTAATTAACTGTGGTAGGTAGTATCTTAATCTTTTGTATCCTACAATTACTATATTGCTGCCTTAAATTTCTAAATAAAAATAGAAGTAGAAGAGAAGGAGTTGAGGTCAAGAGAGATTTTAGGGTCTAATAATTTTATCAACACTTTAGTCTGCTTCAATAACAAACCTGCTTGAAATCAGTCTACAATACACCATCAGAAGAGAAGAAGAAGAGTAAATGAAATTCAAAACAAATAACAAACCTGCTTCAATAATGTTATCAACTTTAGCCTCGTTCATGCTTTTAATTTGAAGCAGTTCTTTCCTGGCAGAGTAAGCAACAGATTCAACCGTACACAAACTAGCATATTTAAGCTTTTTTTATATCAATTGCATCAATTCCTGAAGCCTACAATACACCATAACGAAAGAAGAAAATTACAAAAACTCGCAAATCGTTAAATTTAAAACCTAAAAACAATTCTCGATTCTAATAAAGCAATGCAAAATCGACAGAAAATAACCAAACCCCACAATTAGATACATTGTTGCCAAATAAGAAAATAAAAAAAAACTCGAAAATCGTTATAATGAACTGATAAATCCGAAACCTAAAATCAACCCTCGATTCTAATAAAGCAATGTAGAAAACCTCGAAGGAAAATAACCTAATCCCACAATCAGATACGAAATGGTGAATCAGGAAAAAGGAAATTTAGAAGTGTAATCTTGAAATCAATATTCGTCGGGGATTTAGGAATCGAGAAATGATGCAACAAAAAAGTTCAAAACCCTAATTATAGCAACATAGTGGCATTACCTGAAACTTTTCTACAGGAAAAAGGGAACAAATAGAAGAAGTTGAGGTGAAGAGAGATGTTAGGGTTTGAAGGAATGAGGTTTTTGTGGAGATTCAGAAAGATCGAGAAATAGAAGCAAGGTGGAAGACGTTTAAGTTGGGGTTTTAAAAATTTATAAAGTTGGTTTCGGTTCGGTTTCTAGTGATTTTCTATAACAAACCGAACCAAACCAATTATATATCGGTTTTCTGTAATTGTAAACCAGTAGGTCCAATAAACTTATTTAAAACCGAACCGAACCACTGGATCAGTTCGGTTCAGTCGGTTTTCGGTTTTTATTTTCACCCCTACTGAGTTGGTAAGGAGATTGCAGCAGATGTTGAATCCGTCATAAATCATTGAGTGCGGAGGTTATTCTTTAGATTAAGGAAGTAAGAAGCTTGATAACTAGTCCCGCATTTTTAAAATCCTTTGAAACTGCTTTCTCAACACTACTCATTGCATTCACGTTTAATTCTTGTTTCCATTAGCATTCAAATTTACTTACTGTTAGCATTCAAAATCAACCACAAAACCAACTCCAATTCCAATTTTACTTTACGCATAAATCTCAAGTTAGAAGTACTAGTACTAGACGTCAATCCCCGTGGAGAATGATAAAATATAAATACTTATTACTTGCTGTATTCTGACCGCATATACTTGTATGTATGTGATTCCAAGTTACATTTAGCAATAGGTTAAGCTCTTGATCCCCTGTACATTTATATTAGTACTCGAAATTGTGAGACCAATTGTTCAGACTTGATCCCCTATTATAGTTTAATTATTGATATTGATTTTAAGAAGTAGATAAGGGAGTGTGTATCTTGATTAACTAACTAAGAAAGGCATTGAGATTATTTTTAAGAGCGGCGGTTGTCTAAGTTAGCTTGGGTCGAATGACAATCCACCTATTGTTTGCTTGCCATCAACCTTGAAAAAGGGGATGGCAAGAGTTTGGCTTAGCTATTCTCACTAGGCACTACATTGACTAAGGTATTTTAGAGAGAAGTTAGGAATAACTTTCTCACTAGTTTTTTACGCATTGTTTATTTATTTTGAAAACCCACGGGCAATGTGCTGGCAGATTGTTGTTAAGTCCTCTGAAGGAGAGCTTAAGGTACAATATAGTAAGGATTAGTAATTCGTGACAACTTGTCTTACGAAATCTGGTAGCATGTTGCATTAACCTTTGTCATCTAGCATTAGCGACATTTAAATGAAGTTGGTTGATATATGTTATAAGTGTAGGTGATTTTACTTTGTAATGTTGAATTAATCATTAACGTATGTGTCGGTTAGCTACCCACATATGCAAGCATCTGACAACTTCGGAAGAAGGAGTCAGTGAAAGATCCAACAGGTCACAATTAGCCAAATATGGAGTCTTTTGCATCATTAAAAGTAGTTAAAGTTAACCTTGCTATTGCTTATGCCACCTAGAGTAAAAAGCAGAGCTCTACAGCAGAAGGTGGGTGTTCCTAGTCAACAAGTGTGGAAGCATTTGTTAAGTTAAAGAAGTACGATGTAGAGGTCAACAGTATCACATGATTAATATAAATGCAACTATAGTCGCACTAGCATCATTTGCATATGCATTTATATCTATGTAGCATTCACCAACTCAAAATCCCATCAGCATTGTTTAGATTCTGTATTGACTCTCAAATTTACACCTATTAATTATAAATTCCATGTGGAGAACGATAAAATAAATACTTATCACTTGTCGTTATTTGACTACGTATAGTTGCACATGCCTACGATTTATTACTTAACGGTTAAGAATAACATCTTAAGTTTGAAATCATTTTAGAATAATATACTTAGTTGAACTTACATCACATCGGTCAGCGCTGGATAATAATTACATTGAGTCGCAATGGAAGTTGGGCTCAATGCGAATGAAAGCAGAAGCGAACATTTGTTAGGCCAAGTATGACAGTTAATTCTTATCGCATGATTCCTTCATGCACATTGCTAACGCATTCCATGAGTACCTTAGTTGTGCCTTTCTCTCTCGAATTATTTACACTTAAGCTATTTTCTTTAGTTTTACTCACAAGATAAACTCAATCAAAACCCCATTCGTTTACTTATTACTTAATGGAGACTGGGTATACTTGGCGAGTGCGAGTTCATTTGTACACGACGCAATCTGGTTTTATCGAAGTCATTAATCGATGAGTAATTAGTTGACAAAGGAATGAATAGGGTGTTGTAAGGGTATTATTTTATGGGAAAGCCTTATCCCTTATGAGTCTGAAGCTTTCTCCCAAGTCGGTTTATTTGGTGAGATCTTACACTTTGGTGAATAAGATGGTTGTAAATTTATCCCCTAAAGTATCTCAAAATTAAACTTTTAAGATGATATTTGGCCCTAGACCATTACTTCTGGTTTATTTTATCCTAATTGAAAGACGATTGTTTATCATGGTGTCCCATGCAACTTTCCCTTGTTGGTTTTATTAGTTTTTGTTGGGCCATTTCTCAGATGTGATGAAGTTCAAGAATGTGTTTTGTACCCCTTTTTAAGAACAGTCTCTATAATCTATTTAACATTTTTTAATGCATATGGTTGTGTTTGGTCTCAAGCAAAAAATCTTATTCACATATTATTCAATTTAATAATGAAGATAAATATAAATGTCATAGAGTGACCTAGTGGTGAATAGAGCTTTAACTAATAAATATTGTAGGATTAGAAATTAGAGCAACCCACTAGAGTGTAGATTTTTGAGGTGATGAAGGGTTCAATCCTTCATAACTACTTGATTAGAAATTAATTTTCTGCCGGTTATCTTGACATCTAAATATCGTAGGATTAAAGGATATGTCATGGATAATAATTTAGGTATGTGTAAACTAGTACAAACAATCAAGAGTAAAAAAAAAAGGATAATTAGAACTAGTACAAACAACCGAACCCATGTATTATCGGTTTGAGTTAGGTTGGATTCTTTTGTTGGGTTAATCTCTCTCTCTTCTTTAAGACTCAACTTATAGCCCATAAATATGTATAACAAAACGAAAAAATGCATGATATTATATTTCAATCTAAGTTATCTATCTTTTTTTAAGCACAAATTGGACTCGGATAAATAAGAGTCAAATATTGATTCTTGGGATCGAACATGTGACCAAACAATGAAATTATCAGGCCACTGACCTATTTAGTATCTAAGTTATTTTATCATATTAGTGCACGTTCCTTATTATCATGTTAAGAGCATATCTTGTTAATTAATATTATATAATTGTATAATATTATTAGTTTAAGTTGATTGCCTTTAAAAAAAGGTTTACTAAAAAATTGAGTAAAAAAATTATAAAATTATAACTTAACCGAATTCTTATCATTTGAATTGAGTGTTTGAATTATCGTTTTTCTTTGTGCACTCAGATGTGTTAGAATTCTCATACTACTTTTTATTGGAAATGCATATATTCTTTGGAAAATAATAAGCTTAGAAACATGAGAGGGTTATTTGTTTGACATATTTAGGTAAGATTTAGTTTTATGATTTATTAACTCTTCGAAAATCTATATCAAAATGAATTTTTACTAATTCCTTCTCATTTTTATTTTTAAAAATAACTCTAATTTTTAATTATTCATTTATAACTTCTTAATCATTTCTAACTACCCATTTTTAATCATTCATCTCAAATTAATCAAAATAACTTATTTTTAACCACTCATTTTAAATCATTTTTTTAACTATTAAAAATAACTACTCATTTTAAATCTATATTTTAACAAAATTTTGACTCTAATTTTTTTACACAAAAATTATATTCAAACAAATTTTTTACTACAATTTTTAATTTTTGACTACTTAATATAAATTTTTAAACTAAATTCTATTTAAATACGTGAAACAAACCAGAACCAAAAGAGAAGTGAAAGGTCATTTCTGACGTGTTTGTTAGCACCACGTCATATGACAGGTGTCACATCATTGATTGGATTGGGTCCCATCAGTACGGATATTGCGTTTTGGAATTTTTTTGTGAAATTCTTTATTAATTATTATTATTTTAATTTTGTGGCAATCTGGATTTGATTGATTTTTTGAAAAGTTATTTTTTTTTTCTAACTTTATGATTAGATTTATTTATTTATTATTTATAGTACTAAAAAGCATGTTTATTTATTATTCTAGTATTCAAAATTATATTTAATTGCAATTACTCATTGCTGCTTCATTCCCTACTGTCTGCTTCAAATCATTTTATTTTCAATAATTATTTTTAAATATATAAATATATTTTAAACAAAGTTTAATTAAAAATTTAATGTGTACAAAAATATAAATATTTTCTATAAATATTTTAACATTTTTTTTGGGTAACCAATAAGTAAAAGTTAAAATGATCAAATATTTAAATTGAAGCTTCTAGAAAATATTTAACCAAGCAATAAATTTATTTTAGTAGATAAAAAGTATATAAATATTTATATTGAATAGGTTTTATAATTTTTTTTTCTTTGAAAACGAACATTAATTTATCATTAGAAAATTGAGATGAATGATTCACTTTTGCTTCAGTTTAAAGTAAAGAGAGTTCTTAATTCTGGGTAAGAACTTGCACATAAATAATCTTTTTCTAGTGTAAAATATATATTCATATATATATATATATATATAATTAATTGAAGATATTAATAATATTTATCTATGTTTATATTTAATTGGATGAAATTATAAATTTAAGATTAAATGAATTTACCATATTAATGATTTTCAATAATGTTAAGTTTTTCTTGTCAAAAAAAAAAAATAATAATGTTAAGTTTTTAAAATTAGTTGAATGCAAGAAAAAAAGTTTTTAAAATTAGTTTAGAGAACAAAATGGAGGACTACTTTGAAGAAAAATATTTTTAAACAACTTAAGTACCGTGTAGCTAAAGAAAAAAAAAAGGTCAATTAAGCAGTAGCTCAAGCGGCATCAATGCACACCTAATGACCGATCTTAGGTTCAAGTCTTTCCTACCCCCAATTATTATAATCTAAAAAAAAAAAAACTAAAGAAAAAAAAGGATATGTTGCTTATATTTAATCTATTTATTTTATTAGAGATAAAAAAAAAAAAAAAGGTGGGGGAGAGGTCCCATTAAATGGGAGTAATGTAATGGTGAATGATTGTTTTGGAGGGCCTTGAAAAGACCTGTTGGGCTGAATGATGAAATTTCCCAAAAGTAACACTACACATCACTTCCACAAGTAACCTACTTTTTCATTTAAAAATATTATAATATGCTTGTAATACAATATGATATGAAGTTTGATTTTTTTTTTTTTTTGAACCAATATGAAGTTTGATTTTATTGATATAAAACTTCTTAGATGTTAGTTCATCTTAAAATATGAAGTAGAGAAAGTTTGATGTTAGATGGTGAATTCTTTAATAAATTATGAATTCATTCAAATATGATTTGTTATGCAGTATTCTTAATTAAGATTAAAATAAGATTATAGTCTTTAATCTAATGTATATTAGTCTTCAAATCTTTGAATCATTAGGAATAATTGATGCTTTATTGGCAATTTCAATTCATTATAATTCATCCCAAATTCTTTTATTTTTCAAATTGTTTCTTAATCTATTTCATCAATCGTTTTTTCTTAATTTTTTAATTTTACGGTTCCCAAAGACAAAATAATTGCCCAACAAGCTTTTAACAATCAAGTTAATTATATATTTCAAATTCATCTAGAATGTTGAATAAATTTGTTGACAAATAATAGTTGATCAAATGATTGCTAAGAATAGTTTTTTTTTCTTTTTTACAATAATTTTAATTTTTAAAAAAAGTATAGCTAAGCATTGCTAAGAATAGTTTAACCACACAATAAAAGAGTTTTTGGTAAAAAAAAACAAAATCTACAAAAGTGGGAGACATGTTAATTAACCTATCTATGGATCTAATTGTGAACCTATTTAAAGTGTTACAAAAAAAAGACATCTCTTTCCAAAAAAAAAAAGACATTTAATTTGTTTACACACTTTTATGGTCTATACATTAATAACATATTTTTATCAACACAATAAGAGATTTCATCAAGAAAAAAGATATTCATTAATTGAAAGATTATATAATGGGTTAAAATATTGAATAAACTTTAATTAAGATTTCATTTAATTAAATATCACTAAAAATACATTAAAGATTAATTATAAAATACATAGTTAATAAATAATTCAATTATTGATTTTTGGGTTGTTAAAATTAACTAGAATTTAATTAGGTGTGTTAACCTCATCTAGTCACGTGCACTCATTTTAATTAGCTATAAATATGTGACATGCATCTCATTTAACCCTTAAACGTGGTTGATCAAAGTTCCCAAAATTGAGAGATTAGTTTTCAATTTTCTAAATTTTTTAGCAATTAGAAAAATCAATAGAATTCAAACACTACTACAATTTTAGCCTTCCATGACAGTTATTTCAATCCATAAATTTTAAAAAATCTAGAAACTGTCATAAAATATCTAAAAACACAAGTATTTGTGGAAAATAGATGAATTTTAAGTCATTGGAGTTTTATGATAGTTATTGATATTTAGATAATTGTCATAAAACAATTGTAATGACATTGTAATAATTGTCATAGAAATTTTTACTTTTTTCGTAAGATTATGAAAATTTAAAAATTGTCATAGAAAATAAATATTTGTAAGTTTTAAAATTTTATTGTATTTTGTTATTTATTTTTTTATTTTATCTAAGTTACTGAGTTTCTTATTAAAATAAAATCTAAAAAAAGAAAAGAAAAATGATTTTTTAAGTTAAAAAAAAATTTAGAAATTTTTTTTGCCATAATATTATTATTTGGTAGGATCGTCATACAATAAAAATAAATTACCTTGTTTTTCATTTAAATCATTTAAAATACAATTGTGAAACTAGAAAATTTATAGGAATGTTTTTTTTAGAACAAATTATAGGTAGGTTTAGATTTACTTTGTTAGACTAGAATATTCAAAACAATTTGATTTAAGTATTTTTTAGACAAAGAATGAATGAAAAGGAAAGGAATTAAAAGAGATTTTATTTGGACTCATTTTAAAGTAAAAATGAAAGATGAAAGTTGGAAAAATGAAAAACCCATTTTAAGTTTTTTTTAAAAATAAAAATGTCAAACAAAAGCACCTATACTTCAAACTTCAATAGGAGGATTTGTGCTTTAAACTTTAATAAGAAACAAAAGTGAAATTCATTGGGAGTTAAAGGGACTTGAGGGATGGAAATTGATAGACCATTTAAACTTTAAAAAGATTTATAATAAATTTAAGAAATGGAGCTTTGGTTGTTTGATTAAAGAAAATAAAAGATGGAAAATTAGAATTTGAGTTAAATCTCATTTAAATTTTAAAATAATAATAAAAACCAATTTAGAAAAGCAATTAAAAACAAAAAAAGAAAAACCACTCTCATTTATCTTCTTCTTCATCTTCCCCAACTCAAACCCTAGCTTCATCCTTAACCCCAAGGAGTCACCACCGCCGATCTACCCTGTCATCGCCGATCTGCACCTGTCGCCGTCGCAAGCTGCGCCTCAGGCCAACGAGCCACGCTCGCACGCCTCTTTTACTCGCGTCGAGTAGTGGCCACCGTCCATGCCTTGCTCCCTCGCGCGCGCAATCTTGGGCAAACGAGCAGCAGCCTAGTCGCGACTTCACACCTTAGCCACGGTGTCACGCCGAGCACCCGAGCCTAATCGTCGATTCCATCCACACGTAGGCCCTACCTCGCGCGTTCGCGGAGTTGCAACAGTATGGGTCTACGCGTGCGCGCCCACTACCACCTCGCACGCTCTAGAGCTGTGCACCGACGCCAAACTAGTAGCCACAACCCCTGTAGCTCGACTTTTCAGCCGTGTTGGGTTCCTTTGGCTCAGGTTTTGGGTATGAATCTCTAATTCGATGCTATTTTTGGTACAACTTATTTTTCGGGATGAATTACGTGACTAATATTTTGTTTGGAGTTGTTTGGTGAAGCATTGTTCTTTGTTGGATCTCAAGAAGTGGGTGCGTGTCTGTGATTTTGGTTGGTTTTGTGTTTCACCTCGCATTGGACAGCCAGGTGAATTTCAGCTTTGGGTAAGTTTCTAACTCGATCCCGTGGTTAAGCTTAGAGATTGAATTGACTAATTTTTTTTATATGTTTTTCATTTTCAGTATTGAATGGGAAGGAATAAGTAGCTTGAAAAATGAACCTTTGGAACTTTTGTTGTCTTGTCTCTAGACGGTGTATTTTATGGAAATTTATTTGTCTTTACATTTTGTTGTCTTTTGTTGTGTTACCGAAAGTTCTCACTTGGTGTATAACTACTTAGTTTGCTTGCAGGATATTTTATTGTTGTCCTTGGTGAAGGGGATAACACAATCGTGAGGATTGAGAGTGAAGTTTAAAGGTGAAGTTTAAACGGAAGATTAGGCTTTATTTAGAAAGTTGGTGAATGGTTAAATGAACTTATTATTTCTTTATAAATTTGGTTCATTTACTCTCTTTGTCTTACGAAATAGAAACTCTTTAATGTAGGCGCTTTTGGAAAATCATCAACGGGATACTTAATTTGGAATCATAGGAGGGAGTCGTTAGAAGGAGATATAGTACTGAACGTTATATATAGTTGAACTTATACATGTATATATATAATATATTATTTTGGAAATTTAGACCTGATCTAAGGACAAGTAATGTGGTTTGTTTCTTTTTGGTGTTGTACATTCGATGTTTATATTTAGGAACACTAGAAATAGCTGTGGGTGATTTTGGTTGTAAATTTGCTTGTAAAATTGTCAATAAAGTAGGGTGTTCAAAAGATACAGAAAAGATGTTTTTTTTACACATAAATGACATTTGATAGCTTGGAATTGCAATAGATGTTTTTCAATTATTTTAATTGGGACATTTTGTTTGTGTAAGCAAACCATATTTAACCTCTTCGACTCTTTATATTTGCAAGGTTTGAATTTCGGGTCTGAGTGTAGAATATATTATAGTGATTTTTCTTTCTTATTGTATTGTGAAGTGTAGAAGAAAATTTTATTTATTTCAGTTCTTGTCCACCTTTCCTCTTGTTTCTCTCTATCTTTCGTCATGAGCATCAATTTATATGTGAGAGCAAGCACACGAATCTATAATTTCTCCCATTTGTACAAAAACTGGAAAAAAATCAATCAATTTGCTACTTAATATTGGGCTCAATTTGGAAATGATTTTGGGTTGTTTACTTTGTACAGAAACTCGAAGAGAATCTGCATTCGTATGAATAAATGATGACAACTCAAGTCAACAATATTAAAAAACCGAACACCTTTCCTCTTCCTCCATCCTATCGGTATGTGCATCTTCAATTTTTCATTACAATAATTATTTAAGATCATTATAAGACTTATTTATTTTATTTGTTAGATGATTTTCATTTTCTCTATAAATGCATATCCTTTCACATTTATATAGGATAGTGAATCTAGTGAAAAAGGAAATTGAGATGGGTATTTGATGATTGTTTCTTTTTGCCAACTCTAATTTTCTCTGCATATGTTTTTCTATACTAATAAGTGCCTAAAATACTCGGTTTCAAAGAAGAGAAGCTCAAGTTGATATATTGTGTGCTACAAATAGATAAGCAATACAGTTTAGAGACAAATTTTATATAACTTTGCTACGGATAAGCAATACAGTTGCAGGCATATAAGTAAGTAAGTCTATTTCTTACTTCTAAATATAGTTTTAATGCATTTTTAATAGTGTTTATATCATGCAGTTATTGTGGTAGCCTAGAATGAAAACTGAGGCAATTTCAAGAGTTAGTAAGTTATGATACAATTTAAGTTTGGTCTTCAATAATTTTCTCGATCTTATATTAAATTACATGTTTAGGGTTAGTAGTCTTCTCTATTTGAGTATATTCTCAATGACTTTGTACTTATATTGTGAAATTTACATAATAATATATTTTTTAGCATTTTGTTTTTCATTCACTTAAAGTTGTATAATTATATTGTGTAGGTGCTTTGTTCAATGTAATGATCGTTTTGCATAGACAGTTATCGTCCAAGCTATCAGTTATCGTATAAGTTGTTAAAGTATTCGAGTTTCATTCTAGGTTTTATGTAACATTAATTGTAATTTCACTTACAACTTTTATATATAAACTACTTTATATAGAACTTGTTAAGATATAAATGAAATTTGTTTGACTTTTATGTGGACTGTGATATTATTTATTAAATTCACAATTATTGAAAAGTTTAAATGGTGCTTTTGAATCGATAGGTTTAATTGTAATTAATATGAATCAAATGAATAAATTAATGAAATATTTTCAGTTTTAGGATTTTAAAATTGTCATGGTATACCTGTTATGACATTTTTAAGCAATTAAGAAATAAAAATCCTGACTATTTTAATTGTCACGAAATCTAATCTATGATAATTTAAAACTGTCAAGAAATAGAAATTAGAACTATTACAACTATCATGAAATATAAATTCATGACAGTTTACGATTTAATTTTATTTGGAAAAATAGCTCTATTTTTTAAAATTTTCATAGTAATAAAAGTTAAAATTGTTAAAATAACATAAGTTATGACAATTATAAAATGTCATAAATAGATATCACTTTTTTTTCATTGTTTGATGACAATTTTTAACTGACTTGAAAAAATATTTATGACATTTTTCTTACATGTCATGGAAGATTTACTATGATAGGGGATACTATGACAAAATATAATTTTGAGAATAATTATCATGATAAGTCAACTATGAAAATTAAAAGTTGTCGTAGAACAAAGTAAAGAACAAACAAGCTTATGTGGATAGCTGGACGATACTTGCTTAATTAAATTAGATTTCAACTTAACATGCAATCATTTAACAACCCTCTTATATCCTAGTACATGCTTCTATAACGCCGTTCCCTTAACCTCCGCCATCTAAATTTAGCCAGTCATGCTTTTTATGGATATGATTAACTTAAATGAAGCAAAAGATATAACAGAAGATTAAACTAAGAAAAACTAGAATTTATAAAGATTGGTGTCTATGCTATAAAAATATGAATTGCAACAAAGAAAGAAAAATCTAACAACTAATACAAAAATAAACAACAAAGCTAAGACAAACTAAGATAAGTTGGCAGTGGCTGCTGAAGGGTACAAATTGTTTCACAAGGAATCACAAACTTCTTCGAAACTCTCCTCTTGATTGTAGAAGACAAACTCCGAAAACGGACACCCCTTTCCTCTTCATTCTTCTCCTTTTTAAAGACTTTTGAGATGCTTAAGGACCAATAAATCATATTTGGAGTTGAAAAAGATCTTTTATTTTATATCAGAATTGGATTTGAAAATATATTTTATTGGATTTTATCTTTTTGACAGCATATCACCTGATTCTCGCGATTTGGTCTTGAAAGATCTTGTGATCCTACAACTTTCAAAGCATCTGACATCGCATTCTAACCTTCTACTTCTCCTTTGATTGTGAAGCTTGAAGCATATCTTATTCATGCACATATGGTAGTCTTCTAGAGAGAATTGGAGTTTCTAACATTTAAGTACGAAAAGTGCTCGACATCTATATTTTACTCTAAAAAGCTTTAGTTGTTTTCCTTAGTTTTTTCATCATAAGCCCTTAAAAGTTATATGCATGATATTTATATAAATTTTCTATCTTAATGTTATTCTAACTCTATGAATCACTCAAATTAATGTACAAATCACTTAGAATTCATTAAGATAATATCCTAAATAACTCTTTAATCTTAGAGTTATTAACGATATGTAATTGTTGTTGGCAATTCCTTTCCCGACAAGGTTTTTCTTACTCTCTTCTTGACGACAAATTTTATGTCAATTATTCTTTTTCGTATGACAATTTGGCAATTTCTGACGTTTTCGGCTATCGGGAATTCAACTGCTTTTTGTAGTGTTGCCTTCTCTCTTTGTGACTCCAAGGAGTTGGTTAGTTTGTTATTTTGATACTCTTATTTGATTTCTCAGCAGGGAGAGTGTTGATATGATTTAGTTTAATGTTTAATATATGTAGTTTAGTCTCAAAATTTATTTTTTATTGATATTTTGGAATTAACTTTTCTCTATTTAATTGTCTTTTGAATAACACCCTTAGTCAAAGTCATTCGATGAAACTTGTTAAATTTAATTATTTGCATGTATTAGTTTGGATATTGTTTACGTATTAAAGTTTATGATTCAAATATGATAAAGTTATCCGACATCCAAATCAAAATTCTTCCTATGTATGAAAGCTTACTTTTGAATTGGACAATGGCAAACTTATAAAGCTAAAATTCTTTTAGTGGAGTTCCTACAAGTGAGAGACTTTAGTATTTTCAGTTTGCAAATATGGGGAAAGATTGATCCAACCCAAAGCAAAGTAAAATTAGAAAAGTCCAATGCTCTAATTTTAAAGTATTTCGCATGCATGTTTTATGAAGTATTTTGGTAGTATATTAGATATAAGATCGATATACCATGTTCAAGTTTTTACATTAGAATTCATGATTTCTTTTTTGAAAAGTAGAGAGTTTTTCTAGACTATTCATTTCATTATCAATTGATATTAAAAGTTTATAAAGTCCAAATATAAATTTGGTTAAAATAAATTAAGATTCGATTAAAAAATGATGAATCTAAAGATATGATTATTTTGAAATACAGGTCGATGATCCTACTGTTGGACAAATCTTAAATTCCCACATCATCAAATAATATTGAACTAAAAGATATAAAAATGTCAAGGTGAGCTAAATTCATCAAGCATAATATAACTTTGTGATGCCTTGCAGTCAAGAATGAGCAGTCAATTAACAGGAACAATGAACCAAACGATAGATGTGAGAGGATAGAGATCCTCGAATGAGAGAGAGAAGATGAAGAAGAGAAGAAAAACGCAACAATGCTAATTTTTATTTATCTCACGGATTAGGCATTAAGCATTGTAAACAGCCCCTTTTATGGAAGAAAAATAAGGGGAAAAAAATGCATGGTCCTATCAATGAGTGACAACTCATTTACATTTGACATAGACCATTTAGCAAAAACAAAGAAGAAGAGTGAAGTGTTTTTAACTCAATATTTCAACAAATCCTCTCCTGAGCTGAGAACACCAGAAACTCAAAAAAACTTTGTCAATATGTCAATATTTCTTACCCAACTCCTAACTTTAGAAGCTCCCACAGGTAAAGAAATCTGTCACTTCCCATGGCCTTAGTCAAAACATCAGCTGGATTATGTTCCGTTCCTACCGTGTGAAGAACTACTGTTCCACTTTCAACAACATCTCGAATGTAATGAAATTTCACATCGATATGCTTTGTTCTTCGATGGTGAATAGGATTATTTGATATAGCAATTGCACTTTGGTTGTCGTAGTGAATATCAATGCAACATTCTTCTCCAGTCATTTCTGCAACAAGACCTTTAAGCCAAATTGATTCCTTTACAGCTTCTGTAAGAGCCATATATTCGGCCTCAGTCATTGATAATGCCACTACTGCCTGCAATGTAGATTTCCAGCTAACAACATTTCCATACAAATAAAAAACATAGCCCGTGAGTGAACGTCTTTTATCTGTATCTGCTGCATAGTTTGAATCAACGAAACCTACTACTTTTAGCACATCATCTTCATTCCTTGAATACATCAGTCTTCTTGACAACGTGTTACTTATGTATCTCAGAACCCATTTGCAAGTGTCCCAGTGTGCTTTACTTGTGTTAGCCATGAGACGACTTATAACGCTCATGGAATGTGCAAGTTCTGGTCTACAAGAAACCATGGCGTACATAAGGCTTCCTACTAGATTTGCATATGGAATGCCTTTCATCTCAGCCTTCTCTTCAAGACTTGTAGGACACTGCCTAGAGCTTAATTTGAGGTGCTGAGCCATTGGAGTCTTGGCAAGCCTCTTCGACTTATCCATGTAAAACTTAGCGACAACCTTTTCTAAATAGCTTTTCTGTGAAATATGTAAGGTATTCTTGGTTGTATTTTGTTCAAGTTCCATCCCCAGTATTCTTTTTGCTTTGCCCATGTCTTTCATTTCGAAAGTATCTTTGAGCTGCTGCTTCACTTGAGCAATCTCATCTTTAGAATTTGAACACATCAAAATGTCGTCCACATAGAGAAGCAATATTACAAGATTTCCTTGATGAATGTCTTTTCTATATACGCAATTGTCAAAACTGTTGCGTTTGAAACCATTTGACACAACTACATTGTCAAAACATCTATTCCACTGTCGAGAGCTTTGCTTTAGGCCATATATTGCCTTTTTAAGCAAGTAAACTTCTTCTTCTCTATTCTCAACTTCAAAACCAGCAGGTTATGACATATAAATTTGTTCATCAAGTGCCGCATATAGGAACGCAGTTGTCACATCCATCTGTTCTAACTCTAGATTTTGATGAACTGTTATTGACAACATAACTCTAATCGATGTGTGTTTCACGACTGGAGAGAAAACTTCATTGAAGTCAACACCTTCCTCTTGAGTGTATCCTCTTGCGACCAACCGGGCCTAATATCTAGGTTTCTAAAAACTATTGATGCCGGGCTTTAACATGTATAACCACTTACATGACACAAATTTTTGCTTGTTTGGTTTAGGAACTAAAATCCAAGTTTTTTTCTTGATCAATGATGTGTATTCTTCATTCATTGCATCTATCCAATGCTTTGAATTTTGCGATTTCAAAACTTGTTTGTAAGTCTTTGGCTCATCATCAGCATATTGCTCAAAACAATTCACGGCATAACCTGCAAAATCAATATCTTCAAATCTAGAAGGAGGTCTGATAATCCGTCGTTCTCTGTCTCTTGCTAACTTATATGAATCTAATTCATTTACTGGTTCAATAAAAGCAGTTTCTATATTTTCATCTTTATTGAAATTTGGACCTTCAACATCTGCAGTTTGAGCAACATTTTCTTGAGATCTCTTGTTTACAGCTACACTTTCTAACTCAATCTCAAATTTGTTTTGCTCTTGTGAGTTTTGTTTTTCTTCAATCTCTGTCCAAGGCATTAACTCCTCATTAAAAACATCATCTCTGCTTACAATGCATTTAGCTCCATCCTCTTCTAATTGCCACAGTTTGTAGCCTTTCACTCCAGCTGGATAACCAATGAAAATACATTTCTTGGCCCTTGGATCTAATTTTCCTTTCTTCAAATGTGCGGAAGCAGCACACCCAAATGTTCTCATATGATCCAGTTTGGGTTTCTTTCCAGTCCACACCTCTTGTGGGGTTTTAAAATCCATAGCACTCGAAGAGCTTCGATTTATTATGTATGTTGCAGTATTGACGGCTTCTCCCCAAAATTCTTTTGGGAGTTGTGCATTTGAAAGCATACATCGAACCTTCTCCAATATCGTTCGATTGTATCTTTCAGCTAATCCATTTTGCTGTGGCGTGCCAGGAACCATGAGGTTTCTCATGATTCTATTTTCTTTACAAAACTTATCAAAATTCAGATTTAAGAACTCCAATCCATTATCAGTTCGCAGAGTCTTTATGGTTTTTCCAGTTTGGTTTTCAAGTAACTTTTTCCATGCAACAAATTTATCATATGCTTCATCCTTAGACTTTAATAAGTAAATCCAGATTTTATGAGAATAATCGTCAACTAGGAGTAGATAATACCTTGCTCCTCCAGGAGTTGAAGTTCTTGTAGGTCCCCACAGATCAAAATGCACAAGCTGAAGTAACTCTGCAGATTTTGAACTTGATCTGTTGAAACTCTTCTTGGTAGATTTTCCAAGAATGCAATGCTCACAAATGGTATTGATTCACACTTCTTTGTTCCAATCAATCCTTGTTTGTGTAATTCTTGTAGCCCCTGATTGCTTAAATGAGCGAACCTTTTATGCCATAGTAATGAGCTCATCACTTTAGATGTCAAAGTGGATGTATTTGCTTCAGCTACAATGGCTTTCCCAAGTAAGATGTACAATCCATCTTGTAGTTTTCCTGTCAGCTTAACTTGAGAATTCTTTGAGATTGATAGCATACCTTGCTGTGATGTGTATGTATATCCATCTCTATCGAAAACTCCAAGTGATATGAGGTTTCTTTTTAAGTCTGGAATGAAACGAACTCCAGATAATATTTTCGTTGATCCATCAACTAGCTTTAGAAGTACATTTCCGACTCCCTTTACACCACAACTTTGATTATTGCCTAACCTTACTCTGCTAGATTCACATTCCTCAAAACTGATAAAATATCCACGATGAGGAGTCATATGGAACATACAACCTGAGTCAAGAACCCATTCATAGTCCTTGCTTTCAGTATCGTTTACAACCAAGACTTTTGCAGATTCATATCCAGTTAAAAGATTTACTGATTCTTTTACCTCTGGTTTTGTAAACAATATTCCTTTTCTCTTCAAAGTTGGACACTCCAATTTTGTGTGCCCATGCTTTCTGCAGTAATTGCAAAATGACTTTTCTTTCGAATTTACGTTTGATGATGGAGAAGAATTATTGTTCTTACCAGTTTTTGAACTTTGTTTCTGTCCCTTTGAAGAATGATTCTTGAAAACCTTGTTCTTGACAAATAAAACCTCTGATTCAATCTTCTCCTTCTTTAATTCTAACTCCTTCAACCTTAGGCCATTTACAATTTGATCAACAGTTACAGTATCTCTCCCATATTTCATAGCGGACCTGATTTCTTTGTATTTATCTGGCAATGAGTTCAGTAAGATTACTACTTGATTCTCGGAGTCTGCCTTCTCGCCAGAATTCGCCAAATCGGTACAAATCTTGTTAAATTCATCAAGATTTTCTTCCAAAGGCTTTGATGAATCCATCTTGAACCCGAAATACCTTTCTTTTAGGTAAATTTTGTTGCTAAGAGTTTTCAAAATGTATAATTCCTCAAGCTTCTTCCAGAGTTCTGCAACGCTTTCGATTTCACTAACTCTTCTAAGAACATTGTCTCCAAGATGAAGGATAATCGAGCTAAATGCAATATCTGACATTTCTTGTTTCTCTTCTTCGGTGATTGTTGATTTCGATTCTTCTTTTACTCTAAGAACCTTCCAGGCTCTTTGTTGAGTCAACAATGCTTTCATCTTTCTCTTCCAAAGGGCGAAATCACCATGTCCATCAAATTTTTTTTGTCTCAAACTTTGCTGACATCGATTCTTGATTTGTAAATCGCTAATCGAAGAAGTAAACAGCAATTCGATCTTCCTCGATTCTTCTATCTGCTCGCTCTGATACCAGATTGTGATGTCTTGCAGTCAAGAATGAGCAGTCAATTAACAGGAACAATGAACCAAACGATAGATGAGAGGATAGAGATTTGATGAACTCGAACGAGAGAGAGAAGATGAAGAAGAGAAGAAAAATGCAACAATGCTAATTTTTTATTTATCTCACGGATTAGGCATTAAGCATTGTAAACAACCCCTTTTATAGAAGAAAAATAGGGGGGAAAAAAATGCATGGTCCTATCAATGTGTGATAGCTCATTTACATTTAATATAGACCATTTAGCAAAAACAAAGAAGAAGAGTGAAGTGTTTTTAACTCAATATTTCAACAAACTTGATAAATCAAAAGTTTATGTATTCAAGTACCCTACTTTATATTTCTCCATATTGTTCTTCAATCCAAAAGTAAATAAAATAAGAGGAGATATAAGTTTTTATAGTAACGATTTTGTACTTTTATGTAGGTATAATTACTCATAAATGGAAGGTTGAGTCCGACGGTGAAATTGTAACACCCATAATTGGTTTTGGCGTTGTTTGTTGAGAAAACCCCTTTCCCAATTATGGCAATAAACATAAGTATAACTTGAGACATTAAAAGGAAAAATAATAAAAAAGAATATAAGAATTTATGTGAAAAACTTCCAAATCTAAGAATCTTCTCACCAACCTTAATTACATAAACACTCTTTTACAATCTTATACTACTCACATCATTCGGCCTCCTAACCATGCATTGGTCGGTTGAGGCTAAGGATATCAAGACATGCTTTTGTGATAGATTCCTAGTTTGAGATCATTGGAAAGTGCTTAAGCTAGAATACTCTTTGAAGTATCTCGGTGCCAAAATCTAGGGACGAGCTAGTGATGCCCCCAGTATAGAGGAGTAAAACTTCGATTTCCCGATTTTCAAAAAAAAAAAAAAAACAATGCATTGAAAAATAAAAAAAAGAAATTTAACTAGAGTCTATACACTTTAACTTAAAAGTGCTTATTACTATAATGTTTTGAAATCAAAAACACATTTTTTTTTATAGTACTAGAAAAGTATATACCACTTTTTTCAACTTTTTGATTCCTCAGACATTTTTTATTTCTTGCACCTTTCTCATGTACCGAGATAATCTTCTTCTAATATTTTACCAAAAATTTACCATTTTCCATATATTTATTTCATTAAATGTGCTACTTTTTGGAGAGATTTTTTGAATTTAGAAGAAATGCCAACCCTTGCAACTTCTTTCCCTCACTTTGGTGTCCCCTATGTAATTATACGAACTCAAAAGCTAAAAAAAATTCTTTTATTTCTAAAAAAAAAGAGAGGTGTGGATTTGATTAATTAAGATCATCAAACACCGTATGGCCTATAATAGTCAAGGGTTGAGACCACCAATCCTTAAATTACAATCTAAGTCTAAAATTACTTTTCTAATGTTTTGTGCCTTTTATACATAATTCAACATTCTCTTCTGATATTTTCCAAATCGAGAAAAAGAAATAGGAACAAAGAAACAGAAAGGTTGATGAAACATAGGCAAATCTAGCCCTTTAATCTCGGAACATGATTTTTTTTATTGATTCAACCTGTCCAACATATTCATACTCATATCCCTATTACACAAAATATAAACACAATCTTCAAATTCGTTTGAGTTATTCAATATATCTTTGGATTAGTAATTTATGACTGACATGGTTCGATGAAAAAAAGGTTAAATAAACCAAAATTATTGAGTCGGTGATAATCCGGTCCTATCTATTAGAGTAACACAATCCAATCCAATCCAATCCATATATTTTTTATTTGATTGAGTTGAGTGATTGAGATTTTTTTTAAAATAATTTGAATATATAGTTATTACTTACTTTCAATTTTTACATAAATCTAAATTCTCAAAAACATTTTATATTAATCAACATTATACTTCTATTTGGGTGTCCACAGGTTAGTTGGGTAGGATCGGATAGTTCATTTTGGTTAGTAATATATATTTTGCATAATTATGATTTTTTTTTTAATTTTAATTCAACAATATTTAGAAATTAAAATACTTAAACGGTTACGTCTTAGTTATTAGATTGTACATGATATTATTAGAGTTTAGAGCTGTGCTCTCATTTTATTTCATTCCTTTTAATTTTTTTTATGATATGCGGATGAAGAAGCACATGAAGAAAAAACCTAGTGAGAGAGAAATAGAAAACCTATGTAAATATGGAATGACAAGATCATTAAGAAAAGTGTCAAAAGATAAATAATAGTTACTAGCTGCATTGTCATTAACATTAATTGTGTACCTTTTTATTTTTTCAAGAGCTTATTAGCTTAAGAACTTCATGGTCAAGTAAGCTATCATGACTTAGAGCAATTCTATGCCAGATAAATTTGTAAAAAGAAAAAATTATAAAATTAGAAATAAATAAACAAGAATACTATCATGGAAAGTTATTGAAAACATTAGAATCACAAGAAAGTAAACATATAGAAATGAAAGATTGATGTAAAACATATCATATTAATGAGAAGAAAAAAAAAAGAAAGAAAAGTAGGGCCATGGAAGAGGGGGCTAAGTTTCAAGTGATAGAGATTGGAAGTTGATGCTAATGGTAAGCATTAAGATGTGGTTGGAATTAGAACTCATATCTTTGGACAATACATTACAAACCTTTGTTCACAAATCATAATCTCTCTTTAATTTTTCTAAGTGTCCCCCCGGACCCCCAACTCCAAACACATGGCTACCATCAATATCATACACACAAAATTTCAACTAAATCATTTTTGGTTTCTTAAATCCTTGTGCTTACTCATGTCATTTACTACTTGTTCCTCTAGGCCGTGAATCTTATAAACTAAAACTAGATTTTAGTATTTTATTCTAGGATTAACATTAAACCTAAAAATTAATTTAAATCTTAAGGAGTCAAACTATATTCATATTAGTTCTCCGGATATTTAGGCCCCGCTTGATAACCTTTTTTTTTTTTTTGAAATTTAAGCCTATTCTCACTCAAATTTTCTACAATGTGTTCCACAATTTCTACGATCTATCCATTTTTCTTAAGAAAGTAGGTGATTACTGGCCAACTTTTAAAAACAAAACAAATTTTTTGAAGTTTTTTTTTTTTTTTTTTTTTTTTTTTTTTTTAATTTTTGGTTTGGTTTCTGTAAATATAGGTGAGGGGTAGATAACAAGTATGAAAAAATCTATGATAAAATAGTTGTTGTAGGCTTAAATTTCAAAAACTAAAAACAAAAAAATAAATGGTTATCAAAACGGGACCTTAATAATGGTAAGCAGATTTGTATGAGTTTAAACCAAACTTATAATCAAGAAAAAGAAAGAAAGAAGGTTTGATGCTACATATATATTTATATAGATATTTGATTAAAAAACATTGGATTCCAGAAGAATGATAAAAATTGAAAAAATATATTTAAGAGAAGAGAGTATTGAATTTTGTATGGTTCACTCATATTGTCGTTTTGGTTTTGATTACACACTGCTTGTGTCTGCCGCACCTTTCTTAAATCTATATTTCAACGAAAATATGTATGTGATTCTGCACGCGCCTAAAGTTTTCTTAACATTACTTTTTTTTTTTGGATGACTCTTTATTTGGTCGAAAATACATGCTTAGCTAGTTGAAATATGCTTAGTTGATATTTTATTTTAGTTAATGAACTTGAGATCCTTAACATAGTATATATTAGAGATTTCAAGCCTTGACTAACCACGTCGAATCTAGAGTGTCCATCTCAAATATAAGACATTATTAGTTTTCTTTATAGATTCAACTATTGGATCTTTTCTCACATTTCAATATTATATTCTAAAACAGTTTGCAAAAAATGATTCTAAAATTATTAATAATGCGTGTTTGGATAGAGAATTTTAAAAATAAAGTAGTAGTTATGAGGGGTTTGATAAAAATAAATGAACCATTTTTTGGATTGAAGGATTATGAGTTGTTGTAGCAGAAAAGTCATTTAGATAGAGAAGCTATGAATAAATGTGAAAGAAATCCTTATTTGAATTCAGAGATTATCAGTGCTTGTGTTATAAAACTTTTGTTTGGATTAATAAGTTATGAGTGGTTGAAGTATAGAAGTGACATTATGCCCAAAGAATTTATTACTTAGGGTTTATAGAGGGTTTTTTGGAATTGCTCTATACAAATGTGGAATTGAGTAAACATTTGAACAAACCACATCTATCCAAACATACTTCTAATGATTGGATGGCCCTATTTTTAAAAATAAACAAATAATCTATATAGTTAGCATCATCTTGTCAAACAACTGGGATGCATTCTTTTTTCCTCTGGGTGAAGTTGGATTCTTCACGAACATGTAGAGGATAGGCCGATTGATATGATTAATTAAGCCATTCAAATATTCATCACAGACAATTACACTTGTTTTATCATCAAAGACAGTGCATTTGATTGGACTTGTCGATACTAGAGTCAGTTGACACCAAATCAGAGAAATTTTGACAAATAATTCAATAAAAATAAATATAAATATAATAAATAAAGGAGGTTATATTTTCAAAAACTTATTTTTTCATCACACAATGAGCTATAGTTTTTTTAAGATCAACGTCATGGGCTTATTTTCCTTGGATCACGGAAGTAAGTATTTTTAAGAATAAATATTAAATATAATCCATAGAAGGAAAAGATTAGAGAAAACAAAGTTTAGTTTGGAAGTAGTGAATAAAGTAAAAACTTGCTATACTTATTCATGTTTAGGTGACACCTAAAATTTTATCTACTTGTGCCATATAATATCCTTATTTTCAATATTATTATTTTTCATAGAAATAAAATCTTATATGGTAGACAATACTATCACATGATAAAATGGAAGAGTCAGCTACACACAAACATGGATAAATATTTCTCTTCAAAACCTTAGAGGTGCCCCCAAACAAGGAGAGGAAAGATAATAGAGAACTAACATTTGTGAATATATATTAAAGGTAAGAAATAGAGCGAACAATATGATGGAAGCCACCTGAATTTTAATTTAAAACTTAATTCAGTCAACTAATTAAAACGTATGTGCAACTTTTATTATTATTATTTTTTTTTTGAGAAGGTATGTACAACTTTCATTAATTTTCGGTAGCTATGACAACTTCCATTATATGTACAACAGCTTCAATTATATGTACAAGGGACGAAAATCAAAACAAAATAAATATCATTTTATGATTCCATTTTTCAATAAATTATATGGAATAAAGTTGTTCTATATGGTGGAGATAGTCTAAATTGACTTAACTAGTTTAAATATCGTATGTACTTCTTTCTACTTCTCTCTACATATTTGTACATCATCTTCTTTTTCATTTCTTTTTATATAATTTTTCCACGAACCTTTGTCTTTTTCTATTTTTGATTTTTATAAACACGGGTAGATGACGTGAGAGAAAACAAAAATTTTCCTCTATATCTATTCGTATTAAAGTGAATTTATCAATGGACATATTTGCACTTGCCACAAGATTAAAATTCAACACGACCCAATTCGACAAATATTTAATTAACATATGTTTAAGTCAATTGTTTTAAACTATAGTTATAAAAATAAGCAATGTAATGGTTAGTCCTTTAACATGTATTAATTTATTTTCCAACAAAAAATTGGAAAAAAAGAGAAAAAGTTATTGGTAGCTTGATGTCAACTTAGGGGGAAATTATTCGAAGAGACTACGATTATAATATGGTTGTTGATTATTTATACTAGTGAAGGCCAGAAAGAAAAACTAAAAACTACTTTTCAATGCACATCCTAAAGATTTAAAAGAATGCCGCAACTAAAAGAAGTTGTATTAAATAATTTTCTCAAAAAAGAATGATTGATTTTTTTTTTTAATGAAAACAATTTAGGGTGGAAGATAGGAACCTATGATTTTTTGGTCGTTAAGTATATAATGATGGGGTCGAGCTACGGCTTTTATTGGCAAAAATACTTTACAATTATAATAAGTTTAAAAATATCATTTTTGTTTTAGATTAATTAAGCTGGTTGTGTTTTGGTCAATTTATTTATTAATGTTTAATTTTGATCTTTAAAGTTATTTCATTTCTTTCTCTTTTATTTTTAGGGAATTTTGCATGTATAACAAAAACTGGTAAAATATTTCCATCTATAGCATAAAATAAAAAATAATTAATTTGTAGCAGAAAATCCAAATTGATTTCTATCACTCGTTGAGTTTTATTAGTGATAGAATTCAATCAATGATAGATTCATTCTATCACTGCTTGAATTAATTGCTAATATTTAGGAATGAAAAAAATGTGAGGAAAAAAAGTATACTTTTTTTTTTTTAGATTACAACAATTGGAAGACTCAAATCCAAGAACTCATGCGTTAGGTGTACACTAATGTCGTTGTTTTTGAAAAATAAACAAAAAAGAGGACACTTCTCTTCAACAAAAAAAGAAAAGGAAGACTAATTTTGAATACCATTAAGTTAAAATTGAATAGAAACCAAATTAAAAAAATATCTCACAATTAAAGTATTAAAATTAGATATTTGAGAATCAAATAAAACAAAATTAGAATTCAGAGATCAAATTGATATTTTAACCTTACAATAAATGTCTACATATATATATAATGTTATTTTATTACATATAACACATGCTCTTTTTTCTTGGACAATCTAATAATATAATATATAATTTAATAATTGAAAGGGAATTTATCCCCTATAATATATTTTTTTGCTCTTCATTATAATTATAGTACATTTTTTTAAAATAATTCAATTCATAGCACATTTTGTCCAAAATTCATATTATAACATTATTAGACTCCTATTAGTTTAACGGATAGACTTTAGGCTTTTATCAGTTGGACTGATAGACTTTAGACTTCTATCAAGTTCAACTCATAGACTTTTATCGGTTCAACTGATAGATTTCAATCGATTTTAGATGATTGGACAATGCAAAATTAATAGACTTCAATAATTTTTGTGCTACAAATGATAAGTTTGAGAATTATACGGGACACGAAATGTTTTTTTTTAATATACGTGCAAATCCTCTAATTAAAATGTCATAGGTTAGAATCTCTCTAAAATCCATTCCTTACTACCGCTCAATTTAAAAAATAAAAAATAAACACGTGCTTTTGTTTTCTTTTTTCTTTTTTAAGTTAGATAATTAAATTTGAAAGATTGTTTTGTTCAATGTGAAGCCGTCCACGAATTGACTTAACTCATAAAATATTCATTATTTTAACTTTAAACTAATTCATATAAATTTATAATTAAATTTAATTCAATCCATATGCACACAATTTGGATTGGGTTAGATCGAATTCATTTCAGGTGAATGATGCAAAATAAATTGAATTTTGAAACATTTATTGGGTTGGTTTGTATCTATCCAATCTTCATGATGTCCATTAGAAACACTATTTTCGTCGTTTAATATGAAAAGAGAAGTCGTTTTAGACTGCATAATATTTATTTTATTATTATTATTAAGAGTTGGATTTCTTATTCTTCAAGACAATTGGGGTCCAAAAAAACAGTATTGTCAAACCGACCAAAGCAATTTGATTTTTTCCCTTTACCTTTTTCCTTTCTTTAATGAATTATTTTCTTAGTTTTTGTATTTATCAAATTTGATTGTTTGAATTGAATGGGATAAGATCAATCTTTCCCATTGGAATTCAAAAAAAAAAAAAAAATAATAATAATAATAAATAAATAAAATATAAATAAATAAATAAATAAAAACTTCCACCTTTGATTCTATTTAAAATTGAATATTATAAATACAAGAATCAAAATAAAATGAAATTGAAAAGTTTCATGTATCAAATTGATATTTTAATCTTATAATAAATAAATATATATATGTTAAAATTTGAGAATTTACCATCAACAACATATTCTACCTCTTGTATTATATTTGTAGCATAATTTTTAAAATAATTCATCTATAGCATATTTATTTCTATCACTCACCTAGTGATAGTATATCACTCACCTAGTGATAGAACTCAATTTAGATTTCTATCACTGATAGAAAAATTAAGGAGTGATAGAATGAGTCTATCATTGATTGAATTCTATCACTAATAGAACTCAACAAGTGATAGAAGTCAATTTGGATTTTCTGCTACAAATGAAATTATTTTAGATTTTGTGCTATAGATGGAAATATTTTGCCTTTTTTTGTTATACATGCAAAATCCCCTTAAAATTTTACATGTACCATATATTTTTTCTACTAACGAAAGTAGAAGTTTAATAATATTATGAATTCGAATCTCTCGTTCAATTGTGTTGAATTGAAAGAAAGAGTGTAAAAAATACGTATAAAAGTATTTAGTGAAAAAACATAATATGCTATCGTGTTTAAGACCTAAGTGCTTAAGCAACATGATTTTTTTTTTAAAAAAAAATTGAACTTATAATTTTTCTATTGTTAATTTAATTATTGATACAAAAAATTAGTTTTTCAGAATCAACTGCAAATTTGTATTTACTGGAGATATGAAGTGACATGCAAGAGAGTAAATGAGTCAAAGGTGCAATGTAAGACTCTCAACACTACAACACTAAAGTAAGTACTTTAGAGAGAAATGAGAAGATTTTAGAGAGATAGGTCGAAGAACTCGATAATAAATTACCTTTTCCTTAGATCGAGATGCAAATGTATAGAGTTTTGACTTTTTTAACCGAACTTGGGTGGTTAATTGTATATTTAATCATGTGACGTCCACATTAAGTATATATTGTCTATTACAAGTTCTATTAAGTCTTTTTTATGCTTTGTTGTAATGTCAAGTGATTGAGTAAAGCTTTCGCGACCTCCAAAAAGGAAGGGTTGAGCTCCTCAACTTGTTAGATTATATATTGATTGAGCTAGAATGACTTTTCATATAGTTTTCCTCACATTGTCGAGATGACCTCTCACGAATTCAGATGATCACTTACGGTGTTAGATAACCCTTCATATTGTTATGTTGAGCCCTCATGGTGTCTAGATGACCCCTCGAACAGTTTAGATTATCATGATGTCTTTCAAGTTATGACTCAAAAAAGAGTAAATCACCTAAAGAGAGGCCTCTTTGAAGTTGAAATGGAATTATAAGAGTAGTGACTAATGATGCTTTATGGGTTTATTTATAAAATTTCAAATTTTGTTTCTCCTAGTTTTAAGACTTTATAAACTTATTGATTGTAAGCTTCAAGGATACAAGATCAATTTGATTGAACTCTTTAATCCGAATCCAATCTCCATTCATAAGCTATAAACTTTTTCTACTAAAGATCTGAGTTGCATTCTCACTTATGCAGAACAAGTTATGTCTATGAATATAATCTGTCTTTTAAAAATTGATCCTTCATGAGTGTTCATAATTACAGTTGGATCTAAAGTTCGTTTTACCCATGTAATTATATCTTTTCCTTAAGGATCGTTGTTCTTCTAATCAACAAATTGTTTGTGAACTAACTAACAAACAAGTGTCATAGGGCAAATGGAGGTGGGTGTCCTTTGTTTAAGCCCTAAAATGAGAATTTCAGAGAACTAAGGGTGTACATGATCTGGGTTTGGATGGTTGGGTTAGGGGAATTTTTTGGACCAACCCTTGGAATCTATCAGCCAAACCCACCCATATGTTCTGAGTTCACACACGTACACACACGCTTATGTTTATTGATAATGTACTTTAACGATCGAAGTCAACCATAAATTATATAAATTGAGAAATTTTTTAAAAACATTCTAAGGACTTTCTATAATGAACTTACGAGGACAAGATGACGAGCGAGGAAAAGGATAATATAAGTATAGATGACCAATGCTAGAATAGATGACAAATGCTTTAAATGTTAGATGGTTTTGATAATTGGCATGAATTGATGTGAGACTCTTAAGATGACATACGTATGAGGAAAAATGTCAGAAACTTTGATGTCGCACACTAAATATGACGAACAAGATAACGATGGATGAAAGGTTTTATGGGTGCATATGACATACGCTAGAAAAGAAGATAGAGCACTAGTAGAATTACACGAATAGGTGGCTGGCTAAAACAAGTAGTATTAAAAAAAGCAGAAGAAAAATGATTTTGAATTAACGATGGCGGTCCGTGCCCACCATCTAATGTTGCAGCCCTTTATTACTATTGGTGGTGGGATGTGCCCGCCACCAAAAATTGCTTTTTTATTTACTTTCGATGGCGGGCATTGCCCGCCACCGATAGTGCCGTATTTTATTTCTTCATTCATCTCTCTCACATTTCCTCATTTCCTCCGCCAGAAACCCTCTTTGACAAAAAAAAAAACCCTCCCGCCACCGCTACTTAGTTCTTCCACAAATCCTCTCTGCCGCCACCATTTCTTCGACATTACTTTGTTTTTTCATTTCCTCCTCTCCGCCGCTGCTTGGTTTTGGGCATTTTCTAACTTTGTGCATTATTTCTTCATGATTTTGGGTAATTTCTTAGTCCCTAACTCTTTTTAGGCTCTTTTGATCGAATTTCTTCCCAAATTTATGTTGTAATCTTTCAATATTTAACTATTGGTTCAAATTTGTACATTTATTTCTAATTTGTTCATTTGTATTTTTTGTAATTTGTGTATTTGTTTCATTTGGGCATTTGTTTTAAAGTTTACTTAAGAACTTCAAATTTGGGCATTTCAAAGTTTGCTTGTATTATTATAGCTTAGATTGGTGAATTAATTTGGGCATTTATTAAACTAAATTATTCTAGCTTGGTACCATTGAACCAACTTTGATTCATGGGTTGAAATTGTATACTTTGATTCGATCGATAAGCTTATTTACACATGTGACACCTACTTTGATGGTTGAAATAATTGTATTATTTTAGAATTAATTGAGTTAATTTAAGTTGAGTTAGATATGTGACTCGATTCTACTTTGTTTTAAAAACTTTGTAGGTTAAGTTTCTCTAGTTGGCTAGATTTATAAACATGGCAATGGATAAGTCATGGATGTTTATGGATCGAATGTCACCAGAATACGGTTTAGAAGTTGAGATATCTATAAGCAATGCAATACGACATTCGAAAGGGTCAAATTTTGTTTATTCTCCATGTTCGAAATGTGTGAATGCCAAGTACCAAAATGTGAATGTCATAAGGGACCATTTATTTTTTAATGGAATCGATCAAAGTTATAATACATGGATTTGGCATGGAGAATCTATATCGAGGAAATGAAACATGGAAAATGTTTCAATAGATGAAGTTGTAGATGAGAATGTGGATGACCCGGATGACCCAATAGGGATGTTTGAGGCTGCACAAAATTACTTTAACGACAAATCTCCTATCTTTGAGGAAGCATTAGAGGATGCCAAGAAACCATTATAACCTAATTGTAAAGTTTTTACCAAGATATCAACACTGATTAAACTTTATAATTTGAAAACAAAGTATGGATGGAGTGATAAAAGTTTCTCAGAGCTGTTGAATTATTGAGCATTTTATACCTAGTCTTAATGAAATTCTGATATCCACCTATTATGCTGAAAGTACCTTAGGAATGAAATATGAAAAAATCCATGCATGCATCAATGATTGTTGTTTGTATCGAAAAGAACTTGTTGATGCAGAACTGTGTCCTACCTGTGGAACATAGAGATGGAAAGTTAAGAAGAATCATACTGGAAGAAGAAATTCTTGCATAATTAAATAGTCTTCAATTTACGTATGGCAAGGGACTATAACATGTAGAATCATACTGGAAGAAGAAATCTATCTTTTTTGAATTAGAGTATTCAAAACATTTTCAAGTGCGACATTGTTTAGATGTCATGCACATCAAGAAGAGCTTGTGTTCGAATATTATCGGAACCCTACTTGATATTCTTGGAAAAACAAAAGATGGAATAAAAACTCGTGAAGACTTGACTAAATTAAGACCTGAGTTAGCCCCAATTAGAAAGGGAGAAAAAAAAGACATTTTTGGCTCCAGCATGTTACACACTATCTAGAAAAGAGAAGATGAGTGTGTGTAAAAGGTTATCTGAACTTAAGGTACCTGAAGGTTATTCATCCAACATAAGCAAATTAGTGTCGCTTACTGATTTGAAACTTTATGGGCTTAAATCGCACGATCATTACGTTTTGATGCAACAATTGCTACATGTAGCCATTCGTGGTATTTTTCCTAAACACGTTAGATATGCGATCATTCATCTGTGTTTATTTTTTAAAGCTATATGTAGTAAGTTGATCAATTCATCTAAGTTGAAGGGATTGCAGGATGATGTAGTTGTCACTTTATGCCTATTAGAGAAGTATTTTCCACTAGCCTTTTTCATAATAATTGTTCACCTTGTGGTGCATCTTGTAAGAGTGATTGAATTTTGTGGACCAGTTTATTTTAGGTGGATGTATCCTTTTGAAAGGTATATGAAAGTTTTGAAAGGTTATGTTTGTAATAGAAATTGTCCAGAGGGATGCATTGGTGAAAATTACATATTGGAAGAGTCGATAGAGTTTTGTTCTGAATTTTTACAAGGAGTTGAATCAGTAGGGTTGCGATCATCGAACAAAATATTAGATTCAAATATTGATCGACCATTATCTTCCACCAACTATAAAAAACCAACTAAAGATATGATTGATCAAACTCATATGTATATACTTCATAACGTTGATGATGTGCTTCTAAATGTAGATCAACACAAGGAAATGTTATCTAAAGTGAATCCTACAAAGTCTACTAATAAAAAGGGGCTTCAAGATGAACATCATCGCACATTTAGCCGTTGGTTGCGTGATCAGATTGGTCTAGCTTTAAAGGTTCGAAGATATGCTATATCACCTACGTTAAGGTGGATATCACATGGACCTCGTTCAGAAGTTACCACTTATGATAGTTACATGGTTAATGGTATTCAATATCACACAAAAGAATGTGATGATCGTAGAAGTGTGCAAAACAGTGGAGTTATGATAACAGCTCAAAGTATGCAAATTTCTAGTTCGAAGGACAAAAATCCAATCATGTCAGACATGATCTTTTATGGCATAGTACAAGAAATATGAGAGCTCGATTACAATAGTTTTCAAGTCGTCTTATTCAAATGTGATTGGGTGGAAAACAATGGTGGAATTAAAGTAGACGATATGAGATTTACAACCATAGACCTTAATCGAATTGGACATAAATCCGACTCCTTCATTTTAGCCACACAAGCCAAGCAGGTGTTCTACATGCATGATCCAATTAATTCTCGTTGGTCGGTGGTTCTAACTCCTTCACAAAGCATAATTGTAGAACACGGTCATGAGGAAGTTGATATTGACCAAAAAAGTGGGTATGAAGTCATTGAATCTCTACCGAATATTTTCGATAATGACTCAGTCTCCTATATTAGAAGTGATTGTGGCAGTATATGGATTAATAAATAGGTTAGTGTTTTTTGTTTGTATATATCTTTTTGCAATTATTGAACTCATATTTTTTTATACGTCTTTTCATATTTGTTATTAACATATATTCTTTTTTTTTATATATAGATTGACTTTATGTCTAGGTCTGGTAGCGATGATGATGATGATGTTCCCATGAGCAGACGTGCTCGAAACAGAAATACTAGAGGCGTGATAGTCTTGCTTGAGCTTGCTCAAGGCAGAATGGCTGGAGAACGACGCACTCTACAGTACAATTCAATGGGCCAAGATGTGGGCGAAGCTTCAAAAAAGTTTCGTAGTTTTTTTAGTGTATGTGATAGAACACATATACCTATCACGTACGATTCTTAGAAAACTTTCCCTGAGCAACTGAAAGAGAAGATTTGAGATTCTATAGAGGTAACTACATTATTAACTAAATTTTATCATTCATTTTCATACTTAAGTAGTAATCCAACTTATTTTATTGTTAGCAGATGTCGTTTCAGATGGATCCAATGTCTAAACATAATGTTATGTTATCTACGTCCACAACATTTAGAACGTTTAGATACAATTTGAATACTCTTTCATCACACAAGAGCAATGAGATTCTTTTGTGAATGTTCGCTTGTCGGAAGAATTTAAGGTAACTAATTTTCTTTTATTAATTTAATGTTACAACCTAATTTAACTATATTAATATAATTCTATGTTATACAGAGAATTAGTGCCGAGAAAAAAGAGTTGCAAGCTAAAAAAAACTATCATGATCATATGACTTGAAAGAGATACTCTCAACTGGCTCATGAACTAGTGAAAAACTCTCTAAACCTTAAGGATATATGTTATGATCACATTATTTCTACTTTACTAAGTCATGTGTGTGGTAAATTTTAATTGTAGAAAATAGATATTAAAAGTAATCATGCAACCCGTTCAGAATTGTGGATAGAAGGTCGAAAGAAAAAGTCTAATGATCCAAAAGGGAATAGTAAAGAGTTCGTCGACGAAGACACAATTCAAACAGCCAACCAAATTGTAAGTTGTTATCCATTTCTTTTGCCAAAAGATGAATTGAATTTTAAAATCCTTTGTTGTGAATCTAAAAATCTTTTACTACATGATGAATTGAAACGTACAAAAGAAGGTCAAGATATTTTGGGCGATGCATTGGGAACGCCAGAACATTATGGGCGTGTTAGTGGAGTACGTCGATTTGTATCTCCATTAATGTTCTTTAGGATGGCTCATCCAAAGTCTAAGATGGGCCAACAACCAACTATAGGACAAATCAAGTCCATTGCTCTCAACAATTAGACTCCCCTTGTGAGGGGAGTAATAGAGATTGCATAAGTGAAGAAAACCAGATCCTAGAACGGGTTGAAGCCATTGCTCATCTTGATGTCCCAACCGATTTAGGAGAAGTAAGCTTTATATTATGATTTTTTTTGAAGGGTATGTCATGTCAACTAATTATGATCTATTTTATTTTAAATGGTATGTCATGTCAACTAATTATGATCTTTTTTTTTTAAAGGGTATGCCATGTCAACTTGTCGTTCAATATGAAGGTCAAACTGTTGCCATTGTTACCGTGTATGAATCGAGCGGTTCATCTGTTAGGGTACATGGTCACCTTTTAGGGAAACATAATGTGCGAGTCTCGGTCGATTTGATCTTTGAAGGAAATGAGGACGTAGACCTACCCATTTTCATAAACGAGGAACTTCAGTACCTTGGACAAGCTATAAAATCTTTTGTGCCATGGCCAAGATCATTAATCAGAACACCTACAATGACCAAGAAGATATATAATTGTACATTATACCTTTTAAAATTTAGTATATAACACATTATTTTACAAATAATAGAATTTTTTATTGTCATGATAGCACTATGAACCAAAAAAGCTACAAGCAGTAAGAAGGTTGTATCAGATTCACACTCTCATCAATTGAACACGTCTGGTCCAACCATGGTCAAGGTAGTACATAATTATGCTAGAGATAGACTAGGTGTTGGTGGCTTACTAGGTATACCAATGGCTAGAAACATGTTACGTGTTGACGCGCTCGAATATTTTTATATTACTGAAGAAGAGATTCTAGAATATTGTAATATGGAAGAAATAGGCTACAGTCCAATACTATGTTACAGCTGGTAAGTAAACGGTAGCGATTTTGTAACTACTATTTTTGTTTTTTTTCTTGTTTAATATTGTCTCTACATTCTATTTCAGTTACATATGGTCTACTTGCGATCAAGAGACACTGGGCAACTACTTATTAGTAGATGGCAGCGAGTTTGCAACTGCTTTGGATAACACAAATGAAGAAGACCGAGTTTCACGTCTAGCTAATAGGTTAGACAAGATGATGCATCTTAATCAATGAGTATTCTTTCCCTTCAATTCTGGGTATATGTTCCAACTTTTAAATTTTTTATACCTATTAATTACGTTTATATCAGAATTTCAATATTCGTTAAATTGTATAGGAACCACTGGATTTTGCTTGTCCTAATTGCAGCTGAAAAAACATTAAATGTTTTCAACTCGCTTGGTCAAAAACCGTTGAACCAGAGTTTAGCTCGTGTCATAAATACATAAGTTTCTAAATTACTAATCTTTGAACTTTTAGTTTATTTATTTTATCATTCTCAATTAATAACTTTCAACTTTATTAATATAGTGCCTACCGAGTTTGGCAATTAAGACACACGCCGAAGGCATTAAAATTAAATTGCAAATGGGTGAAGGTACTGTTGAATCAAGTTCTTTTGTTAATTTTTTTTTCTCATGTTGAATTTTCTACTAAGTATATAACTATTTTGTTTCACTAGTGCCCTCAACAAACTGGATCAATAGTAAGTGGATTCTACATCCAACTATTCATAGGAAGATGATGTACAACACATCCACGCACCTATTGAAACTTGTAAGTTTTTTGCTTTTATACATTCATGTTAAATATAACCATATATATAAGGTACACTTTTGGAGTTTTTAATTATATGTCTTAATATTTGTAGTTCAGCACTGGCCCGACCTCGTTCACTCAAGCTCGGATTGATGAGGTACGAGTAGAATGAGCAGAATTTATAGCTAGACATTTGATATAAAATTAGTGTTTGTTTTTTATTTAGGTATATGTAGAATGAAATTTAGTGTTTGTTCTTTGTTTTGTGCATATGTGTGTTGTTTCTCTGGAGGGATAAAGTCCATTTTATACTGTATTTCAGATTTTGTTATATACAGGTGAAATGTTGTTTATATATAACAAGTGAAAATTTTTGGAATCTTATTATTGCGCTGTTATGCTGCCCAAATTTCTGATGTATATCCATGCATATATGTTTATAGAAATTAGAAGTTAGAAGTTAGAAGTTACGATTCCATGAATGAGTCGTTAGTGGTGATTAGAATTTTTGTTAAAGGTTAGAAAAGTGTAGATCTTTTTTTTTTATAAAGTGATAAGGTCTTTTAATGGTGGGCACAATATATTCTCTCTCTTTTATTTTTTTTATAAAGTGATAAGGTACTTTAAAGGCGGACACAAACGAGTGGACCCATTTTAAAAAATTTACCCGAGACGAGACCATACTTTAAAAACAAAAACATTGGAACCATTGGTGGCGGGCACCCCGCCACCTATTTTCAGCCATAAAAGAGTATTGGTGGCCGCCTGCGCCCGCCACCTATATGCACGCTATTAAAGAGTATTGGTGGCAGGCTTTGTAACGGCACAGGTTTTCATCCAGGTCATTTTGATGCTTTGTGGATGTATTTGGGCATGGTGAGATGCAAAAGAAAAATTGAGAATTAAAGTGTAGCAGTTGGGTTTCGAACCTAGGTGGTCCGGGAGGTTAGTTGTGTGTCCTTGCCAGTTGAGCTAGTGGGAGCTCTTGTTACTATTCCAGCGACATGTCTTGGTTAGCCTTGGATCCTTGGAGTTTTGGTGCATTTGATTAAAAGAAAAGAAATAGGGTTTTTGGTGTTTCTTCTCCAAATCACCTTAGCCGCCCAAGCTTTTCTCTCCCAAGCTTCAAGCCGAGTTTCATCTCCCCGAGCAGCCCTTTGATCGAGTGTCATCCCGGGTAAGAGTTCTCTTCCTCTTCTCCTTCTTTGTTCGGTGTATTCTTGCTGGTATGGAGAAGAAGAGGTGAGCCATGGTGTTGTGCAGCCCAGCCGAGCAGCAGCAGCCCCTACCCAGACGCCAGCCCCTGCCGTCGCACCAGCAGCCCCATCGCCCAGACGCCCAGCAGCGCGTCGCGCAGCCGTCGCACGCCCAGTCAGCGCCCAGCGCCCGCGCGCCCGTTGCCGTCCCAGCGTCCGCGTCGCAGCCCCATAGCCCATCTGCGCCCGTCAGCGCCCAGCCCCTACCGCCCATCTGCGTCCATCAGCGCCCAGCAGCAGCCCCGCACGTGCAGCCTGTCCGTCCACGCGTCAGCCGTGCCGCGTGAGTTTCTCCCTAGCCGAACCCTGTTTATTTTATTATATTTAAGCCTATGGATTGTGTTTATTGTTGTGTTTGTTAGGTTCTCGTTAGCTAGCTCGAGATCGATCGCAGCTTAGGATTCTTGTGTGTAGTTGCCTTCCGACCAGGTAAGGATTTCTTACCGGAGTTGTGTGGGCCCTGCGATATTATATGTGATTGTTGTTTGTATGCTTGTTTGTGTTTATCAGCATGTTTAGTGATAGGTGCTCTGTTTTGAATTTCCGACTGGCATGATTTCTTATGTTGTTTCTCATGTTATTCCATGCTAGGTTGTTCCGTTCTGACATGCTCGTTATCTATTCTTGCTTCGTAGTATCATGCTAGGTTCGTTGTATTTGTTGAGCACGTTTTGGATTGTTTGTTGCATCTGTTTATAGGTTTGAGATATGGTAGGTAGCATCATCCTGGCCAGAATGCATAACGTAACTTGCATCCACGGCAGGGACGTATGAGGCGGTACTCCATCCCTGATCCCCCGTTAGGGTTTAGCTAATCCTAACGGCAGGCCCTGCAATCTTGGTGAGGGTGGCAGACTGTTAAATGCCCCAACGGTCGGGATGATGACATGACATTGCCTTGTCCCCGGCAGTCGGCACGTCCTCAGCGTGTTCGGCCGTAGCCCTTGATTGCCACCTGTTAGGGCAAGGACCGCTTCCTGGTGTAAGCCTACCACGACCGGTTCCTTAGCCTCAGGTGCGGTGCTTCAGGTTGACATAGTTCACGTGTCCAGGTCTCACACCCCTATGTCAGTGACACCGATCTAGAGATTTAGTTAGGCATGGTGACTGGACCTGGGCAGCTTGCCACTAGACCCGGCACCCCCCATGGTTTGCACTAGCATGCGGTGCGAGCATACGCTCATTACACCGCCGATCGGAGAGCTCCTCGGGATCTTGAGCCAGTGCACCTTTAGTATCGACAGTAGACATGCTGAGGCCGAGACTTGTTTCTCGTATAGGATCGTATGATGAGGTGGATTATTCCGGAGTAAGACCTTGAGATGGCATCCGAAGTTTATGTGTGGGTTTAAGTTATGTGCTCTCTTCTGTGTTTATTTTCATAGCTTGCATACCTTTTTGCTAGATGACCATGTATATCGTATTGTACCCCCGGTTGGGGATTCTTACTGAGTAATTCGTTACTCACCCTTATTTTGTGGTTTTCCACAGGTAACCATGGTGCGAGACAGGATGGCTGGAGGAGGAGCTGTGATCATGGAAACCCGTTGTTTCGAACTCTGAATCTTGTATTTATGTTTTTATATGTTTTAAATGTCCTCTGAATGCATGTAGTTGGGCACGGAGCCCTTAGGTTGTTTTCTGGTTGTTGCCTGGATTCTGACACTGATGTAAACCATTTTCTTGATTTGAATGTGAATGAAATCTCTGATCAGAGTACGTTTTAAATTGTTTTTAGCTTGGAACAGGTACTTGGAAACAGGGACAGGTTCCAGGACGTTTTGTGTTGTTTTGAATGGATGTTTTATTTTATTTTGTTTTAATCAGAATCTGGCATTCAACTTGCATATTATTTTCTAAGTTTTAAAGCATGCATTGAGGTAAAGGCCTATTTTAGGACCCCATTCGGGTCGGGTCTTTACAGGCTGTCCCCGCCACCATTCATGTAAACTACGGGTGTTTTGGTGGCGGGTTTTGCCCGCTATTTTTTGTGTGCATGCCATCAATTCGATACAATGTCATTTGCATCGGTGGCGGGCTCTTGTCCGCCATTGTTTTTAAATAATGGGGGGTCGTGCTTGCCATTTTTTCATGAAATTCTACTAGTGGAGGGTTTAGATGTCGGACTGATGTTGGATACGTGGTTCTTGAAATATTATAGATATACATCCATAATGCACAAGTATACATAGTCTCTAGTCAAGTGATAAATATTTTTAATATCGTTATTCGCAGGGACTGTGAATTTACTAAACAGTTAGTAATATAGAACCAAGTGTGTAAAATAAACAACTGGTGGTTTGGGTTCGATTGTCTTTGTAGTTAAGCAAAGTGGGAAGAAAATGCTTTAAAATTCAAGTGTAGATAAAGGCTACGACTAAGATACTTGTGGGATGCGTTCGCAATGCTAGGATGGTTATGTTGTAAGGAACAATTACCATAATGCATTATTCTAACGGTTACTTTCGTATTTGTTCATACAAAAGCTAACTCCCCTTGCGAGTTAGTATTGTATTTAAGTTCAGCGCGTCACATGCATTAGTAAAACACTTATTTCTAAACTCTTTTTAAAAGCATAAGAGATCTTATACTAACCTATCGAACATGTAATTAGCCTTAAGTTATTTCTTCTTCCAAATTAATAACCTATGAGTTTCTGTGGATGGCCAATCAACATTTACTATAAATTTAACCCCTAATTTAACATGCTTTTAATTATACCTCCCTTTTTTACTCCTAGCACATACTTCCACAATCCCACTTTTCCTTAACATGAGCTTCATTAGAATTAGCTCATGACGTAGATAAGAACAATAGTAGATAATGAAGAATATTAAGACATGCTAAAAGGGAAATACTATAATTGTTAAAGGTTCGAAAAAAAAAATGAAATAGCAATGCAAATGCTAAACAAAGGAGACAATAAAGCAAAAACTACTAAAATTAACTAATCGATGGCTAGTACGAGTTAATTTGCGGGTGAGAACCTTCTACCTTATGCACTGGGACCAGAGACTCCTCTCTTCTTTTTAATCGTCTACTTTATATGCTTATTCTAGGGTTTGTATAACAGTGACTTGAGATGAGAATTATGATTTTGATGTGGGCTGCAAGTTTCCTTTCATTCAGATTTTCAGAGATTCTTCGACGGCTTTTGGAGAGAATCTTAGTTTTACCGTGATTTGCTTCTCTGGTGAAGTAACTTCAATTCCGATTTTGCTTCTCTACTATTGATTTTCGCTTTATGTCGCTTCGCCTTTCTGCTGTTGAATTCCCATCCTTTGCTTCCCGCAAAAATTGTTACATTAATGCGCGGGTATTCTCATAAGATTTTTTTTAACGTATCTTTTTTCTGCTTTTTAATTCTGATTCTTAGTGTATTTCTCTAATGCATAACATTAGTCTTTTACACCATAAAAAATATTTCTATCTCTTTTTAGCTCCAAATTCAATAATATGTTTAAATAATGATTCTAAAATATGCTAAATACTAATTCTATTTTAGAGTTATTAAACTCTTAAACTTGAATCATTGCTCGTATTGAGCTATGCTAGACCTAGTGTAAAATATTATTACAAGTGAAATACTCATTGATAGCTCTCAAATAGAGCATATTTTAGGCTATTTTAGTTTGCATTATTCTAGAAATAAAAGGGGGAAAAACGATCGCTAACAGAAGAAATGTGATGTGTAACACCTTCGAAATCTCCACCTGGTTGAGATTAAACACTAACTCTTTTAAACACTAAGAAGCATGGACACGGATACAAGATACGGATACGACACGACACGAATACGTAGACACGCCATTATTTAAAAATGCAGGATACGGATACGTCGAGGATACGTGATTTATTATTATTTTTTATAATATACTATTAAAAGATGAAATCCAAATATTTTAGTTAGTTATAAGCCTACCCATAATCATTTCTAAATATTTTAGTTTTTATCTCATTTTCCTTCCCTACATTCTATTTTCTCTCTAGTTTTTTCTTTTTCCATTTTAGTCCATCTATCTTTGATAGACATCGTCATCGACGGCCTCCACCAACACTTCCCGTTGTCATGTCATCCATCATTGGAAACAAATAAGTCTTAATTGAGGTGTCCGTGAAGTGTCCATGGTGTGTCCGTTAAGTGTCCGAAATTGAAAATTCTAATAATAAAAGAGGACACGGAATTTTGAGTGTCGGACACGTGTCCGACGAGTGTCCAGAAGTATCGGTGTCGGACACGAGTACGACACAGATACTTTGTCAAAATAGAAGTGTCCGTGCTTCCTAGTTTAAACATTCAGGATTAATTACCAGCAACACCCAACCAGTAAATTATAGAGCTCATTACACAAATATGCTTCGACCAATAAATTAAAAACAAAAGGCTCAAAATAACCTCCACCTAAACTATGTCAATTTTCCTTAGTTCTCGAACGCAATCGATATGCACAACTTGTTGGTTCTTCAGAGTGATTTGTCATAGTTCCTTAAGGGGTACCTGCTTCAACATATCATAGATATTGTTAAACCACTGCATACAAGATGTATATATATATATAACGTGTGAACGTTTAAACAAAAGCAGAACACACGTATGAACTTCTATTTTCGAGATCATCCTCCACTTTACTTATCATGCTCACCCATTTCTTCCACAAACTAGAATGTTGTGCTATTAATCTTCACTATTAAACCTGCACTTTATAATTAAAGAAAGTCCATTCATCAAGAAATCGGCCCCTTTAACAAACATTTTTCATTATCCTATTGAGCTAAGAGCCCCCATAAATTCACCCACTAAGCCAACACATATGTAGCTGCCATGTTCAATGACCAACCTTTCTACAATTAGCTATTAATATAGCATTTAGGCATACCAACAACTAAGAAACATAACCACTCCACAACCTTCTGAGGTTCCTCACAATCTTTTACTTTAAAGCCCAACACCTACGAGATATTACTAAACCATTACTCAGAGACATAACACATAACTCCTACAATATGAGATACAAAACTCCTTGTCTCTACAATAAACACACTTCCAGCTCATTAGCTAGCAATTACATATCATCTATCATTCATATCTTTCAACAATAGTAAATCTAGAGTACATAATTCATCAATTTCTGAACATAACTAATTACACCTTTCATAGTTCCCATTTATCCTCTACAATCTATTCGCAATAAAATTAACGCACAATTGATTAAAGATAACTTCCTCTTCACCTATGATTGAGAATTTATTCCCCTATGCCGCTGGTTACTAGCCCTTCCTGATCTTCCTACACAATAGAATTGTATTTGGAACCATCACTCACACTAAAACATCTATTAAAGAACAAATAAAAAGAGGAAAATCCAAATAATTCCCACTAGCATCGCTAGATTTTTCCCCTCGTCGAATCAATCCTTTACAACTACCTTCTCATAGTCGAATACTCTAATTCCTATTATCCCAGCACCACAACCAGTCAGCGGCGAAATTGATTGTCGACAAAAAATTTCTCTTTCTCAAGTGTTTGGAATTTTCGTTGCCCATGCCTAACCTCTCGATTTCTTTCACTTTTCCTTTTGTCAAAATGTAATTCTTCCCTAAAATTTCAGAGCTTTAACATCCAAAGCAACATCGCATCCCACCCCATTCTCCCTGGTTTACACGTAGTCCCAAACCGTTGAGCTGGAAAAATTATGCCCCTCCTTTTTTAACGCTTCTCTCTCTCTCTCTCTCTCTCTCTCTCTCTTTCTCTTTATTTTTCCTTTAATTTCTTTTAAATTGAACCACAATAATAATCCATACTCTATTTTCTTTTCTTTTTTCCTATATAAACACATTTTAGTTCATACAAATATTTAAATATTTTAATCAACAAAATAAATCCATCACCTTACCCTACATAAATTTCCCGGCTCTGACACGATGAAAGAACATAGAAATGAGCATGCACTCATAATTTAGCAGCGAAAGCATAGTTTTGCATTTTTAGCATAAATCTTGAGTAAACTGTGCCTAATCAATGCTAATGGCAGGACATATCATTAGTACAAAATCGAGGAAAGGTGGCGCGGGCACATGCCCTCCATCGATAGCCCTGCCATTAAATCATTTTGGTGGCGAGCAAAAAAAAGATGGCGGGCATGCCTGCCACCTATATGTTGTCTTTTATAATGGCGGACAAGAAACGGTGGTGGGCATGCCCGCCACCAATATGTATTAATGGTTGGCACTTTTTCCCGCCACGATTTGTTTTTTTTTTTTTTACATCCCCACTTGACCAGAAACTATTGTTTTTTTAAATGGTTAGATATAGTATAGTTAATAATGATTAAAAAGAAGATTGTGCCCGCCATCAAAAAATGCAATTTGATCAAAAAATAATAAAATAGGGCAATATGGAGAGCTGACTCGCCATTAAAAGACATTACTTTATAAACAAAATGACGGATATTTTGGCCCGCCATTAAAAGACACTATCATTTTACTAAAATTGTGCCCGCCATCAAAAGTTTCAACACTTAATATTTAAATAACCTCCTAAACCAATTCCAACACACTCACAAATTCATGTGTGAAAATAATTATAACTTCCGAAACTTGACACAAACACTAACTCATGTTAAAATTCTTAACTTCTTAATAAACACCCACACCCACTAACTCATGTTATGGTTATAACTTCTAAACACACAACCACTAAACTCATGTGAAAATTTGAACTTCTAAACACATGCAACAAAACTTTCGGCAGCATAACGGGGCAATAATGTGATTCCCAAAAAAATATTACACCTGTTATAAACAAGACTCCCCCTGTATATTAACAGAATGAAAGATCTAGATTGCATTCATAAATGAGACTTTGGTCCCTCCAGAATTTAAACTACATTTATATTTCTCCATACCCTAAACACTAATTCTTTTTATCATATGTCTAGCTATAAAATTTTCCCATTCTACTCGTACCTCATCAATATCAGCTTGAGTGAATGTGTTTGGGCTATTGGTGAATTACAAGTATTAAACATATAATCAAAAACATCATTCTTGTGTACTATGATTAAATGTAACATGAATTTGTAAATAAAACTTACAAGTCTCAATATATGCGTGGATGAGTTGTAAATCATCTTTCATTGAAGATTTGGACGTAAAATCCACATAATACCGATCCATTTTGTAGAGGGCACTAGTGAAAAAGATAGTTACATACTTTGTACGATAAGTCAAACATCACAAAAAAAATAAAATAAAGAAATTATAATTTAACTTTACCTTCACCTATTTTCACAATAATTATTTGATTCTCAATGCGTATGTTACATGTCCAGCTCGTTATGCACTATATTAAGCAAGTTAAAACTTTAGCATGATAAAATAAAAATTCAATGTCCAAAAGTTTATTTATACACTTACCCTGTTACAGTTTGGTATAAATTCTCATCGGATTTTGACCTAATGAGTTGAAGACGTACACTGTACTCTCCCTAAGAATTATCACGATCAAAATCCAATGGTTCCTATGAAATTAATTGATATTGATTATGATATAAACATTCAGATAAGTATTAAAAATGTAATCTTTGGAACACATACCCAGTATTGAAGGGAAAGAACATTCGTTGAGCTATATTTTTGAACATGTCGAACCTTTCAACTAGACGTCTAATTCGATCTTGTTAATTTGTTTTCTTCAATACTGAGGCAAAGTCGCTACCATCTATTAGTAGATAATTCTTAAGTATTTCTTGATCGCAATTAGCCCTTATGTAACTGAAATAGAATGAGGAAACGTATTAAACAAGACAACCACGTAAAGTAGTATGAGGATATAGAACCGTTTACTTACCCGATGTAGCATAGTATAGGAGTATATCCTATGTATTCCATATTGCAATATTGAAGGATCTCTTCACCGTCAATATAACAATCGAGAGAAAAACTATCTATGGTAAGTGGTATACTTACTATGCCATCTGCACGCAAGTAATCTCGAACATAATTACGTACTAGCTTGATCATCATTGGAATGGTCGTGTTCGATTGATGGGATTGCAAATCCGAAATAGCCTTCTTACCACTAGTAACTGATGTAGACTTTGTAACAGCCCAGGTTTTCCTTCCGGTTCTCCAGGTACGTTTGGTTGTTTTCCAGTTTGATGGTTGGGCTGTTAGTACTGTTTGAGCTTCCAGAGGCATTTTGGACATTTGGCCTCCCGGGGGTATCTTGGTAATTTTCCAGGCTTGGGTTGAGTTAATAAATTATTTTGGTTCTTGTTCCAGGTTAGGGAGTTTCTTGGAGAAGTTTGGGGCTTGCCCGGGATTAAATAAAATGTTTTTTAAAAAAAGTGTTGGAGTTGGGACTCAAAGGTGGAACCTCATTTGACACTTGTTAAAAGGAGGATTTTTGAGGATTTTTAAATAAGAAAAATAAATCATTTTCTCCTTCCCATCAACCCTAGCGGACCACCTATCTCCCTCTTCCTCTTGTCTTCTTCTTCTTCTTCCTCCAATCTCCCATGGCCGAATCCACCTAGTTCCTCAAAGATCAAAGATTGCTTCAAGCCTTTTCCTTCTTCTTGCTAGTAGATCCAAGTTCACCCCTTCTTCCAAGGTTAGTTTGCATATCTCTTCTCTTTTCTCCAAGCTTGGCCGAGATGCTCCATGGTAGATCTCCTTGTGTTTGGTTGCTTTAAGTTGTGGATCTAGCCGAGGATCATCATGCTTAGGTGTTTTTGTTTTAATCAAGATGCTTTTGTTGTTGTGCCTAGCCTAGCCGAGATCTCCCATTAGAGTTGCATTTCTTTCCTTGGTTGAGACCACAAGGTGAGTTTGGGGTTGCATTTTGGTTTTGTTTAGCTTATGTTTGTTGATTGAATGATTGGGAGAATGGTTACTTAAGTTTTCTTCTTGGTTGTGCAAGTTAAAGTCTAGCCAAATCCTCAAGTTATGGTTGTGCTTGCCGAGACACTTGGTGCTTCCCCTTGCCCAAGACTACAAGGTAAGCAAGTGTGGTGTTGAAGCTTGGTTCTTGCCCTAATCTCTCTTGGTGGCCGAGAGCACCATAGAGAAGTTAAGGGTTGTGTGTTGTGTTGCACGTAAAACTAACCTATGCTTGTGTTGTGTCTTGCCCTAAACGAGAGTGAAGGAAGGAAGATTTGGTTTTGCACAATTTATGGTGTTCCTCAAGCCTTGGCCGAGACTACGTTTGAGAGTTAGAGTTTTGATCGGGTTTTGGTAAAACCCTAACCCTTGTGTATTGGTTGCTTAGGATGTTTGTGAATTGGATTGTAATCTTATGTTTTGTTGTTAGGGTAGCTTGTGTGGTGATCTGCAGCTTATGAACTATTTTTGGGTTTAGATTCTACTATTGACAAGTAAGGGTTCCTTGCTAGGGTTGTGTGGACCCTGCACACCTCAATGATAGCTTCTGGTTGTTTGGTTATATATTCTGAATGGTTAGTGGATAGGTTTCTACAGGTTAATTGATTTCTGTTAGTGGATAGGTTCTTGCAGGTACCTTGGATGCTGCCTTGATATTGATAATGCTTACCCCTGTTTGTCTGTTGACCTGAATTTTATGATTTCTTGATGTATATGTTGTGAATAAGCATGTTAGTGGATAGGTGTAACAACCCAACCCATCGCTAGCCAAGATATTGTTCGCTTTGACCTACTGGGCTCACAGATTTGTTTCTCCCCCCATGGAGAAAAAGCTTCTTGCTAGTTTAAGGTGTCCACATCCTTTATAAGGAGTGCTTCGTTCCCCTTCCCAATCGATGTGGGATTCCCCTATGGGTTTCCACCTCCCCTTAGAGGTCCAGCGTCCCGATGGACCCAGCTCACCAGCTCGATGCCTGGCTCTAATACCAACTGTAAAGACCCGACCCAATCTAGGGTCTCAATCTAAGTCCTTACTACACATGCATAAGCTTAAAATGTGACTTTCAGGCATGAACAATATTTAATTAAGAAAACATTTGTTTATTAGATCTCGTAACAGAAAACATTCCAAGTTCAGAAAAATAATAATAAAAAAAAAAATTGTTCAACAGGGCACCCTAGTGAAAACATTAAAACATATAAATTCTAAGGTTATATGTATCATGCCTCAAATCTAGTTCGTGCAGAAACAAGAAGGAGAAAAAGAATGGACACAAGACTCGAAGAAAGCAAAAACACCATCCCATGGTCCCTCAGCATCCAATCAGCCATCTCGGTATAGCACGTGAGTACCTGTGGACAAACCACAATAGAAAAGGGGTGAGTCTTAACTCAGTAAGGATCCCTTGTAGAACATTCATTGGGCTCGAAACCCCTAAGCATTCATTAGGCATAAAACCCCTGATAGTTTTCATTGGGTACAAAACCCCTAAACATTCATTGGGCACAAAACCCTTGATAGTTTTTAATGGGTACTAAACCCCTGAATGATATCGGAGGGCACTCAATACCCTTAAATCTATCTTCTGCTAACACGATTCTACGTTAGGATGTCATTCTCATTCTAAGTTAACAATAGCATATAACTAGACAAACACAAGTTTAGTTTTCAATCCACATCAATACCTCCAATCACCACAATACAATAACACATGCAACTATAAATAATAAAGTCTGGTTTAGGTGGAGAAAACCCCTTACCTTGGCTGAATCTACAATCCGTACTCCAATAAGTCCAAATGAATCTCGAACCTCAAATCACACAATTAAGTCCTAAAAAAATAACCCAATCAAAATCGACACCTTAAACCATTAAAGAATCGACACTAAGACGCTGAACTTGCCAAAATAACTCAAAACACCATGATTACTTGTAGGGTTCTATCCAAATTTTTCACTTTCTCCACACAGTCTTGAAAAGTGGTAGGGTCATGGGCGCGCACATCCCCTTGAATACCATCATGCATTCCATTTACAAAATAACTCTTTTGTCGGCTCTAGGTTGTAAGCATTATGGCACGAATTTTCTAAATGGCGTCATTGGTTAACTGTAGAAACTCGGGACCCAACAATTTCCTTTCCCCCACTTCTTCCCAGAACACAGGTGATCTACACCTCTTGCCATACAAGGCCTCGAATGTGACCATCCCAATGGTGGACTGAAAATTGTTATTATAGGCAAACTCCTTATAATGGGTGTGGACATCTTTCCCTAGTAAGACGCGTTTTCTCCATGGGGGGAGAAACAAATCCTTGAGGCTAGTGGGTTAAAGCGGACAATATCTTGCCTGGCGATGGGTTGGGTTGTTACAGATGGTATCAGAGCCAGGCATCGGGCCGGTGTGCCGGGTCCATCGGGACGCTGGACCTCTAAGGGGAGGTGGAAACCCATAGGGGAATCCCACATCGGTTGGGAAGGGGAACGAAGCACTCCTTATAAAGGATGTGGACACCTTTCCCTAGCAAGATGCGATTTCTGCATGGGAGGAGAAACAAATCTGTGAGGCAAGTGGGTCAAAGCAGACAATATCTTGGCTTGCGATGGGTCAGGCTGTTATAGATGGTATCAGAGCCAGGCATCGGGACAGTGTGCCGGGTCCATCGGGACGTTGGACCTCTAAGGGGAGGTGGAAACCCATAGGGGAATCCCACATTGGTTGGGAAGGGGAAAGAAGCACTCCTTATAACGGATGTGGACACCTTTCCCTAGCAAGACGTGTTTTCCCCATGGGGAAGAAACAAATCCGTGAGGCCATTGGGCCAAAGCGGACAATATCTTGGCTAGCGATGGGTTGGGCCATTACAATAGGCCTTCTGGATTATTGCTAGGGCTTGCATGTAGAGTACTCTGTTTATTCCTGTTGCTGTTACTCTTAATTATTGGTGCTGATCCATGCTAGCTCTAGCTTGTATAGCCATAGTTGTTTCTGCTTAGGTTTACCCAGGACTAACCTAGTGTGTGTTGTCCAAGGTTGGCCCAGTGTGTTGCCAATCGGGTTTTGCTCAGGACTAGCCTAGTGTGTGCTATCCCTTGTTTGCCCAGTATGTTGATGACATGTATGAGCCGGACTAGCCCAGTGTGTGTTGTCCCTTGTTGGCCTAGTGTGTGCTGACCGGTTTTCACAATTGGCCTAGAGTGTTGTTGTCCATTGTAAGCCCAGTGTGTTGCTGATCTTAGTTAGCCTAGTGTGTGCTAACCCTGTTTGCTGTATTGATAGAGCATCTGAGATACTTAGCTGTTTCTCCTGTTTGTTAGCCCAGTGTGAGCTAACCCTATCTAGCTTTGAGCTTAGACCTTGATGTTGTTCATCCTGCTATGTTTACTGTGGAGACTGCCATGTTCTTGTTTGATGCTTGTATGCTAGGATGCTAGAGGATCTGTTGTGTGTATTGTACCCCGATTGGGGAATCCTTATTGAGTGCAATTGTACTCACCCTTTCTGTGGTTTTCTCCACCAGGTAACTTGGCACAACATCGAGGTGGCTAGGGGAAGAGCTGATGGATCATGGGAAAGGCCGCTGCATGTCTTGAGTCAATTTCCATTCTAGTCTTGAAAGTGTCATTTGGGAACTTGTATTAGTTTTTATGAGTGTTGTGTAACTGTTTTTAATTTAACTCTGGCCAGAGGCTCATGTTGTTTTACTGTTTTCATACTATGTTTTGAAATGTTTAAGTTCGGAATGTTTTTAATAAAAGATGTTGAATTTCCTTTCAACTTTCTGTTTGAAATTACATCTAAAGTAAAGACTATTGAGGGCCATTTAGTGTCGGGTCTTTACAGACTTGTTCTTGGTCGTTTGTTTTGGATTAGAGGGCTATAACAATAAATAGACATTTATTATAAGTAAAAAGAATGTGGTACATGCATGTTAAATTATTATAAATATATAATGTACAATTATATACCTCATTTAATGCAGTATTTGTCGTTAAAATTAGTGATCTTGGCCATGGCACAAAAGTGTTGCGAGCTGTCTAAGGTATTGCAGCTCGTAGTTTATAGGATGGGCAGATCTAAGTCTTCATTGCCTACTAGTATCATGTCGACCGTGAACCGCGCATTTAATTTTCCAAGAGGCATACCATGTAACCTATTGGAAGAGCCGCTCGATTCATACACTGTGCTAATGGCAACAACATCACCTCTGTGTTCAACGGCTAGTTGACATGCCATACCCTTTAAAAAAAGAAAAAATAGAGCACAATTAACATACAAAATGATTCAAATGTATGATTAAGACTAAATAATATGAAACTTACTTCTCCTAAATCAACGGGTTCTTCATCGGGTTCTCCAATGGCGCTAACCTCTTGAAAGATTACTTGTTCATTCCCTTATGGCATGATCTCTATTACTCTCTTCACACCGAGAGCTGAATCTTTGAGTGCAATCGACTCGATTTGGTTGTTCATCCATCTTAGACTTTGGATGAGCCATCTTAAAGAAAATTGATGGCGATACAAATCGACCTGCTCCCTTAACAAGCCCACAATGTTCCGGCGTTCCTAATGCTTCAACCAAAATATCTTGACCTAGATGATTTTGCCGTTCCAATTCAATCTGTTGCAAAATAGTTTTAGATTTACACCCTAAGAGTTGGACTCAAACCATACAAGAAATAGAACACGAACTTACAATTTTATCAACCGCTTCAATAGTGTCACGGTCGACGTACTCTTGATTTTTTCCCGTTTGAGCTGCTTTCCATAGTTCAGCATGGGCTGAAGGATCAGTTTTAATATCTATATTCTACAATTAAAGTTTTAGCGCACATGACTTAGTAAAGTAGAAATACATAATGATCAGAACATATATTTTTAGGGTTTAGAGAGTTTCTTACTAGTTCATGACCGAGCTACGCATATCCTTTTCGAGCCATGTGATTAGGATACTTTTGTAGAGTTTGCAACTCTTTTTTCTCTTGACTTTGTTTCTGTATGACACATCATTATATGAATATAGTAAAGGTCGTAGACATTAAAGGTTTTAGACATTAAACTAATAAAATAAATAGTTAATTACCTGGAATTTTTCAAACAATCTAATGTCCACAAAACAATTCAAGTCCTCCTGTGTGATCCAAGGGTATTTAGCGGGTGGTGTTCTCAAAATCTCTGGTTGATCCAAAAATGGTTGGATGTACTTTTTGTTTAAATTATATCTAAACGTTCTGAACGTTGTTGACATCGACATTAGATCCAACTTAAACGACATCTGTTAACAAAATATAAGTTTGATTAAAAATTAAGTATGAAATATATGATGAAATTTAGATAATATGTAGCTACCTCTATACAATCCCAAATGGTCTCTTTCAGTTGGTCAGGGACAACATACCAATCTTCGTATGTAATAGGTATTTCGTTTCTAACACATATACCAATATAACTACATAACTTCGTTGAAGCCTCACCGACATCCTGTCCCATGGAGTTGTATTGAATAGTTCGACGCTCTCCTGACATCCTGTCTTGGGCCAACTCGCGCAAGACTGTCGTTCCTCTAGTCTTTCGGTTTCAAGAAGACCTTCTACCCATGGGAACATCATCAGCTGATCGCTTCTAGGTCCAGACATTATGTGAACCTACATATATAAGAAACAATCTATGTTAATCACAAATAGAAAATATTGTTCAAAGAATGAGTTAAATATTCATAAAAACACTAACACACTATTAAATGGTTGTTTATAAAAACAATAACACTAACCTATTTATTAATCCATATACCATCACAATCTATATACCATCACAAAAACACTAACAACTAGAGAAACTTAACCTACAATTTTTTTAAAAAAAAGTAAAGTTGAGTAACATATCTCACTTTCTAACTAACCTTAAATTAATCAACAAAGAATATAGCTAAAATCAACCCAACATGCATATGGAAAGGGTATTAAATTAAATTTAAGTTTCCAAAATTTAAGAAATGTCCATATGAAACAACTTTGAAAATCCACTTAAAGAAGATGCTAAATCCACAACATGCTAAAATCCATAAGAAATGTCCATGGAAAGGGTAGCTAAAATCCATAACATGCTAAATTTAAATTTAAGAAATTATATCCAAAATTTAAGTTTCTTAAACTAAGTTTGGAAACAAATGTCCATATGAAACAAACAAACACTTAAGAAGATGGCTAACATTTATCACAAATTTAAGACATATATGAGATTTGAAGCACAAATGAACAAATTTGAAACATATATGGAAGATTACAAAATGCATTCATGAAAAATGACCTAAAAAAAAAAGGAAATAGCTAACATTTATCACAAATTTGAAATACATGGAAAGCTTTGCTCCATAAATGCACAAATTTGAAATATATATATATATATATATATATATATATATGAAAGATTACAACAAGATTTGGTAAAAAAAAAAAAAAACTTAAAAAGAACTTTAGAAATGAAAATGGACTAATAAATTACCAAGCGTTTGGGAAGAAATACCACAAATTTGAGAAAGAGGAACCTAGTGGCGGCGGCGGCGGCGGCGGCGTGAGGGTTAGGGTTTGGTTGAAGAGAAGAGAAGATAGAAAAGGGGAAAGATGGCTCGGGTAGAGAGAGAAAAAGAAAGAAATGAAAGAAAAAGAGGGGGAAAAGAATAGATGGCTCAGGTAAATAAACTCTTTAAATATCAAGGCAATGAGCCAAGAAAGGTTAGTTGGTCGATTGGCCATGAAGCCTATCGTGGAGATAAGCAAATGACGATGTTGGTAGGAGTCAATGACAAGGAGACTGCACATCTTTAGCCTCACCAATTCTATTTTACTTTTTTATTAGGAGTAGCTTGTAGTTATAAAAATTTTATAGTTGCAATAAAATCGTCTGATTTAACCTCTATCATATGTTTATTTCTATGGTTGTGCTATAGGAGTTTTTGTTAATTATTCATGAATAGAAGTATCTAGGAGCGTAAGTCATTGAGTTTTACAATGTTGCATGTTATTATATATATAGCGTCGATTAGCTATCTAGTATGCTACGTTAGGTTGTGTGGAAGTCTTTTTAGCGCTTAAAGTGTTAGGAATAACCTTACTAACAGCTTGCGTCGCCCTGTTACTAGTATGAAGTTCGCAGTGGAGGCTGGCTCTGCCATAAATCATTAAGTGGGGAAGTACTTATTTGTTAGGGAAGTAATACTCTATTTGACTAGCCCGAGCGCGTAGTATATTCTATGATTGTTAGTTATCATTACTCATTGCATCATCTTTATTTTCGTCTTAGCATCATATTTATTTACACATTCATTTTCAAAACAAATCACAACAACTTATCTAACTCATGCTTTACTTTTCTGCATAACTCTTATCTTAATAATTTTAGCTCTAGACATCAATCCATATGGGATCGATAAATTTATATACTTATTACTTGCTGCAATATTCGACTACGTATACTTTCCCGTAAGTGATTCCGAGTTACACATAGCATAAGTTCAATTTGAATTAATTACTATACATTATATTAGCAAAGGAGCCGCATCGAGTCACTCATCATAATATCATGCTTAGTTATCGCTTTATAAATTCTACTTCAAAAACATTTTTCTCAACTTAAAAATTATTAACTTATGAGCTTAATTACCTAGGACTTCGTATTTTCAGAATACTTCTTCCTTTGTCGCGTTTCATCCCTAATCAATATAGTAAACTGGGCATTTCTTAATATTGATGCGTACAACTCCGAATCTTTTCGCTTAATCATTGGATAGTCCAAGTTTGCTCAAAACATTATGTCTAATGCGAAGTTTTAGGTACTCAAATATCTCGAGGATTTTTGCCTTTTCTTTGTCGCATTCCTGCTTAGATTGAACTCATATTCACAATTCCAGAGTTCCTAGTATAGCTCACTTGAGCAAAAAGTGTTCCACCTGGGCAATTAGGAATCTCTTAAGCTTTATCTTTTATTAAACGAAGGAATACTACTAGATCCTAAGGCTACTATCTCTTTTACGCTTTCTATCTTTACTAGAATGTTCTGATTATTATTTTAGACAAGAGTTTTTTTTTTTTTTTTTTTTTGTGCTAAGGGCTGGCCTTCACACCCAATATTAAATTCTTCATCATCCTCAATGAAGGTGAGTTGTATTTCCCCTAAGCTTAAGTTTTTTCTAAGGTTTGAACACCAACATTCAAGCTTTCAATTTCAATTCCAAGAACCTACCCATTTTCCCTATATTAAATAAGGTTCATCCCTTGACAACTTTGTACATAATCCTAACAAATAGAAGTATTTTATTAAGTCAAGTTCTAGATAAAATTGTTAACTTGGTCATAATTTTTCAAAGCAGAAAAATAAAGACCATAGAGCATGACATTTGCCAGAGAAAGTCATTTATACACAAGGATATGCCAAAGGCCAAATTATATTGATCGATTTTTCCACTTAAAACAAAAAGTGAAAAAAAAGCGAGCTAGACAAAAACTTCTTTTAATTGCTGTCAGACACATAATTGGCATTATCCATGTCTGGTGATAGTGGTTCAACTGTGGCCGTGAGGATATCGGAGAAATTGGGCATGCAGAAACGGGGGATTATGCTTGCGAGTGCTTCGCCTATGCTTTTATCCTTCTTTTCTACGTATGGGCAATATGCCTTGTTCTGCTTTATGAGCTTTTGATGCTCACTTTTCCTCATTGTCTTTCTGCTCCATCTTCTAATTCTACACGTGCAACGTGCCTAAAATGCCAAGCCTCTTCTTTTCACCGCAACCTTCTTTCTCTTTTTTCTTCACCCTCGACCATTGTTTCCTTCCCCTTTCTTCTTAGGTACTTCTCACCTTCCTCTTCATTCTCCTCAATGGATACCTCAACAGATCTAAAGGTGTCTGCTATGTTGTTCATTTCTTGTTCACGCTTCACGATTTTTTTAGGTGGTCCCAAACGCCTATGTCCCGCTCTTCCTCCAAGGTGTTAATCCCTCAAAATATCCCAAGGACTCAGAACTGTCAATTAGCACCATTGAGCAGGACCAAGGTGGTGCGGAAGTGACAGTTTATTCTACTCTAGGACAGTTTGAAGCTTCTTCTTCTTCTCTTCTCCCTCTTGCTTCATGTGTGGGTGAGGAAACCACGTGCGTTTAGTCTAGAATTCTCATTGGCACTTGCTCTTCCACTCTTAGAGGGTTGATGAACGCCTTTTGGATGGCGTTGTAAAACTTCATCCCTATTCCTGCTTTTACGGGCGTAGTCATTTTCTCAATCGTGAGCTCTCTTCAGGTCCATCTCAATACATTTTAGGTTACTTGAGGATAAAGAAATTTTAAAAGTTGATGTATCGGAGGTTTGCAAGTAAGTGGGAGGTGACTCTTGATCGTCTTTATTTAAAGGGTTGGATTGACCGATTGACCAATTGTTGCTAAGAAGGCAGACAATCTTTTCAGTTGCAAGAGTTTATTAATTACATCATTAATCGGCAGGTTTAGTGGCTCTTAACTTTTGCCTTTTCGCTTCCCTCACCGTAATTATGATGGAATTGAATGGATTTGCATTCGAATTTGAATTTTCAATGAAACCTTCGTGTACTCATAACAAGCATAATCGATTAGCATTTATACTATTAAAAATCAAAATAAAAAAGAAAATCCATGTACTACAAAGAAAACAAAATCTATCCCAACAAAATATAGTCTTTTTAAATAAGCATATAGACAAAATCGCACTAACATGCTTGGAATGAAAATTAAATGTACCATTACTTCCTTGCTCCATGCTTGCTTTTATTTTCTACGCTTCATTCAACATCCATGAAGATATCCTTCGATGAACATCTTCATTCTAGTAATGTTTCAAACGTTGGCCATTTATTGCGAATTCATTGCCATTCTTTTCATTTTTTATCCAGATTGCGCCTCTTGGGTTAACCTGCATAAGGAAAAATGGTCCAAACCACTTGGATCTAAGCTTTCTAGGAAAAAATCTAAGGCATAAGTTAATTAATAAGACTTCTTGGCCCACCTCAATTGTTTTAGGCACTAATCTACGATCATGCGACTTCTTAGTCTTCTCCTTGTACATTTTCGCATTTTCATATGCGAAATGTCTATGTTATTATAAGTCCAATAATTGTAGCATTCTTGCAGACCCTGCCTTTTTGAGATTTAAATTTAGCTTCTTGAGGGTTAAAAAAGCTTTGTGCTCCGACTCTAACGATAAATATCATGAGTTTCTAAAGACGATTCTGTATGGCGACATATTAAGAGGTGTCTTGAACACAGTCAAGTAGGCTTAAAGCGATTCATTCAATCGTAGAGACCAATCATTCCTAGAAGGTCCGACGACTTTATCCAAGATGCTCTTCATTTCTCAGTTGGAAATTTCTTCTTGACAATTAGATTGTTGATGATATGGTGTCGCTATTCTATGCTTGATATTATACTTGTGGAGGACATGCGACATCTCTCTGTTGAAAAAATACGTTCCCTCATGACTAACCAACGCTCTTGGCGTCCTAAACCGAGTGAAGATATTTTTTTGGAGGAACTTGATTACTATCTTGGCATCATTGAATGGTGTTGCAATGACTATTAAAGAATATGGAGTTCCACCTCAAAACCAATTGGCATTGAGGGGAGTAACCCATATCTCTTTTATATTGATGTTGGACTCCCAACTTTTTCAATGTGAGACAATTGAGATCTCAACATGCCCCCTCAAGATGGTGCCTTTTTTGGGCTCACCAATCTTGAATCGGATCTCAATTTCATTCTTATTGGATTGATACCCATTTGGGCTTATGGGCTCTAATACCATATTAAAGAATATGGGGTTCCACCTCAAAACCAATTGGCATTGAGAGAAGTAACCCATATCTCTTTTATATTGAAGATGGACTCCCGACTTTTCCAATGTGGGACAATTGAGATCTCAACAATGACTTCTCCCATTTTGAAACACAGTCGACAGCGACTAGGATGTATAAATTTTAATGGGACGGGAGAAATGGACCCATGAAATCGATCCCCTTGATGTCGAATAATTCAACCTTAAGGATCAATGTGAGTGGCTTTTTTTCACATTTTCCAATATTCACCTTTCATTGACACCGGTCATAGGTTCGGGCAAAATTATGTACATCCTAAAAAATACTTGGCTAGTAATAGCCAGATGGAAAGATCATTGCTGTCGTCCACGTGCCTCCAAAGTGTCTGCCATAAGGAGATGCGTGGTAGGATTCCAGTATGGCATTCATCTCGCCTTTTGCAATGAATAGCCAAATCATTCTGTGTGCATATTGTCTATACAGGTAAGGCTCGTCCTAAAAGTATAATCTCGCTTCATATAAGAACCTTTTAAATTGCTAGGGTGTCATGTCAGTTGGAATGACATGGTTAGCTACGTAGTTCATCATATTTGTGAATCATAGATTCTCGATTTTTCCTATTGAAGCAACCATAAATAATTTTTAATATGGGAAGGTTTCAGATATTTAAACGATTGAGTCATTTATCGCTAAATTGTCCATTCTTGATAAGTGGTCGGCCACAAAATTCTCGCAACCCTTCTTATCTCTGATTTCGACACCAAATTCCTATAAAATAGGATCCAATGGATCAATCATGGTTTCTCATTCTCCTTGCTCATCAAATATCTGGTCTTTGCATGATTAGTGAATATTATCACCTTGGATACTACAAAATAAGATCTGAATTTTCTAACAAATAAATCATAGCTAATAATTCATTCTTAGCGGTTTCATGATTTAACTATGCATCATTAAGCATTTGAATGGCATAATTGCCCCAATCTCATAATCGTTGGCATCACACATTTACTTGAATGGCTTTCCCCAATTAGGCAAATCATGATGGGTGCACTAGTAAGCCCTTTCTTCGATGTCCTAAAATCTTGGAAACATTTGTGGTTAGATTCGAAGAGGTGGTCGACTTCCAAGAGCTCGCACATAGGTTTTGCAATCTTGGAAAAGTCCTTGATGAAGCGGTCGTAAACATGTCCTAAAAAACTGCATACTACCTTAACATTATGTGGTGGCTCCAATTTTTCTATTATTTCTTTCTTCGCCTTGTCTACCTCCATTCATTTCTTCAATATCTTGTGCCCTAGTACAATTCTTTTACTAACCAAAAAACGTCATTTCTCCGAGTTTAAAACCAGATGTATTTCTTCGCATCGCTTTAAAACTCGCTTTAAGTTCTTCAAGCATTCCGTGAAAGTGTTGTCAAAGACTATTAAGTCATCCATCATAAATTCCATGATATTCTCTATTATGTTCGAGAAGATGGACATCATGGAGCTTTGGAATGTGGCAAGCGTATTGCACAGTTTGAATGACATGCGTCTGAATGAGAAGATCCCGTAAGGACAGGTAAAAGTGGTGTTTTCTTGGCTCTTTAGGTCAATGGCAATTTGATTATATCTAAGGTACCAATTCAGAAAATAGTAATATTCTTGTCATGTGGTGTGATCCAACATCTGATCAATATAAGGCAGTAGGAAATGGTTTTTCTTGGTTGCCTTATTTAGCTTATGGTAGTCCATGCACACATGCCATCCTATTACCCTCATTGTAGGGATCAATTCATTTTCCTCATTTTGGATGATTATCATGCCTACTTTTTTTGGCACACATTATACTGGGTTAACTCATTGACTGTTTGAAATCAGATAGATTATTCTTGCATCTAGCCATTTAATGATCTCTTTCTTTACTACATCCTCTATCACTGGGCTTAATCGCCTTTGATGCTCCATTAACCTTCCGACATCTTCTTCTAGAATGATTTTATACATACAAAATGAAGGGTTGATGCCTTCGATGTCAGCAAACATCAATCTAATAACGTTTGTGTGCTACTTCAGTAAGTCCAATAACAATTTTTCATTATGCGGGCTCAGTTACGATGAAATAACAATGGGGAGAGTTTTTTCATCTCCAAGGTAAACATAGTTCATATGTTTCAGAAGTGGCTTAATTTTTAGTGTTGGTGGCACTTTTATCGAGGTTCTTAAGGGTGGACTAACCCTTCCATTTAAATGCACTACATCAAAATGATAAATTGTTTCACTCTAGCGGTCCTCTAGGGCTCCTTCTACCTGCAACGTAGTGCTCAACAACTTGAGGCTCTCGATGCAAACTTCTTCAATTACCTCTTCGAACAATGCTTCGATCATACTGCATCCAAATTTCTTCCTTATGTGTGTGTTTCATAGAGCCAAAAATATTAAATTGGACCCACTAATCATTCGTCCTTAAGGTTATGGTCTCTTTATATACGTCTACCAACGTCCTTCTAGTTCTTAAGAATGGTCTTCAGAGAATTATAGGTACGTCAATATCAGCTTCGTAGTCTAAGATAATAAAATCATGTTGAAAGATAAACTTTTCTACTTGAACGAGTATATCCTTAATCCTTCCTATAAACTGTTGATGGGATTATTTTGTTGTAGTATAATTATACTAAAGATAAATTCTAAGTATAAGACATTACAGCTAAGTCCTACGCTTTGGAATCACTTTTCACGCAAGTATACGAGGATGAAGATGCAACAAGTGATAAGTATTTAATGTCACACTCCGTACCGATTTACGGCTAGAATTAGGTTTATTAGCTTAAGAGTTGTACCAAAAATAAAGATCCAAGATATGGTGTTGTGGTTGGTTTTGTCTAATAGCGAATTAACTAAGGCTTAGGTTAGAGAATAAATGCGAAACAACAATAGTTATACTTCTCCTGTAAGGTGTGACTTCATGCTTTCCGAATCCTAATGATTACTTTCGCTCTCAATAATTTATAGCGATCTAGGTCCCGCTGTGATTTGCCATACCTAACACAAGGTGTCGCATGAATTGGTAAGAATTCTAGTTCTAACTTTTCTTCTACTACACGAGATCTTGTGTTAACCTAATGTATCATGTCATGATCTCCCATCTGCTCTCCCTTCCGAGATTATTAATAGCTAAGCATATATGGGTAGCTAATCGACACATGCTTAAAAAGTTAACCAACATGATACAATCATAAACTACCAAGCATTCCTAGCATGTGTTCGTACATTTATTAACCAATCATTCCCTCCTTAGTTACACATAATAAAAGGCAAAGAAAACACAATGAACAAAATATGAAATTGCATTAAGGGAAATAATCTACACAAAGGAAAACTACAATCTACTCCTATACTAATGAAAAATAAGTAAATAGAAAAAGATAAGAATTGGCGGCTGCTTCAGGTGTTAGGGCTCCTTGTCATCGGATACAACGAACGTCTCCCGGTCATCATCTTTGTGAGGTGGAACAACTTCCGAGGGAAGACCACCCCCAAGGTTTTCGTTCCTCCCTTTATATATATTTGATTATGTGGGAGTCAAGTCTTAGAATGTTCTAGAGTATATTCATTTTTCCTGGATCTTTGTTCATTTGATTCCCCTAGATTTAAGCATGTTCTCTGAGTGTGGAAATTATCACGATGATTTAGTGTTGTGTCCACTTCCATATTACACTCAATCGCGTTCCCTTCTGTTGGTTGCTCGTGTTGTCCTTCGCTTCATTATTGAGTCACTTTCCTTCTGCTAGCTGATTTTTCCTTTTTGTTAATTCCTCTTGGTTATGCCAGTCCTTTTGGTAACTTCTTATGCTCTCATTATCTACCATCAGCTTCCTATTTTGTAATGCACTAGCTTACATCGATTCCTTACCGCCACGCCGTGAGTTCTCCGTGTCCAATGAAAGTTGGCACCGTGGTCGGTTTTTAAGTTCCAAAGCAATTTGGCCTAGTTGAAGCTCTACGGTGCGTAGCTGCTTGTTGAGCTTGCATTATGGTTTGTTGATTTTGCATAAATGCATCATTCTTCATGATGTAGTCCTTGAGAACTGTTTTGTATGAATCTCTTGGAATATGTTATGGTAATGCTTGCGTTTGCGGATACCCTTATTGTTGCGTGTTCCCATAAAAACCTGGCAGTTGGTTTATCCGCTATAAAAACCTGCACTAATAACATGCTTTATTCATTCAAAGACCTACACTAATAACATGCTCTATTCATGCTTAATCATCATAAACTCTTATAACGCAATCATAGTAATAAAAACCAAATAAAAGTTTAAACCAGAAAATTTTATTACGACTAAAATAATGTTTAAACACTACAACTACTCCTAATAAAAACAATAAATGGAAGTGGCACGGTTGAAGGTGAGTAGTCTCCTTGTCATCAGTTCCCACAGCACCACCAACAGCTTCTCTATAGTAGACTCAAGTCCCTTGATCGGCTTATGGCCAACCGACCTGCTCAATGGATTTTGATCCTTGCTTTGGTATTTATAGAACTGAATTTCGTGATCTGCAAGTAGAGGTGAGTTGTACAAATCATCATCAAAGCATATTCCATGATTTTTGTCGTGATTTATTTGATTGTCATCGCCTTGATTACGTAGTTGATTCTTCTGATTCTTTCCTTGTAGATGAAACTTTTTCGATCATAATTCCTTATTGGGTTCAGCGTATTTGCACGATCTGATCAGCGTTCACATCATTGCCCTTTTCCTTGCTGCTGCCCAAAATCCTGCTAAAAAGTGTAAATTAGGCACAGTTGTTTTGTGATTTGCACAAAAGTGCGGATTCATGCTTTTGATGCGATATTATGAATGCATGCTGAATTTCTAAGTTATTTCTATGTATTCCTTCTAAGAACGCATATATTCTTTAGCTAAGCATTAAAATAATGCAACCTAAACAGCCTAAAATATGCTCTCTTCGAGAGTTATCACCTCGTGTGCAAATAATTTGCACTCCCGCAAGTATATGCGGTCTGCAATAAGCAATAAGTAAATTATCAATCTCCATAGTGGCTGCAATTTATCTAAGGTGATGCTTTGTATTGCACAAAAAGTTAAACGAATAGTTGGTGTGATTGATTGGTTGAATAGTGTAAGAAACATAAAATAGTTGTAAAACAGATTGCTAGAGAATAAGGCTAAACTAGGATACTCATGGAAAGTAATAGAAATGCATTTTTAAAGAAACATGTGGTAAATAGGTAACTATCATACTACTCCTCACAAACTTTCGCTTCTGATTCTGTTCGCATCAAGCCTGACTTCTGCCACGATTTGATGTAGTGTTAAGTTGCTGCTACGTATGCAGTAGTTACACGTCTATCCCTAAACTCCGATTTAAAGTATTAAAGACTTAATACTAACCTACTAAACATTCAAACTAGACTTAGGTTATTTCTTTTTTTGATTTTCAACCTATTAGTGCGGGTGGATGGTCGGTTGACATTTACTGTTTCTACTCTTGCATGTGTTAAGTTGCCGCAACCGATTTTCAACCTCTCGGCACGTTGGAGTTTCTCCGAATGTTTCTACTCTTGTAATCGCGCGTCTTGCTTCTCAGCTCTGCATCGCTCCACATCGCAAATTCTTACAAAAACAGTTTACCTGCATAAGCCTTGCTAAATACGGGCTAAGTGTGCTAATTCCGCTATTTTCAACGCTTGAATTCATTTCTTCTCATTTATTCCTCTAATGCATAAGCATTAGTTATTTACACATTTTTCTTATATTTATCGCTTTCGCATTGGATTTTAAATAATAACTATAAAGAATGATCTTAAAAATGTAAGAATTCTTACTTTATTTGAGACTCATCAGTTCTATTGCACAGCTCATATGGATGTTTGCATCCGCACAGTACATAATTCTCCGCAAGTACTTGACCAATAAAGGCTGCATTTTGCACGTTGGCAGGGATGGTCATTTGCATGTTTTTTCAAAGAATTGGCTATAGTAGCGATTTGCGGTAACATAGTAGCCATGCCGTTGAATTTGAGTTTACTTACCATCTTATCCTACTTCTAGTTCTGGGTTATCCTTGAGCTGATATTCTTATCAATAGTTTCTATCATCTGATAGACCTTATTATAGGTCTTTTCCATGAGGGATCCTCTAGGGATCGAGTTGAGGATAGCCTTATCTTACTCTGCCAAACAATTATAGAAATGCTCCATTTGGAGTGCGTAGGACAATTCGTGGTAGGGACTTCACGTGATAAGTTCCTTATAGCGTTCTCATGCTCCCCCTATGGTTTTATCATCTTGCTACTTGAAGCTTGACATCTTGTGCCTAGAGTCTATGTTTCCCGAATTAGGAAAATATTTTGGTAAAAAATTTTCAACTAGTTGGTTCCACGTGGTAATTGACTCTGGCAGAAGTGAGTCCACCCAGTGCATAGCTTTATACCATAGCGAGAAAGGAAACAAAGAGAGTCATATTTCATCTAGTGGAACACCGAGCAGTCGATTAGCATCACTAATTCCTAGAAATGATGGTAAATTTTGATGCGGATGTTTCGATGCTAAATCGTAAAATGGATCACTAGCTTGTAGAATATTAAATATTACATTCGTTAATTCAAAATGTCTACCTTCGCCTCTAGGTCTTACAATACCTGAGGCTAATGCTTGATGTTGTGAGTCGGCATACGCTCTCATTATTTTGTCTTTTTCTTCCACAACCTGGACTTGTTGGGGATTAGCAATTTGGTTAACGCCTTTCGCTTCTTCCACTTCTACAGGTGTTGGGTGATCAACTACCCATGGCTGGTCCTACTCATACTAGTCCATCTTTCCAAATGCTCTCCTTCACTATGAAGAGTTCGTTCAGGCTTAGGATCAAACGGAAAGACTACACTCAGGCATAGAACGCACTTGTAATACGATAAGCAAGCGATTTTCCTTTAATCAATAAAACTTAGTCTAAATTATCAACGCGAATAGTTGATTGACATAGTCCTTGACAACGGTGTCAAAAACTTGATGTTGGATACGTGGTTCTTGAAATATTACAAATATGCAAGTATACGCAATCTGCAGTGAAACGATAAGTATTTTTAATATCTTTCTCAGTAGGGACTATGAATTAACTAAATAGTTGATAATTTAGAATCAATTGCGAAAAATAAACAACTGGTTGTTTGGGTTTGATTGTTTTGGGGTTAAGCAAAGAGACAAAGAGACAAGAAAATACTTTAAAATTCAAGTGTAGATAAAAGGCTATGGATAACCTACTTTTGGGATGCGTTCATAGTGCTAGGTGGGTTATGCGGTAATGAGTAATTACCATACTACATTATTCTAACGGTTCCTTTCACATTCGTTCACACTAAAGTCAACTCTTGTTGCGAGTTAGTGTTGTACTTAAGTTTAGCACATCCCATGAAGTAGTAAAACTTTTATTCTTAAATACTTTTTAAAAGCACAAGAGATTTTATACTAACTTACCGAACATGTAATTAGCCTTAAATTATTTCTTCTTTTGAATTAATGACTGATAACTCTCAAATAGAGCAAATGTTGGGTTATTCTATTTTGCATTATTCTAAGGCTCAAAGGAAATAATTTGGCTATAATATGTAAATTGCGAGTGAAAACTACTAGAAGTCGTATGCATTCATGAATTAGCATCGGAAGCATAATTTCGCAGTTTTAGCATAAATATTGAATAAACTGTGCTAAATTAATGTGCAATGCAAGGAATGTGAAGCTAAACTGCAGGAAGGACAAATCAGCGCGAATGGTGATAAATAGTGCAGGAAGTTGAAAACCATAGTGCAAACACGTTCGAAGAATCACGCCAATAAGGAATAACAGAGAATCAATCAAACAACTAAGTTGACGTCAATCAAATAAATGCCAGGGGAAATCAAGAGATCCTGCATTAATGAAGATTCTACAACTCACCTAAACTTGTTGACCAAGTAATTCATCTCTATAAATATGTAACAGCCTGACTTATCACTAGCCAAGATATTGTCCGCTTTGGCCCACTGGGCTCATGGATTCGTTTCTCCCCCAATGGGGAAAGCGTGTCTTGCTAAGGGAAGGTGTCCACATCCTTTATAAGGAGTGTTTCATTCCCCTTCTCAACAGATGTGGGATTCCCCTATGGCTAGCGATGGGTCGGGCTGTTACAGATGGTTTCAGAGCTAGTCATCGGGTCGATGTGTCGGGTCCATTGGCACGCTAGACCTCTAACGGGAGGTGGAAACCTTTAGGGAAATCCCACAGGAAGGGGAATGAAGCACTCCTGAGACACGTTTTCCCCATGGGGGAGAAACAAATTCGTGAGGCCAATGGGCCAAAATGGACAATATGTTGGCTAGCGATGGGTTGGGCTGTTAACAAAATAGCAAGTGGAATGTCAAGGTTGGTGAGCTGGTCGGTTGGCCAAAGGCCAATCTTAAGGAGAAGCAACTGGTTGTGTTCATGGAAGCCGATGACAAGGGGACTGCACACTTCACAACCGCATAAATTCCAATAATTATTATTTTTTTAGGAGTAGTTTATAGTTGTGAACATTTAGTAGTAGTAATAAAATTAGCTGATTTTTAACTTTCTACTTGTGTTTATTGTTATGCTTTGTTATAGGATTTTTGGATGAGGATTTATTTATAGAAGCATGTTAGGAGTGTAGATTATCACATTTTACACTACTGCGCTTTTATTTAATATACATGCGTCAATTAGCTACCCACGCATGCTAACCTATAGTGAATCGGAAGAGGAACTGTAGGATTATCTAGTATGCTACGATAGAGTAGATGTAGCGTTGTTACATTATTTAAAGTGTTAGGAATAACATTACTATCACTTGCGTCGCCCTGAGTTAGTATGGAAATTGTAGCGAAAGCTAGATCTGCCATAAATCATTAAGTGCAGAAGTTACTTTTTAGATTAAGGAAGTAAGAAGCTTGATAACTAGTCCCACATTTTTAACATCTTTTGCAACTGCTTTCTCAACACTACTCATTGCATTCACTTTTAATTCTTGCTTTCATTAACATTCATATTTACTTATTGTTAGCACTTATAACCAACTGCAAAACCAACTTCAATTCGATTTTTTACTTTACGCATGACTCTCAAGTTAAAGGAACAATTTCTAGACATCAATCCTTGTGGAGAATGATAAAATATAAATACTTATCATATGCTCCATTCTGACAGCATATACTTGCACGTAAGTGATTCCAAGTTACTCTAGCAATAGGTTAAGCTCCGAGTTAGTTACTAGACATTTATATTAGCATCCAGAATGACCCACAGTCAATGACTAATGCGATTATTTCGTGCGGTATAAATAAACTAATGATAAATTCTAATTATATGATTTTATTGCTAAAGTCTCACGCTTTGGAATCGCATTCACACAAGTATACACGATCGAAAGTGCAGGAAGTGATAAGTATTTATATTTTATCATTCTTTGCAGGGATTGATGTCTATAATAAGTTAATTAATCTAAGACTCATGCAATAAAAGTAAAAACAATGATGTTGGATTTTAGTTTTATTTTATATCTAAATGCAAAAGTAAAATTAAAATGTTAAATTAACTAAGTAAGGCTCGGGTTAAGGTTATGGGATGTGTGTAGCAATTTCTAGGATAAATTGCGGTAAGTAGAAATTGTCATACTTCGCCTGAAAAACATCAGCTTCCGCTTTCCTTCGCATTAAGCACAACTTCAATTGCAACTTAATGTACATATTAACTGGCGCAGCATATGGAGTAGTTATGCATTTATTCCTAAACTTCAATTTAAAGTACGAAAGACTTAGTACTAACCTACTGAACATGCAAATTAGCCTTAAGTTGTTTCCTCTCCCGATTTACAACCTATTAGTGCGTGTGGATGATCGATCGACAGTTACTATTAAGTTAAGATCCTAATTCAACATGTTTTATTTAACAACTCTCATTACCCTAGTTCATGCTGCTACAACCCGTACCCTTAACCTTTGCCTAAAATGTTTAGCCAGACATAGTTGAAAATAGAATAAGCATGACAATGAAATATAAATAATATTGCATTGAAACAATGTCTGTGCGAAAACACAAAGGGAAACAGAGTAGAAAAGATAAACTAGAAAAGTGATAAAAGAAAACAAAAAAATGACGGCTGCTTGAAGAACAAGACTTCGTGTCAATAGGAACACGAACTTCGATTGGAAATCCTACTCGTAAGTGTGGGAGAAGAGAACTCCAAAAATAGTCACACTTTCTCTCTTGGTTCTTCTCTTATTTATAGGCTTGGAAATGATTGGGACTAAAGAATCTACTTGGAAGGAAATGAATGGATTTGGAAATATCTTTATTACCTTTTATTGCATTTTATCTTTGGCACCTTATCCCCTGATTCGTGCAACAGATTTTCTCTAATTGATTTTCACAATCACGTCTTTTCTAATTAAGGTATGAATCTCATGATTATTGCAGTTTGTCTATCCCGTAATCCGATAGTTGGCATTAGCTCGACATCCGATTCTTTTCTTATTCGATTATTGAGCTTTGACATCTGATCTGATCTTCTATTTTCGCATTAATGTTTCAAGATCCGCATTACTCTTCTCATTTCCACATCGCTTTGCATTTCGTCCAACGACCTTTGCAAATATACTTGGAAGATCATGCGTGTTTTCAACCTCCAAAGCATTCCTTCGTGCATTCTAGCCCTTCGCTTCTCCACTAAATGTGAAGCTAACCATGTTTCCAATTCCAGTAGGTACAACAATATATTAGCGCAGCGTGGTTTCTTTGGCATTTAAGTACAAAAAGCATTCAACATACAAATTTTACTCTAAAATGCTCTAGTTTCTTTAGTCTTTTATATCTAAGCTCACAAATCATACATGCATCGTATTTATATATATTTCCCGTCTTAATGTTATTCTAATTCTAAAATTCATTTAATTAATGCACAAATATCTTCATAATTTATTAAGATATTAGCCTAAATAATGCTATCTTCGGGAGCTATCAATGACCTAAGAGTTTATGTGGATGACTGATCAACATTTACTATAAAGTTAACCCCTAATTTAACATGGTTCAATTATACTTCCCTATTTTACTCCTAAGCACATACTTCCACAATCTCATTTTTCCTTAACGTGCGCCTTAATAGAATTAGCTCATGATGTAGTTAAGAACAACAGTAGATAATGAAGAAGATGAAGACCTACTAAAAGGGAAATACTATAATTGCAAAATGTTCGAAAGACAAATTAAATAACAATGCAAATTATAAACAAAGGAGACAATAAAGAAAAAACTACTAAGACTAATCGATGGCTGTATGTGTTGACTTGTGGCTAGAAACCTTCTACCTCATACTACGACCACGAACTCCTCTCTTCTTTCTCATCGTCCTTTTTTATATGCTCCTTCTAGAGTTTATATATTGGTGACTTGAGACGAGAATTAGGATTTCGATGTGAGCTACAAGTTTTCTTTCATTCGAATCTTCAGAGATTCTTCGGCGACTTTCGGGGAGAATTTTGATTTTATCGTGATTTTTTTCTTCGTGAATTGACTTCAATTCCGCTTGTCATTCGCTTTACTATTCCTTTCGTTTTGCTATTGAGTGTTTGCTTTATGTCGCTTCGCCTTTCTACTGTTGTATTCCATTCCTTTGCTTTGCTTCGTGGCTTCGTGCAAAAATTGTCGCTTCTCATAAGATTTACTTTTTAACCTATCTACTTTCCGCTTTTTAATTCTGATTCTTCATTTATTTCCCTCATGCATAAGCATCAGTCTTTTACACCAGAACAACTATTTCTATCTCTCTTTAGCTCTAAATTTCAATAATAAGTTTAAACAATGAATCAAAATTATGCTAAATAGTAACTCTATTTGAGAGTTATCACAGTTGTATATAAATGTCAAAGATTGTCCCTCATGATTAGGCATCCGATCACTACTACAAAAATGACATTACTTGACATTTTGGGTTAAAAACGTCAAATAATGAGTTAATTTATGATGAAAACGTCAAGTATCGTTCAAATCAGGCTGAAATTATGTCCAGAATCCCGTGTTTTTTATGTTTTACAATATTTGACGTTGTGAAAGCGTCAAGCTGGGCACAAAAATGTTCGACACCTATAAATGGTCAAATACATTAGAAAAATGGTAAATGTTTTAGCGGGCTTTGTTGGCGCGCATCATAATTTTTATTTTGTTAAACCAAAATGGCTTTAAAAAATAAAAATAAAAATAAAACCCAAAACGCTGCCGTTTTTGAAAATCTAAAAAAAAAAACCCCAAAATGCTCGACTTTCACGCTTCTTCTCGATCAAACACTCACGCTTCGTCCTCTCCATTGAAAAACCTCTGAAAACCCTCCCCGTCGTAGCTTCGGTCCCGGCCTCTGTGGCGGCCTCCATCGCAGATTCGTCGCTGCCTCCATCGCAGATTCGTCGCAGCCTCCTTTGCAGCCTCAATCCGTCGCAGATACTACGCTACTTTTCGGCGGTGAGTTCAGTTCACTTTTTCACTTTTCACTTCATCTTCTTCTTGTTTTTTTCACTTTTCTCTATTTGCTTTAGGATATTGCAACCAATCTGAGATTCGGTGCTGTTGCTGATACATCCGTGAACTCTACTCATCACAGCAGTTTGGCCTTTTGTTTTTTAAGGTTAATTTCTCAAATGTCATGACCTTCTTTCGCTTTTCTTTTTCTTTTAGAACTTTATTCTTGTTTTCCTTTTTCTGTCTCTAAATCTTTTACAAATGTAGATATGATTCTGCAATTCGCATTTCTAGTTTATTTTCTGTTATGCAATGTGTGATGGTTTTTGTTAATGTTTTTGGTGATCTCTTTTTTTATTATTGTTGTTTTTTGTTATTTAGTTTTTGTCGGTGTGGTTATAAACCTTAATTGCGAGTTTAGGAATTTTTTGTAATTGTTGGATTTGAACTGAAGTTGATTGTTGGGGATTGAATGTTTGATTGCTATTTATCCTGAATTGAATTTGGTTGTTAAGAGGTGGTGGATTCAGACTTTACCAATATTCTTCTCATGTCAAAAGGTGGTGAGGTGGAAGACGGGCCTTTCCAAAAGTAGGCGTAGATAGAGCAGCTCCATAGTCTAGTATAAACCTCATCTCACGATTATAGTCTGCCTCTATTATCCCATCTATCCTCAAATATTGTTGTGATTACGCCATTACGTGTACATCTTGTCCTTTGGGATTATATGTCATAGCATTGTGAAAAGTAAGTCTCACATCCTCAACAAATTCTTTAGGTGACTTGTACCAGTTTTTGTTAAGCTTATATTTCACAGTTCCTAGGTCCATTGGTTGCTTAATGAATAATGATGGTATCATAGTCATGCAAACCAAGACCTTCCACATCAATAGTGGGGTTTTAAACACCCAACCATACTTGTGTTCAATCAATTTATCCAGAAGTGAACTGCGAGTCTTAAAATACTTGGAACCCTGCCCAAAACCATGAGCAATTTTAAGATTTATCTCAGTTTAGCTATACTTGTGTCATCTTTCTCCTTTTGGCTAATTATTGAATTGATACTTTAAATGTCATCAAGTTGACTAATTTCTTATGGGATATTACTATTTGCTTAATTTAACAGCTTTCCAAATCATGGATAAATCATGGATGAACAAAAGTAGGTTATCGAAAGATTTTGAGTTGGGTGTGGAAAAGTTCATTGAATATGGATTTTCTAATACAACTAGTACTACCATTCGTTGCCCTTGTTTGAAATGTGGGGATTTTGAAAAACATTGCCGCAATGATATAAGAGACCATTTATATGTCAACGGCATAGATGAAAGTTATAAAATCTGGTTTTGTCATGGGGAAGAACTTCCTAGTTCAATTGTCCATAGAGAATATTCTAAGACGGACACTGAAATGTATGAAGAAAATGATATTGGAGGTGTTAAGGAAATGATTGAAGTTGCTTATGAAGAATATTCAAAGGACCCCAATGGATTTGAGAAGTTACTTAACGATGCTGAAAAACCTTTATATATGGGTTGCAAGAAATTTACTAAGTTGTCTACATTAGTGAAGTTGTATAACTTGAAAGTTAGATTTGGATGGAGTGATGCAAGTTTTTCTGAACTACTCAAAATATTAAAAGAAATTTTACCGGTTAATAATGAGCTTCCTTCATCGATGTATGAAGCAAAGAAAACCTTGGATGCATTAGGAATGGATTATGAAAAAATTCATGCATGTCCTAATGATTGTTGTTTATATAGAAAAGAATATGTCAATGCAAATACTTGCCCTGAATGTGGTGAATCAAGATGGAAATTTGATGGAAATAAGAAGAAGAAACAAAAAGAAATTCCCGCAAAAGTTATATGGTATTTCCCACCTATTCCACGATTCAAAAAGATGTATAAAACTCTTGATTGTGCTAAGAACTTGACATGGCATTCTGATGATAGAGTTGTAGATGGTAAATTACGTAATTCCGCTGATTCACCGGCTTGGAAGTTAGTATATTTCACATGGCCAGACTTTGGTTCTGAAGTTAGGAATCTTCGTTTAGCATTGTCAGCGGATGGAATAAATCCACATGGTAATATGAGCTCTAAATATAGTTGTTGGCCGGTGGTGATGATTATTTATAACCTTCCACCATGGTTGTGTATGAAAAGAAAGTTCACGATGTTATCGATGTTGATTTCGAGTCCAAAACAACCAGGATATGACATTGGCATATACTTGGCACCGTTAGTTGAGGATTTAAAACTTTTATGGGAAAGCGGTGTACAATGTTATGATGCTTACCGAGATGAACTATTCAACTTAAGGGCACTTTTATTATGGACAATTAACGATTTTCCTGCATATGGAAACCTTAGTGGGTGTTCTGTTAAGGGTTATAAGGCATGTCCAATCTGCGGTGATAACACTTCTTCTATAAGATTGAAACATGGGCAAAAAGAGGCATACCTTGGACATCGAAAAATTTTGCCGTGTAATCATATATTTCGACGTCAACAAAAATCTTTTAATGGACATAAAGAACTTGAAACCATTCCAGAACCTTTGTTCTGTGAAGAAGTTTTTGCCAAAACTAAAGATTTGAAATTTCAAATAGGAAAGAAACTGAAAGAGACAACTACAAAAAGGAACTACAAAAAGTTGTTGGAATAGGTTGTCTATTTTTTTCGAGCTCCCTTATTGGAAACATCTTCATGTCAGACATTGTTTGGATGTGATGCACATTGAAAAAAATGTATGCATGAATATATTGGGTACATTACTTGACATCCCGGGAAAAAGTAAAGATGGATTGAGTGCTAGACGAGATTTAAAGAACTTAAAGATTCGACCAGAGCTTCAACCTATTATTGGCGACAAAAAATACTACATTCCCCCAGCTTGTTACACTCTTACTAGGGAGGAGAAACGTTGTGTTTTGAGAACGCTTTCAAACGTGAAAGTTCCTCTTGGTTATTCTTCCAATATTAAAAATGTTGTGTCAATGGACGATTTGAAACTTAATAGTTTGAAGTCCTATGATTGTCATGTGATCCTGCAACAATTGCTTCCTATTGCAATAAGATCTGTGCTACCGAAATATGTTTGATACGCTATAACACGGCTGTGCATCTTTTTTAATTCTATATGCAACAAAGTAGTAGATGTTATACAATTAGACAAGTTGCAAGAGGATATCGTGGTTACTCTATGTTTGTTGGAGAAGTACTTTCCACCTTCGTTTTTCACAATTATGATGCACCTCACAGTACATCTTGTAAGAGAAGTAAAACTTTGTGGGCCTATATATCTGCGATGGATGTACCCATTTGAAAGATTCATGAAAGTGATTAAGAATTCTGTGAGAAATAGGCATCGCCTAGAAGGTTGTATTGCTGAAAGTTATATATTAGAAGAAGCTGTTGAATTTTGTTCATAATTTTTATGTGGAGTACCTCCTATTGGTCTTGGAAGTCAAAAATTTAAAGAGCAACTACACAATTCAAATGTTGGTAAACCGTTGTCGAGCGGAGTATTATTCAGACCAGAATGTGAAGTTTTATATCAAGCTCATCGATATGTTTTGGAAAATACAATTGACGTGCAACCATATATAGAGTAAGTTAATTTCTCTAATTATGTTTCATTGATTTACTGAAACATATGATGTCAACCTAACTATACTACTAAATATTTCATCCAAAGGAAACACATGTTAGTACTGCAATCACAACAACCTAATTGGTTAAAAAAATCGAAATGGGTTCAAGACGAACATAATCGATGTTTCGCATCTTGGTTACGTGAAACGGTAATGAGTATGTTCAATGTAATATTAATGCATTAGTATTATACCTGCATAGCATTTGATAGTAACTGTGTTTATGAGTTATGATCATAGGTTGCAGCCGATCTTGAAAAAGGAGATATTAAGGTTTCTGATAACTTGAGGTGGATTTCTCATGGCCCTCATCCGAATGTGACTAAATATAGTGGTTATATCATTAATGGGTGTCAATATCAAACAAAGTCTTGTGACAATGATAGAAGCGTACAAAATAGTGGAGTTAGTTTAGTTACAAATACAATGCAACTCTCTAGTTCAAAAGATAAAAATCCTATTTTTGGAGACATGTCTTTTTATGGAGTCATACAAGAAATTTGGGAGCTGAATTATAATACCTTTCATGTAGCAATGTTTAAGTGTGATTGGATTGAAAACAACAATGGTATGAAAATCGATGAGTTAGGTTTTTTGTTAGTTGACTTAAATAGAATAGGACACAAGTATGACTCATTTATACTAGCAACCCAAGCAAGGCAAGTGTTTTATGTTGAGGATCCAAGTGATGCCAGATGGTCAATTGTGCTTACTCCACCACAAAGAGAATTTGAAGATCAATATTATGAGGATGAACTTGGAGACACGGTACTACATTGTCAAGGAATGCCCAACAGTAAGCCAAATGTTGAATCCACAAGTGACTTGGATGATAACATCTCAACCTATGTGCCAGTAGATTGTGAGGGTACTTGGATTCCTAAATAACATTTACGGGGTGGGTTTTCGATTTTTATGACTTCTATAAATTTATATCATTTCTTGTTGATTTGTTTATTAAATATGTATGCTAACGTTTTCTACTTTCCACTTGTAGTTTAGTTCTTATATCATGAAGCCTACAAATGTCGATGAAGAAGAAACCTCAACTAAAAAGCGAACACGAGGCACAACTACTATGAAAGAAGGAAGAAGTAAAAAGAAAGATGGGGAGAAAAGATTGGTTATATTCAATGAAGATGGAGTGCCCATTGGGGATAGTGGACACAAATTTACTTCCTTCATTGGATCAACAGTTCATCATCACATCCCTATTAATTATAAGAAATGGCCTGACGTACCACGTGAGTTGAAAGAGAAGTTTTTTAATATCGTTGAGGTATGTTCACTTTCACCATAATAATAATATTAATTTATTTATGGTTGTATTTATTAATAGTATTTATTTTTTAATGTGTAGAATGATTTTGAATTTGATGGACGAGCTAAAAAGAAGGTACTCAGAACGGGTGGGGTAGCTTTTCGCCAATTCAAGAACATTCTAACTACAAAGTGGATAATGCCATTTAAAGATCAACTTGAAATTTTAGAAAATCCACCAACTTTATACTCATTTCTTGACAAAACTCAGTGGACAGAGTTTGTCAAATCAAGGTTAACTCTAGAGTTCGAGGTATGAAAATAATTGAATTCGTGTGGGTATATATATATTGTTTTGGTTTCTTACTAAGTACACATTAATGTAGAAATTGAGAGCCGAACAACAAGCAAAACAAGCAAGTAATAGGTATCATCATCGCCTTTCATGTAAAGGTTATGCCAACAAGAAGGAAGAAATGGTAATACTTTCTGTTTAATTTATAATAATCTAATTCCTCATAACATGTATCTAACTTATTATGTTTATTGGAGTTTAGAAGAATAAAGGATTAGATGATAGTCAGCTTCAACGACATAACATGTGGAAGATTGCACATTCTAATAAGAAAGGAGAAATTGTGGACGAACATCTTCAAGAAGTAGTTGACAAGATGGTAAATAACTTTCGTTTCTTTTTAACATGTTCATGGAGTAGTTGAAATGACAAATAACTTCTTTTTTTTAAGGATGATATCATTGCAGGTGTAGACCCAACTAGCCACAAGTTTCCGAATCCTAATAATGTGTTGACTAAAGCTTTAGGCACTCCTGAACACACTGGGCGTGTACGTGGAGTAGGTGGTTTCATTACACCTACTTCATACTTCCACTGTACGACCCGACCCGAAAGGGGTTCTAAAATAGGCCGTTACCTCAATGCATGCATACAAATCTACAGAAAATTTGCAAGATGGTGTTCGGATTCGAAGTAAAAACTAAAACATAAAACATTCATTTAAAAGTTAACATAATTTCCTGAAACCTGTCCCTGTTTCCAAGCACCTGTTCCAAGACAAATACATTTACAAAACTTACTCTGATCAGATATTTATTTAAAACATACAAACTTTACAACAATGCTAGAATCCGGAAATACATTCAGAAAACACCCTAGGGCTCCGTGCCCAACTACATGGATTCAGAGGACATTTAAAACATAAACATAAACATAAGACTCAGAGTTGAACAACGGGTTTCCATGATCACAGCTCCTCCTCCAGCCATCCTATCTCGCACCATGGTTACCTGTGGAAAAACCACAAAAATAAGGGTGAGTAACGAATTACTCAGTAAGAATCCCCAACCGGGGTACAATACGATATAATCAGTCATCTAGTACCAAGGCATGCGAGCAAACAGCTACCAACACAGATCATAGCTCAACGAGCTCATAAAGAAAGATCTGGAATCATCGGAAGTCTCCTACTTCCGGCCTAAGGATTGGATACACTGACCAATCCTAGGACATCACCGAGGTATCTTTCACTCGGGGGGAATGCACTGATCCCAAGAATGTCCTCAAGGGCCTCCTTGCCCTTGCACTAATCTGGACTTACGGGAGAGTACCCGAAGTCTGGCTCTAACAGAAGGAATGGTGTACTCACGACATTAGCCCGGGAGAGCTCTCCGAACCGGCAACTAACGCGTGCGTGCGCGCGCACCGCCGCATCTTCTTTGCAACTGCGTAAAATGCGGGGCCTAAGGGCAAACTCACGCGGGCAGGCACGCATGCCTATGACTCGGAAGTGGTGTCACCGATCACGATGGCGCGAGGCCCTCGGCGCTCATGCATGCAAAGCATGATCCACCTACGAAGCTAAGAATCGCCAGGCGAGCTTACACCGATGGCGGGGTTCCGCTCTAGCAGGCTACAAACTAGGCTTATATGCCGAAGTGGGTGGCTAAGTCCACAACCGGTGGTCGGGGAAGCAAGATACGTTATGCTGCGCACACTTTACTCCCGATCGGTGGGGACAAAGTACGTTATGTCCGCTCACCTACGGATGATGACAAACCCTACAACTCTATCTAAGAGTACTGAGTAAAATCAATGATTCTGGCTAGCAAACAAAGACCGACATCAATCACATTTACCTAGCATGATACTACGAGCTTAGCGGGAATCATAAGCATCTTTGTGAGAACAAACCTAGCATGGCACTAACATATAAAAAGCAAACATGCTAGCAAGAAATCAATCAAAGCGACTCTATCTCTAACATGCTCATATGATCAACAAACAAACAAGGCATATCATGAAAAATATCGCAGGCCCACACAACTCGGTAAGAAATCCTTACCGGTGGAAGGCAACAACACACAATAAAATTAACTGCGATCGAACCCGAGCAACCTATAGCGAGCTAAACAAACACATCAATAATCATAAAAATAGGCCCAAATACAATAAAATAAACAGGGCTCGGCTCGGGAGCAACTCACGAGGCGCGGTTGACACACGAACGAGCCATTTTGCACGGGCTAGGCGGTGATGGGTATGACAGCGCTTGGCTGGGCGCAGAGGCTCATTGGGCGCGCTGCACGCGCGCGGGGCGGTGGGTCTGCACGCTGGCGCCGGAGCAGCCGCGGCGCTCGAAGATCGGCACGAGGGCAGCGCCGGCGCGAGCGACACGACGCGACGGCTCGGCATTGGGCGACACGGGCGCGGACGAGACCTGGCGACACTGTTCGGCCGGGCTAGGGCTAGGCGACGCGACCTGGCGGGCGAGCTCGGGCGACACGAGCAGGGCAACGGCGACGCGACGCTCGAGCTGGGGCGAGGCTGGGCGAAGCTCAGGCTGAGGCTTGGCGAGCGGGCTGGGCGAGCTAGGGGCTCGGGCTGGCTGGGCTAGCTCAGGCTGATGGGCTAGCTCGGGCTGGGCTTGGGCGAGCAAGGGGCTCGGGCTAGGCTAGGTGGGGGGCTCGGGGAGAGAGAGAGAGAGAGAGAGAGAGAGAGAGAGAGAGAGAGAGAGAGAGAGAGAGAGAGAAAAATGGATTTTGGGAAAAAAAATAAAAGAAAAATGGGAAATAAAAGGAAAATGGGAAAAAAGGGAAAATATGGGATTTTATCCATTTAATCCATCCTTATCCACTTTAAAAACCTTAAAATCCCATTTCCCGGCTTCCTCCTTCGAGACCCGACCGAAGCAATCTTTTCCAACAAAATAAAACTCACTTAAATCCAACTCCCAAACCAACAATAAGGGTCCGGGCTCGAATCCCAAAGGAAGCACACAACCAACCATCACTTGCCAAAGCCCAAACCACAACCGAGCATCCAACCGACTAGCCCAAACACCTCGGGACTCACAGCCACCAACAAACAAGCCTCGACAAAGGCAGGAGCTACCTCGAAGCCCTGAAAACCACAAATCCTGCCCGGGGAGCCAAAAGACCAAAATACCCCCAAGGGTCAAAATCGCTCTAATGACCCAACCAAACAACTGAATCTTGACCCGAAGGCACCTCGAAAACTGGAATAGGAAACTGGGCTGTTACATCCACACTCCAAAAAGTGGGCTGAAGAGAACTGCAAAGGAAATGGAACTTGCTAATGAGAATGAATTACTTCGACAACGCATTCAAGAGTTGGAAGCAAATCAAATGAACACACAAGACACTCCAAAATCTAAACAAGGGAGTTGCACCAAGCAAGTTTTGAAAATGGCTAAAAAGAATGAAGATAAAGTTGACGACGAAGTAATTATACCAATAAGGAAGCTTAGTACAGAACAATTGGAAGATATCATAAAACCTTCAACCAAGGTACAATATGCCAAATTTCTCTTAAGTGTCGTCTTTCATATATAAAAGATGCAATTTTTATTAACTAGCACTTATTTTTTGTTAAAGGGAAAATCATGCTTGTTGGCAAAAGATGTAATTTCAAATGTTGTTGCATCTGGCATTCTACTTGAGGATAAGATCTAGGATCTACAATTCATGGAATACCATTAGGAGAAAATAATGTTAGAGTCTCAATAGATGTGGCGATCGTTGATGCAGCCTTACCGATCACGGTAAGAGATGATTTGAAAACTACAAAACAATCTATTGGGTCACATGTCCCATGACCACGCAATTTAGTGATTCTCAATGAGGAGATGAAGGTACGCTCGATAAAAACAATTAATTTCTAAAAAATCTCATTAGATCTCTCATGAATCATGATAAAATTAAAACTTACTTATTGTAGGTTAAATCTAAGAAGAAGATTAAAGAAAAAATCAAAGTTGGTGATTTGCAGATGTTGGATCTACCAGAGAAGGTTTGAATTCTATCTTTCGCCATGTAGAGTCGATAATGAAGACTGACAGTAGTATCTCCATGCATCTTCCTGAGGGGCTCTTCGGTAAAAGTCGCAAGAGTTGTGTATTAAGAGACGATATTATTGACTTTTGCAATATGAAAGAAGTAAAAACATTATCGTTGGTGGCTTATATGGAGTAAGACATTTTTTCCTTCTTTTCTTTATCATATTAAATTATAGTAGACTTTTTTTTAAAAGAAAACTAACCATTATCTTAATCTTTGTAGGTATTTGTACTCATATTGCGTTGATTCAGGGCGAGCTCAAAAGTATATTTTCGTGGATCCATCTTTAATATAGTTTGGTCAATACACACCGGAAATTAGAGCACGTAATCTTTGTTCGAGACTGACGACTTCAAGAAAAGATCAATTGGTTGTTGCTCCATATAATCCTGGGTGAATAAAAGTTTATTCATTACAAAAATAGTTTATCACTTAATTACTTTTAGTTTGATAATCTAACACTTGTGTATTTTTGTTTAGTGGTCATTGGTCACTGCTCATTGTGAATCCATACGAAGATATTGTTTATCATTTAGATTCATTACATACAAGTTCAAAAGTAGATATCAAGTCTGTAACATGCACGTAAGTTATGTTTTCACTTTGAATTATATGTTGTCTATTCATTTTGGATGTTTTATATTTTCTTTTTTAATATGTTAAGTATTTATGTAGGGCACTTGCAATATTTCGAGCTCAGAAAAAAATAAAAGTGGATAGAAATAAAACATTATGGAAAAATGTTAAGGCAAGTATAATACTTTTTTCTTTTTCTTATTTTCATTTTGTTTTCTTTTTAATTTGTTTGTGAAAATAAAAACGTTCTCTTTGTTCTTGTAGTGCCCATTACAATCAGGTACAGTGGAATGTGGGTATTATGTAATGAGGTATATGAGAGACATAATAACCAAAGATATCACCATCATCACAGAATCGGTACGTTACATATAAATTTATAGTAAACAATATTTTTCTTATTTGAAATAAGCAAGACTAAATTGAATTTCTTATTCTTAGGTTGATACGAGGAAGTCATACACAAAAATCGAGTTAGATGAAGTGTGAGTGGAATGGGCGAACTTTATTGGACGATATTATTGACTTTTTTGTGGTTGAAGAAATTTTTTGGATCACTTTATTCTATGCATTGAACTTAGACTTATAGATATCCATATTATTTTTTTGGAAGGATGGGTATAGATATCCATATTATTTTTTGGAAGGATGGGTATAGATATCCATATTATTTTTTGGGAAGGATGGGTATAGTTATCCATATTATTTTTTGGGAAGGATGGGTATAGGTTCTTTTTTTGTATACATAAAACACGATTACTTCGTATATTTTGGTTGGTTGGTTAGTTATCTGCAGGTTTTTTTTGTGTACATGAAACAAAATGTTCATTATGTTCTCATATTCTTTTTTGTGTACATGTATGATGGAACAATTGATAGATGAAATATATTATTATTCTGGTTTTTGGAAATCTGTTAAATATTTGAGTTTGAAGAATGCTTTCTGATTTGCAGGAATGTTTTCAGGTTGACAGGAAATTTGGGGAATGATTATTTAAAAAAAAAAAAAAAAAGAATATATCGCTTGACGTTTCTTAAGTGTCATTAGGTTTCAATTACTTGACGCATAGAAACTGTCTAACAGAATAATCACTGTTCAAAATGTATGATTACTTGACGTTTATTAGATGTCAATCAATACCTACATTTGACGGTTTTTAAATGTCAACCAACATCTTATATTTGACAGTCCACAGCGGTCAAACTACCCACTATACTTGACATTTTCACAGTGTCAATAACCACACTAAACTTGACGCTTTACGACTGTCAACCTACCTATGCATTTGATAGCCATTGAATGTCAACTATATATATAGTTGACGGTTAGACGACCGTCAAGTAAAGATACATTACTTGACAGCAGTATAGTTGACGTTTGGAAAACCGTCAAGTAATGTCATTTTTGTAGTAGTGGATATATCTACCATAGACGACCAT